>CM062820.1:234345301-234945301 GCA_031772625.1 Pinus tabuliformis | reverse complement strand
CCTCCCTGCGTTGGAAGTCTTTCTCTCCTTTCGCCCTTATTTATTTATTTTATATAGAATTTTGCATAGCACTTATTCATTTCATGGGAAGAAGAGGGATCCCAACTTATTGAGAGAAGAAGAGGTTCTTCCTTTAGAGAAGCATATGTAAGACCTCTGATATTGGTTTTCTCATTTAGATTTCCCCTTATGATTCTCTACTTGCTTGGATTAGCATGGAAAACACCAAAACATAGAGAACTGATTGTAGGGATGAGGTTTATAGAATATACACAAATATCATGGTTCAACACAGAGCTTTCCTCACACGAGGATTTTATTTTCTACGAGAGCATCATCGACCAAAGGATAACTAAGATGAAGAATAATGACTGAAGGTTAGCCAAATGTTGTAGTGTCATAAAGCGCTCTTCTATTTTTCCACATTGTATTCAAGCCAAAGGGAGAATCCTTCATGCGAAGTGTTATCAAACAAAACACAAAAGGATAGACAAGACACAACAAGAGAACAAAAATCAAAATGACAAAACAAATTGAGGCTAAGCCAAAAATAAATGTGAGACAAAATCTAGGAAATGAATGAAAGAATGTGGAAAGAAAGTGTAGGATGCATGTGCAAGGGAAACTAATATGTAACTAGACCTACTCCTAACCTAACGAACTAGATGGTCAGGTTCATGTATAATGAAATTTCCAATGTATCCATTGTAGTTGCTTCCAACCTACATTCAAAATATATCAACAATTAAAACAAATATAAAACAACATGCAATAGAAATGATATGATCTTGAATAAATTGCACAACAAATAGAAAGTATTGCCTATAAACAGAAATATGTGTCATAGTCACTACTTCTACCAGACTTGCTATCTTACCTTTTCGATGAAAATTATAGACAGACAAACGTCGAAAACTTCTCATGAATTCACCTTAATCTTTGCCATCCTTCTTAGCAAGCATGATAAAATACTGAAACTTGATATTAGAAAAAGAGATTTCTAAGTAAGATGCTTCTAGGAAATCATAGATTGGATCATGAAATTTGAAATAATCCTCTTGAAAACCCAAAAATCCTTGAAAAGATGAATTTTCAATTAGAATCACAGGGCCAGGATGAGAATCTTGTGAGGGAAAATGGATTTGATCATGCTCAGTCGACATGTTAAGACAGTGAGGAACTGACATAACCATCGATGAGTGCGGAAGTGCGTCAACTACTTGACAAGTACCCAGATAGTGAGATGTTAAACCATAAATTTCAAAGGACGTAAAACAACTCTCATTGGATACACTAATGGGAAAATGGTAGGTTGAATGACAGTAATCAAAGATAGAATCATGATCAGATGGGTTGATTAAAGCATCAGATTCCCAATTTGTATTTAACAAGGATAAATCGATTTAAATAGATTTGCAAATTCTCATAATAATAGAATCATGTTCCTCACATGATGAGTATAAAAAACCATTTTCTTATAACTGGTTACACATTTCACTAGCATCATAATCATCGAAAAAAGTGAAAAGGAATTCTAGTATATCAAAAACATGAAACTAGTCAGGGTAAAATGTGTGAAGAATAATTTGATTCGTGAGAGAACCCATGCATTCACTAGCGCTCAAGAAGATTTCAAGTGTGATGAAGAAAAATAATAGCAATATAACATTCACAAGAAAAACCATGAGCTAACTATTCTGAAATTCATCTGGGAGATGTGATTCCTTCAACCAAATATAGTCTTCAAAACAATCAACTTTGCAGTTCCATGCTTTTGTGAGAGATACACACTCTAA
The DNA here is from genome assembly GCA_031772625.1 of Pinus tabuliformis. NCBI lineage: Eukaryota > Viridiplantae > Streptophyta > Pinopsida > Pinales > Pinaceae > Pinus > Pinus tabuliformis. The sequence continues at coordinate 234,943,505 of CM062820.1, read as the reverse complement.
ACCTAGGCTAAGAACAATATTCTTACATGGAGATGAATAAAGTAAAATAGAATCTTGGATCTAATTAGAAATCGAATCTTGAATGTTCAAAATATTATATCATCAATGACAAACATATTTCAAGAACGAATTTACATCGAGTGAAATCACGTAGAAAGAAGACTTTTGCGAGGAAAAAAATATCGGACTTGGTTTGAGGATCTTATGAGAGTCATGAGATCGTGACATAACCATAAGAAAAAGTTGAAGTGCCTCGACTTCCTCACGAGTCCCACAAATTTTAAGGATTGTAAATCACATTCTGAAGATTGAATGAGATCATTCATGGTGTGAGGATAGTTTCTTTCACTGATTTCAATGAGAACACTACTAATCAGATGGAAGCCATCTCTATCACTGATTTGATTAGATTTTACAACTTTGAAAAGCATATTACTCAAGTTGAAAGACTCTTCTAATCGCAAATCTAGAGGTATGAATAAGAGAAATTGCATGAGAAAGAAGACTTGAAGAGTTGTTTTCATGAAAAAAAACATATGATATGAGATGGAAAGGACACTCAATGATCTAATTATTTTCTCTTTCATCATAGACAACCTCACTACCTTGTGTAAATTGGGAAGTGAACTCATCTGATGAAGAACTTGAAGAGCATGGAGTATCTTCATCACATGTAGATGCATCACAAACATGAGAGCACAAGGGATAGTGGGATGAAGAGGGAGTTTTGATAAGAACATTTTCTTTGGCTAGATCATGTTCCAAAGCTAATTTTGACAAATCAACATTTTCTAAAGGAAAGGAAACATTAGTTGGTGCACTTGAGAATTCATCATCGTATACATTAACAAAGTAATCATTATCATAATGATTGTTTCCCAAGACTATGGATCTGAACAAATTGATTTCATTTGATTCATTACCAATATTAGGAGATTGCAAATAATCCAAGAATGTAAGAGCATCATCTTGACATGGGGGCTTTCAAAGAGAGAAGAAATATAGAAAAAATCCTCACCTTCCTACTCCTCTACCTGCGAAATATGACTATCTTAAATTTTTTTACTTATTTGATTTGGAAGAGTTTGATTAGGCAGATTGAGGGACAAGAGATCATGAGAAAGAGATGGTAGAGGATGATAGGTATCCAAATCAGATTCAAGATCTAATTTCCAAGTAATAATTTCATCTTGAGGAATGGAGAAATTATTCTTCACCATGGGCTTCATGAACCATTATGGGATTTCCTCCATGGAATCTGAATCATGAAAAGCGAAAGGAGGATGAGAAGATGTATTATGAATTTGATTTGCATATTTCCCAACTTTGTTATCATCGCAAGGAGGCACCCACATCATAACTGAAAAAGGAGGATGACAAGGAACAAAAGGAATAATAGGTTCCTCCTCTAAAATTAATGGTGGCTCGTGGCTTACAAGAGTTTGGGAATGAGAAACATCAAGAGGTTTAGATTCAACATGTAAAGATATATGAACCAAATGATCGAACTTTTATTTAAATAAATCCCAATCCATGTCTTCTTCAAGAAATTCATAATAAAGGTGAAGGAATCAATTAAAAAAATCCTCAATTGATTCATTGGGATTCATTCTTAGTTGATTAATCATTTTATGAACATCTTGGTAATCATACCTATCAAATGGGAAATGAAGCTCCTTGATGAGGTGCTCAAGAGAGTGAATGCAAGTATGTTGTAGATCATGACACCATCAACTATCTCGACCTTTAAGTGTGAGGTAGAAAAGAATACAAGCCACATATTCATAGTCAATTTCCTAGTATTCACAAAACTTAAGGTAAAGAGATGCATGCTCGGTGATGGATGTATCACCCTCACCATCAAACTTGAATTGAGACAAGTCATGAAGAGGCTCATCGGGGATTGAAAGTTCACTAGGGGATAGGTTATAAAAACACCCCGAGAGTACGATTTGAGGATGAGCCATTTAAGATAATAAATTCAATACAAACTCAACGGGAAGAGATTTTCATCTGGCCCTCCTTCTAGCGCCATTCTTTTGATGGTGCTGGAAATCCATCAACCAAGGGGATCTCCCTGATGTGAACTCCCAATGAGACCTCACACCATTTGGAGTAGGATCCCTATCCAAACTATCGGCCCCACTACCATGTATCCTTGTATATTTTCCTTGAATACAGAGTTCAACACAAGAGAGTAATACACAGGTATTTTCAGATCAGCAAGAGAGTATTCCTTGTGAAATGTTCAGTTGTGGAAAGTATCAAGGTCCTTGTACCGAAAGGAAAGAGAAATGTTGGCCATTTAAAGACAAGTAATATTACTAATCTAGAAAATGCGCACAAGCATGTACATATGAATGAATCGTTAATCAACGAGCGAAATAGTTCACAATGAGGAAAAGATTGTTAAATAAAATACAACACACCTTCAACAAGATAAGTACCAAACCCACCAAAATAGTTCAATTTCCTTAGTACAAATGAAAAAACATACATCACAAACATTCAAAGAATAGTCTTACAATATTCATAACATATGCATGGAAGAAAATTGACTCAACGAGTTTTCGAATTAAGTAAAAGTTCCAAGATACATCAAGACAATGAACACCACTAGCCCCAATAGTGGAGCATTAGAGTAGTCACTCACTCACCCAAAACAACTATCTTCCTCTCCAATGCCTAGTAGGAGGAGTCGAGGTGAAAACTCCATTGCATGAACAATGAGGGTGCATATATAATAAATGGGGCGATCATTCATGCTTCGTGTGACCCTTGGACTACCCTCACGACTGTTTAACTTCTCTATGACTTTTCTAACCCCACACGACTTTTCAAATTACATGGATGACTCTTCGAATTCCAATTTACATTACATTTTCCAATATAGAATTTATATAATCCACCAATGATGTGGGACATGATGACTCATGACATGATGTGACATGACACTAATGACATGGACTGCATGATGAAATGGAAATGTCAAGTCACTCTTTGTTTCTACTATCTTTGAGTCTTCTTGAGAGATATTGCATGTTCTTCTTCTTCCTCCTCCTCATGACTTGAAGAGAAGGAGTCTTCAATGTGATCTTCAGCGTCTATCTTCTATTGTAATATAGTGCTCCTTCATCTTCTCCCTTAATGATAATATGATCTTCTTAATCTCCATACGTACCTTTTGGAATGGTCTCCTTCTACTTTTCCTCCATCATCATCCTGTCATGATAAGATAAAGTACCGGCAACTGAAAGCCATTCATGATAATATGACATCATTACGAAAAACCCCTAATATAACATGCTCCATGAAATCACTTGTTAGTGCTAGAACTGGTGATTGGTTGAGTGACTAACGCAAGGATTGCACAATTCTAGAGGCCAAGGTTCAAGATTGAGGCTTGAGACTATGCAATAGTTTAGGATGGCCTGACTCAAAGGATTACACTGTTGAAGGGCTCAAGAGCTCAAGACTAGGGCTTGAGGCTTGAGGTTCCCCAATGCATAGTTCTGGAAGGACAAACTCAAGGAACTACATAGTTGAGGGACTCATGAGGTTAAGCTTATGACTTGAGCCTTGAGGTTTCCCAATGCACAATTTTGAGAGGCTATGCTAGGTGACTACGTCGTTGAGGGGCTCAAGAGCTCAAGGTTCGGACTTGAGGCTTGTAGTTTCCCAATGCACAACTCTGGAAGGAGAAAAAGGTGGAGATTGTGCTCCTTAGTGGTTCTAGGACTTAAGCTTGATGCTTGAGGTTTGAAGTTTCCCAATGCGTACTCCTGGAGGGAGAACAATATTATAAATTACACAGTTGTGTAGTTCAAGGAGTCAGGCTGGAGGCTTGATGCTTGACACTATGCAATGCATAATTGAGGTTGACTAGGAGGCAATGATTGTGCAGTTCTGCATATCAATGGTCAAGGATGCGCACTATGACTTCACAGTGTTCAGTTCCAAGAGGCAAGGCTAGGGCTTAAGGGTTGATACTATGCAATGTGTATTTCAGAATGGGTGAGTGAGGTCAAGTTGCTTGAGAGTGGATTTTCTGGATGAGGCTAAGTGTGGAATTAGTGAGACCAAAGTAGACGAGGACAAACCTTGAGAATTCTCACACACTTAAACTAGTTGAAGACGCAACATTTATCATTTAGCATACATGAACAATATACTTCCCTCAATGCGACGACATTGCAATGGATTTCCCCAAGTGTGACACTAAAGGTATACCTTGCAACGATAGTGATGACACTTATGTGAGAATGCATAAAACTTTGGAAATGAGTGTAAAACATGTCTACATGACTAGAGGGACTCATCAGCACCAAAGATACCCTTTGAAACAAGCCAAAAATTAAGTTTACATGATAAGCGACACTTCCCATGCCAAAAGATGACATTTTCTATATGAAGAGAAAAGTGTGAATGACACTTGCGATATGCAAAAAATGATGAATGTGACACATGCCAGAGCAAACATAGCCTGAAAATGACACTAATTTATATGAAAGCAAGCAAAATCGACAGTAAAAATCATGAAAACAATACTCGTGAAAGCGAAAATGTGCAAAAGCGATAGTTTGAAAAACTTACCGAAATAGAAGTACAAACACAGCCATAAGTGAGAAACTATCAATGGAAATGCACACTCACTATCAACACGAATTGAACATTACACGAGCACTGTCTTGCTAGATTGTGCTAGGCCTATTCAAGCTTGTGTGAAGGAATGCACTCATGAATTCATTACGGTTTGAGCATGTGTGATAAGGTGACTTCGCCACTTACAATCGAAGAAGGAAGCTAAGAGTATCAATCAAACAAGAAGTGACTACAAAATTACCGATTGTAAGATCAACAGTAGGATCCAAAATTCAAGTATGGGAAATATTTTGGAGGGTGTTTTTCACAACAACAACACTATCTTATGCTTGCAATCTCTCTCATTGATTGTGAATTCAATGTTTTAGCACTTAAGTTTGTAAAGGCTCATCATATGTCACATAATATTACTAATTCATGTTATGTTTGGACATGCAATGTAGCCTTTCATAATTTTGTATGTACAATAAGCTTTGCCATTTAATAAGATCTTGGAAGGATGGTTTCAAGTGGCACAATCATCGTAAGAGCTAGAAAATTTATGAGATGGCTATGAAATTATTACAAAATCCTTGTCCATTGGGAATAGGTTTATAAATGCATATCATTTATTTGGTTCCATTAAACATGGATTGGGAGACCATAAGGCTACTCCTAGTGAGGTCTCTACTCGCTTGGAGTTCGATAAGATAAGTTTAGTATGATTATACTTGAGAGTGTCATCCCACCATACAATTGGAGAATATGCTAATGTGATGAAAGATTGTGATTATGTTGTTAATATGTCTTGATTCACAAGAAAATTAGCAATTTAGTGCTTGGACTTTTACCAATTCTATATTCTACTTTAAAGGCTGATGTGAATTTGTAATGGTTTAATATGGATGATCACATCCATCCAATGTCCAAAGGGGCACCTACTTATGGGAATCTAGGAGATGGACATGTTGATATCACAAGGTGACATTCAACCCTAATACACATGGGAATTTTGTAAACCCTAATTTCATGAGGACATGGTGACAACAACCTAGCATGTATATGAGATGAGGGACACATGAAGATTTGTCCCATCTATGATAGAACATAGATTTTTATTACCTTTCAAGGATACATTCTCAAAAGGAAAGGAAACATTTCCAGGCAAGGTTTATTCTCTATGGAAAATGTTAGTTCCTATCACATGCACACATACTCACTGTTGTTGATAGACATGGGAACTATTCTAGTAAGAAACAATTCATTTTTTCTCAACGAACTTATTGAAAAGTCGTCTTATCTTCATCATGGTAAAGCGTTGATCATTAAGATGGTGAACATTATTTCTTTCAATGGTTTTTTTTTTCTTGTAACTATCAATAATCCTGTTGGTGCAAACCCAATCACAATGGTGGCAACAAATAAGTTTTTGAACATGGATTTTTAAACAAGAAATTGATGAAATCTTTAAGGTTATTCCTAGAAATAGAAATATATACTCATTCTTTGGAGCAATAACAAATAAGGTGGCCAAGCTTTAGGCACCACGCTTGGATAATCTTGCAAAGGTTAAGATCTCTTTGAAGTACTCAACTTAAAGGGTTACCATCACTTTCTTAGAAGGGAAGCTATTAAAACATTAGATTACACATCGCAGGCCTTATAAGTCTCTTTCGTCACTTTAATAAGAGAATCACTTGGTTTACTAGGAGAGAGCCACCTAGAGTGGAGTATATATGTGAACATGCATAACATGAATTGATGCACAATAGCATCCATGTATTGTTATGAGATCAATGTTATGAAACCTTGTCTAGTGTAACAACCATTTACATTTCACCACGAGTGCAATTATCTCTATTTTGCAATCCTCCCCATGGTAGCATTATCCCTAGCCGGTCCCATGGATTTTGTGCCTCCCTTGAGTGAGATTTTACGAACTCAAAACCATGGAAAATACATGGATTGGCATGGGTGGAAAGTGGCTTGATAATATTAACCTTGATATATTCTTCATTGTAGGCATAGTGGTAAAGCCATACCAGTACGAAGCTTTGATTTGGGTCATGATTTTGGACAATTACTAGAGAGTTTTCAGGGCACCGATGTTAGTTTTGAAGGTAATGGGAAGAAATGGAATTAACAATGCAAAATCATTTAAAAAAATTAATAACGCAATGAAGATAAACAATTGCTCAATCGTTCTCTTTCCAGATTGTCACGTTTGTTGTGTTATCGCTCTTGGACAATCACTTTCTTGCTACATTAATCACATTTGGATTATCGTTTTGCTGGACAATGTATTGGACTATCATTATTGGACTATCACTTTGGACTATCGTGTTTCCCGACTCAGGTATTGCCATATGTTTATTGCACCATAGCATAGTTATTGAATTGTATTTCCATTTGACTAACGTAATGATATCACTGTTGGAGTATATTAAAAGCATGCGAGGATGATATTAAATACTGAGATAATATTATAAATAAGTGTATGTAAATGCTATATATCAGTAGCTGTGGAGGTGATATATTAGTCGTTGTGGAGGTTGTATATTAATCACATGTGAAGCGTCGTATATAACAATTATTGCAGAGCAATGTATCAAGCCTGCAGGAAATAATACTATAGTTGTGCATGTGAAAAGTTATATCCATATGCTATAGTGCGACTATATATAAACAATGTCGTATATCAATAATGCGAAGGTTGTATATAACAATTATTGCAGAGCAATGTATCAAGCCTGCAGGAAATAATACTATAGTAGTGCATGAGAAAAGTTATATCCATATGCTATAGTGCAACTATATATAAACAATGCGATGGAGCCATTTACCAAACAATGCAATGAAAGAATATATAAAACATGGGGATGAAAGGATGATTGATATGGCTACAATCAATGGATCTAGTGAAGACACTGTGATGAAACTATATGTTAGTACATGCCCAAGGTTATACATCAATGTTGTGTGCGACGGATGTGATATCAAAATGAGACTACATATAGGGTAATATATTTGCAACATTTTTATTTGTGGGAGGTTTTCACTACACTATTACCATCACCTCATAGGTTTGCGTAAATCGAATCTCTCCTTCATTGAATAAATGGGTGGGAGCAAGAGACCTTTACTACGATGGACTAATAATTTATACTCGACAAACTAACAAGCCATGTTGAAAATTTTGTTATACTATGTGAAAATGCTACGATAATGTCAAACCAAAGCATGCGATAATATAATATCATAAGTCAACGATGAGACCATGTCGTAAATTTTACAATGGTAGTTGTTGGGCTTTCACCAATGACAAAATACTAACCAACTGCACTCCCTAATATGACGTGGAGAACATTACATTAATAGGTGAATTATCAATAATAATGCTCATGGTCAATAGAACAAACATTAGGGTTTTGAATAATCATTTGTGTCTGTATGTAACATCCCATACTTAATCCCATGTAGAACCACTCTAAGTGCTTCTCTTGCCATCTTTCTACGATGATTGACCTCCTCCACCTCCAACACAATTCATCGACCAACGCATTGAATAACTATGCATAAACCCTACTTTTCACTATCTATCAATGCATTTCAATACCCATATCAGTGATGTGAAGGTTTTGTATTCACGAATAGAATTTGAACAAGAGGGAGAAATGGTGTAAGAATAAGTTTTGAGCAAGCTCCCAATCATGACGCAATAAGAGATTTATCAAATCCCATGTTTCCAAGATTTACATATGCATTTACGGAAATACACAATTGTTAAAATCATGTACTCAAAATCTTACATGACAATAGATCTCAAGTTGTAGGTCCTAAAGAGAAAAAGAATTTTGGCGTAAACAACACCAAAAACCATTTTATTCATAATAAAGGGGAGAATTCTTACTACTATGTTATGATTTATACTTTTTTATTAGGTTGAAAGATTTTATTGGGTGCCCTAATAATTGGTTATACATTTATAGATAAAAGATCATTTCATCATTTCTAAGTCATGTGGGGTTTAAAAGCCTATTCTTACAAATAAGTCAGAAAGAAGAAGAGGAATGTAGCCCCTTTTGTTTGTGTTCTTGTTCACAAGAAGGTGAATAGTTTAAGAGTGCCATTGGAAGGGAGGGATGAAAACTCCTTATCACAACTCTTCTTACCAATTGGTGGAAAGACTGAAGTCACAAAGGCTTAATCAAATGATCAACTTCAACATGAGAACAATGTTGATACTTAAAGGTTGTGGATTCCTTTGAACCCTTAATCCTAGTTCTATGTATTATTAAATTTAAATGTAGTAAATTATTAAATTATGTAACATTTTCAATGTTTTCAAATGGTTCCCTAATTACTGGTTGCATGCATGAATGAAGTTGCTTGAGGATTGCTACAGTATATGAATTCACAAAATATGGCATTAATCCATTTTCTTATAATTGTCCTATTAGAAATATTATTATTAGTAGGAGCATTGCAAAGACCTTGTATATATGGCCCAGGTTCACATATTGTAGTTGTTTCGAGTGGCTCATGAATACTATAAATCCTCAACAAAGCGGATATACTACCATTTCAAAGTCAAAGATACTAGTATGATTTACCATGATATGAATATCCATGCTCTACCCTCAAATCCCATTTTGTTTTCTCCACTATATGTAATATATTGTTAATGAGAAATACTATAAGTCATGCAAAAGTCACTTGGAAGTGAATAGTTTTATGGGTTGGATAGGCAATGATAGAATCTAAAAAGTTGTGGGAGAGGCGAAAGGTAACCAACCCACTTTCATAAAAGACCCTCATGCCTCATTCATGGGGGCTTTTGGCACTTGAATTCTGTAGCATAGCTGTAACATTCTAGGCTTTGAGTGCTCTTTCTCTTGGTAGTTAATAGGATGGGTGATTGTTAGGCTACGATTTGTGTTTTAGAGATGAAATGAACTTCTCTCATCCCACTATTGGGTTTTGATGAGCTTGTCGCACATGTATTTGAATGGGTAGTAGTATTAATGAGAATATTTTCACTTCTTGCATTGATTCTCGTGTGTTTTAATGGCATTCGTAATGGCTATCCTATGCTTTTTTTGGTATATGGATGTGTGTTTACATATTGTTTACATGTTAATGAACTAATTTGTTTCATATGGCTTATATGGTTTCTTAATATCTCTACACTTTATTCCATGCAGATGCTAGTAATATATTGTGAACTAATTTGTATTTTACCTCTAGCATCTTCTTGCTTGTATCTCTTAAGGTGATATTAGCTACCTAGCTTCTCTTAAGGCATATTGTTCTTATTCTTTTGTAATTAGACTCTTGTAATTTGTTTTGCAAGTTTGTTAATCGATCATTGATTTAATCCTCATTCTTTGGGCATCTCACACTTGGTCTCAAACACACATCTCTACATTTGACAACCAAGATAAAACACACACATGGTGGCAGTCGGGCCCACATACTAGATGGGTCTCTTAACCTGATGAAAGTAGCTTTTGGGGTAAACCAATTTCCCCTTTCTTTATAAATTTCGATCCTGCGGCGTGTGGGTTATAGCCCACAAACCTATAGGAAGCATTATTGAGGCCTTAAGCCTTTAAACTCGGGACCACTCACACTATCAGAACCACAGGAATACACACGGAAACATGGAAACCCAACTCGAAACACATAAGGCTGGAGTTCAAACATTTTACACCCGCATTCATAAATATCAGCGGGTCCGCTCTTGGTCCATCTCCTTTCCGCTGCACCATCCTTCTCATTCCCTAATCGCCGATCATCAATCAAATTAGGACCATTGATCTGGCACTCGATTTGATGGTTATCGCTGGCCTGATCAATTAAACTTGCGCGAGAATCCTCCACCGTCAATCAATTCCTTTTGATTCGATGACTGTTAGGGATTTCGAGTGGACAATAAGCACAGGGATTAACTGCCTGATAAATCAGTTTCCTCTCTCTCCTCCGCTACTATGTGTCCTCTGCTGAATGGAATCGGGTGCTCACCCTTTAATACCACTTATGGTTTTAAGGTCATCTGATAAAGCGTTTACCACCTTATGAAACCACTTGATCGCACATTAACTCTCATGTACCTTCACCTCCCAATGACTGTTAAATCTGTTGAACTACAGATCCGATGGCTCAGGTCTACTTCCGGTTCCCTTCACCCTCCACCATTACTGTCCGTCGATCTAAATGATTTGACGGTTCCTGTTCCTTTCTACCTACATCATTCTTGTTCTGCTTATTGATGGATTTACGCCTCATCTAGGGTTTTTTCCATACTCTGTCTTCACACAGAACACTCATATATAACAATATCTCATTAATCAATGGATTGCCATCGATCCTTATAATGATCGATGGTCGATCAAACTTGCAACACTAGAACATTTAGACAGTTATAAAACACATGCAGGCACACAACATAGTACATAAACACACAAATTCAACATTGAACACACTTTTATATTATATAGAACAATTACATGCTAAGGCATTTCAGCCTTAGAACAAGCTCCCAATCGATTACATTTTGTTCACTCGGCTTACAACTCTCTATCTATTATTGGCTGTCTCTCCCCTCTATTGAACACGTAGGTTCATCATATATATATATATATATAAGGAAACATTGCATCGGATCAGTGTTAAGGATTTGATCACATCCTTTCCTCAAATCTCTCAACTAATCTCTCTATATGCATACATATGGTAGATTACATTTATTAAGTCTTCTAGAGACTTATCGCATCCATCAAACTAGCTCTATTATAACATAATTTGTCCCCTATTTTGCTACGATGGTCCACGTCCTCCTTGCTCCGCTTTGGATTCCTCGTTTGATTTAAGAGTGCCGGATGCTCTTGCATCATATCCCAAATGATGTGAGGTCTAGTCGAGATTTCATACCAGTGATACCCCTACTATTGGCGATATATTTTGCTTCGTTAAAAAAATTCTAGAAAAGGTAGGAGATGACACCTATAAAATCATTCTACCCCATATGCGTGGATTTGCTCAATTATGAATGTAGAGAATCTAAAACTCTATGAGCTTTCTGTGCTAGATCAAGAAGAGGAAAATGTCTTATCTTCTATAGAGGATTTGGCACTAAATTCATAGGTAGACTTGATAGAGGATACAATTTTTCAAAAGAGTTCCAGAACTACAAGACATAGGAAACATGACCTTTGGCATATTGGCTTGAAAGGACATCTTCTAGGTGAGGCTAAATGGTACACTCAAGGATTCGAGATGGAGAAAAAAAATTCCTCACCTCAATTAGTAGAATATTTTGGGACCAAAATCCTCCAATCAAAGGGAGGTGTGATATAGATTGGATCACTATAATTTTTTTCATCCATATCAATTCTTTGAGAGTGGAAAATGTCGAGGAATCAACTTACAAGAACATTTTTTACCAGCAAGACCTAGTTTGGATATTTGGGGTTTGAAATATTTGGGGAGCATTTTAAGACATTAAACAAAACTTTATGAGGTTAAACTTTGCCACTTTAGTACCCACCTTTTTTCCCAATTCTATACACATATACCTTTACAATGGTGCAATAATATCCTCAATCGAAGTCCGTATGCAAAAGTTATGCCACTGACCTTCATGTTTTTCCCGCCATAATTCGAGAGGATGCCACATTAACCCCCATTATTCATGGAGAAATGGGTTATCCATGTGATCATGATGAATATTAATCTAGAATATTCCATGTTGTAACTTTGGTTAAGAATTGAGGGAGTGAACCCTAACCACTAGTACGCTATTGTGTCGTGTCATAATCGGGGCACTAGGAGAAAAAATGGGTTTTGCATTCTTTTCTAGTGAATTTTGTTTCATAGACAAGTAGAATAGTCAAGAGGGATAAGGAGAGATAAAATAAAGAGGATTTGTGCACTGTACTAGCCTATATGACACATGGCTTACTTATTTGTACTTACAACCATTTTCTATGAAGAGAAAGAGAGCGAAGTGGCCTCACCTTCTTACTAGGTTTTCTCTCGAAAGGGTTTCCTATGTTATATCTTGTGTCAATCTTGGTTTGTGAGTTTTTATTTCATTGTTGTCTATTTTCTACATAATTATAATTTCCATGTATAAACAAAAAACAATAATTTACAGATCTATAAATCTAGAAATAAATAAACCCTCATAGTGTAGATTTTGAATTTTTAAATATAATTTTATCATATTGTTGTCACGAACTATTTAGTGGAATAGCCACGACATTTTAAAAATCAAATACTAAAGTGATATTGGACCCCATGAAAAGTAAATTATGTTAGGAGCTATCCATTAGAATTCCTTGGCTAGAATACTCCAATAGTATCTTCAATATTCCTATGCAGGAAAATTGTGATTAGGTAGATTCCCCTAGACACCAAAATGGTGAGTAACTGCTACGAAGAGGAGACTTATCACACCCATAGTAGAACATGAATGTGAAGGGGTATGTCCAATGCAAGAACTAAGCTAAATTATTTCCTGTGGAGGAATAATGAAGTGATGAACAATCACAAAAATAAGTATATAATAAAGCGATATTGGACCCGAGGACATGTAAACTATTTTAGGAGCTAGCCATTAGAATTAATTGGCTATAACACTCCATTAGTCTCTTCAATATTCCTACGTAGAAAAAAATTGATTATGTATATTTCCCGAGGAAGAATATTTTCCAAGATACGAAAATGATGAGTAATTGTCAGGAAGAGGAGCCTTATCACACCCTTAGCAGTCAATGAGTGTGAAGGGGTATTTCCAATGTAAGAAGTGAGCTAAATTTTTTCTTGTGGAAGAATATTGAAGTAATGAACAATCACATAGATAAGTATTAAGTGGTTTTGCAATGATGTGAAAAGGAAATATTTGATGTAATGTCTTGTATGACTTGTAATGAGTTTAATGAATTATCTTGCATGGTTGTGACAATTTCTAGGTCTAGATGATGATGTCTAGAAGCTGAGTTGCAAGTCTAGATGATGAGGGTTGAGGTTTCAATTTTTATGAAGTACGTTGGAAGTTCATCATAGTATTTACACATACTACCATAGGCTTGTCATAGTGTACTAGCGACACTGTCGCAGGCTTGCCCTTATATGCCTGCGACACTTCTTGGAGGTTGCGAAAAGAAAAACCTTGAACAATTTTGATGGTAATGTCCCATGGTATTCATTTTACCACGTTAATGCACTTTCAACCTCATCAAGAACACATGATTAAGTTTTAAAATATCTTTCATTCAATGAATATGATAGTGGATTGAGTCAAGGAGAAAATGTTTGATGCACCAACCCAAATCAATAATGTATAAATAAGAGTATTTGGCTCTCCATTTCTTCTTGTAATTATTGTTTAATTACTCCAAAGAAATATTTATATGAGAAATCTTTGTTAAGGAATTATTTGATCATATGAGTGAGTGAAGTATTATAAGGTAATGTGAGCAAATTGCGAGTGAAGTAATTTTAATAATATGCCTATAGAAACTTGTTGAAGAAAATCAAAATTATATGAGAGATTGTTGTGCATGTCTTAGTTATACTTTTATGAAGGGTATGAATATTTGGAGTGAAGGAAGTGTTAAATATTTGTCTCCATGCTATAACTTTTGTTAAGGCACTTTCAAGAGGAAGAAAAAGGATTTTTTGAAGGCTTTATATTTATTTGTTGTGTGTTGTTCCTTATATCAGTATAGAGATAAAAATTGCATTGTTTTTGGATATAATTTCATAATTATATTTGTTTAAGTTGCACCTCAAGCAAGTGGGGGCTTGGTAAATTGTTGTAGGGGTGGTGGCTCCTTGTTGATAGTGGCGAGTAGAATCTATATAGAGGAGTAGTTTCTCCTAGTAGTTTAGGCTAGCATATATATATATATATATATATATATATATATATATATATATATATATATATAGATATATATATATATATATATATATATATATATATATATATATATATATATATATGTAAAAGACAAGATTGACTGGTAAAAAAAAGAGAAGAAGCAAAGAAGTATGGTGGTTTTCTTCCCCTATAGGGATTCCACCTAAAGTTATGGTGTTCTTGTATTGTGCTAATTGTGCTTTCATTGTTGCATATTTTGATTAATTATTTTAAGTTTTAAAATGCCATATTATTGTAAAATTTTATGCAATATTGATTCACCTACCCCTCTTAGTATTTCTTGATCCCAACAATTGGTATCAAATCTATTTCTTTCAAGTGTAACTTAATTGTTGGAAGGATATTTAAAAGGGGATCATGGCTTCTAAAGAACCTAATGTGCCTATCTTTTATGGAGAAAACTATGGAGTATGGAAATCAAGGATAGTGGTATATTTGATGAATTTGGGTGTTGATGTGTGAGTGACTATTATGTTAGGATATACACACGCTCCTCGTCTACCTATAGATCCTAATGGAAAGATGATATATACAAATAATGAAAAGTCCATAAATGCCATTTTGAATGGACTCAGTGAGACTGAACTCATTAAAGTGATGCATTGCAATTCAACAAAGTATGTATGTGATAAACTCAAGAATAAATATGAAGGAAATGATAAAGTGAAGAATAAAAGCTTCAAATTTACATAATGAGGTTTGAGAGCTTGAAGATGAGAGATGAAGAAACTATTGGTGAATACTTTCATAAATTCGAGGAAGTTACAAATTTGATCAAAGATATAGATGAAAAGCTTGAAGATGAAGTGATCATTTAGAATATTTTGAGATCCCTACCAATTAAGTTCAATGAAAAATTTCAGTCATCAAAGAAATGAAGGACCTGAGTACCCTCTCCATGGAACAACTCCTTGGGACCCTCATTGCATGTGAGATGTGATTTGCAGAACAAAGATCATAATGTAGTGAAGTGACATTCAAGGCATCAAAGAAAGAAAAGGAGTAGAAGATATCCAAGTAATTTTCTAAGAAATCTAAGGAATAAGGAAAATATTCCAACTATGAATCAGATCAAGAATTGGCCCGGTTCACTAGAAATCTAGAGAGGGGATTTGAGAAACATAAGGGTAAAATCTATTTCAAATGTTGTGACTATGGAAGAGTTGGGCATTTTGCATCAGAGTGTCCATACAAAAGAGAGGAAAAGGAGGAAAAGAAAAGGAAGTGAGGGGGAGGATTAAATTCTAATGATATCAGAAGCGTACAACTCAAAAGAAAAGGAAATTATTTTCCAAAGAGGATATTGATTCTTCGAAAGCTAAAAACAAACCATCATTCGAGGAGGAATATGATGAATGTCTTCCCATGGCCCTTTATTCCAAGGATGAATATGGTTTTGAAGTAGTAGTGGACTATGAAGGAGAGATTGTTAGTGCATTGGATGATATGAGTAAAGAAAGGAAGAAGAAGAAATTATTGAAGAAGCAACTACTAAAAATAAAAGAAGATATGTCTTATTCTATTGATGAATCCTTGAAGCCACAACCTCAAGAGCTTAAAAAATTCAAAGAAGTTTTGATCCAATAGTTGAATGAGAAGAAAAATAAATTGACAGAGTTGGAAGCAGAGAATAAGTCTCTCATGATAAGAATATGTGATATTAAAAATCCAAAAACTCATGAAGAAGACATAACCAACTTAAAACTACAGTTGGAGGGGGGGGGGGGGAATAAAGGAGGAAGCCCTCTCTAGTCAACTGGGAGATTGGGAGAAAATTTGTCCAAAATTTGAAGTAGAAGTTGTTGACTTGAGATCAAATCTAAAAAAGGAAATAATCAAGCAGATTTGAATCTAAAATTTGTGAAAGGATATGAATCCTTAAAGGATATTTATAGTGTTAAAATGTCTCCAAAAGATAAAAATAGTATAAGGTTTGAGACTTCACAACAATATACAAAATGTTAGCTAAGCACCAAGTATGCAGATGCGCTAAAAGGAAAGGGAAGCCAAGTGAATACTTCAACCAACAACAAGAGAAATTAGAAAATTATTGATCCATTGAAACCAATATAAAATATTCAAGGAAATACTAAAACCAATAAGAGAAGCAACAAAGGTCCACCAAATCAACTCCCCCTCGTTTGAAATATAATATCAGGTATCCAAATTTGTTTTATGGCTATTGTTTTCCACGCCCTAATTTTTGAAACAAAACCATCAGTTGTAGAATGAATCTATTTTCTAGAAAATATGTCGCTATAATGAGAGCTATTCAAAAACTTAAAAGATAATTTATTATTAGTAAAATTATTTCTCTCCATTAACGGATGAAATCGAGTGTTTCATATGTAATTATTTTGGCCACAAGGAAAGTGAGTGCAAATCCAAATTTTCTAGTCCTCCCAAGTAGCATATTCAAGGGAGACCAACTCAATTAAAAGTGGTAAAAGGATCGAAGTAGAAATCAAACAGATATAAAAAATGTGGGCTTGCATTGTCAACCCATGATCAATATGAGAAATGGCTTGTTAACAATGGGTGCTCCAAGAACATGATAGGTGATAAAAGCAATTTTTTGTATCTAAAAGAGACCAATAAAGGAAATTTGGCAATGATGCTTCAACTCCAATCAAAGGAAAATTGATTTTAAGGTTGGATGGTAAAACCAAGGCTCAAAATGTGCTCTCCTTTGATGGATTGAAGCGCAATATTCTAAGTGTAATTTATATGTGCAACAATGACTATTAGGTAATTTTTAGATATAAAGATTGTGAAATCCAAAGTGTTAGATCTAGAAAATTGGTTGAAAAAGCAATAAGAAATGACAAAAATGTGTATGTATTTGATTATTCCAAAGTTAAATTTTGTATGAGAAAGGTAGATGAATCATGGTTGTGGTATAGAATAATGGGCCATGTGAACTTTGACACCCTATTTAAGATTAAAAAAACGAATGCAAATAGAGGGTTGTCAAGATTGTCTTAACTAGACAACTTTCATGTCATAAAATCATGTTAGTTTGGAAACAAAGCAAGGGTGAAATTCAAGACTAAATTATATTCAACTTCGAGAACCTTGGAGCTAGTGCATACCAATATTTGTGGGCCTACAAGAAAAAATAGTCCAAGAGGAGAAAGGTACTTCATCCTGATCACTTATGATTTTTGAAGAGCTACTTAGATCATGCTATTGAAAGAGAAATCAGAAGTCTTCAATAAGTTCAAAATTTTTAAAGCTCAAGTTGAGAATGAGAAGGATTTGAAGATCAAGTTTCTAAGATTCAATAGAGGACGTGAATATATGTCCAAGGAGTTTGAAATTTTTTGTGAATACCATGTGATTAAGAGACAATATTCAATTTCCATAACACCTCA
This sequence comes from Pinus tabuliformis, assembly GCA_031772625.1. Taxonomy (NCBI): domain Eukaryota; kingdom Viridiplantae; phylum Streptophyta; class Pinopsida; order Pinales; family Pinaceae; genus Pinus; species Pinus tabuliformis. The sequence continues at coordinate 234,925,601 of CM062820.1, read as the reverse complement.
AAACAATTGTGTGATGGAGAGGAAGAACATGTTAATTGAAGATATGGCATGAGCAATGATGGATGAGGCTAATGTTTCACTTACTTTTTAGGGAGAAGTAGCTCAAGCAATAGTATACTTTGAATACAAAATTCTACTTGGGAAAAATAGTGACAAGACGACTTATGAGCTATGGTAAGGGAGGCCTGTAATAGTAGATCAGATGAAAATTTTTGGAAGAAAATTCTATATAAAGATGAATGATGAAAATCTTGGAAAATTTGACTCATGGGATGATGAAGGTATTTTTATTGGTTATTAATTTAAAATAAAAGAATAGAAGTGTTATAATATAAGGACCAAGAAAATAGTGGAGTGTATTGAATATCCTAAAGAACCAGTTGAGGTAGATTATGCTTCCATAGACTATGAAGATCAAAATTGGCATATGAGGAAGAACAAGAGGAAGAGAACTGTTGGGTGTGTTTTATATTCTTTCCACGACTAGTCACACATGCGGGGGGGAGTGGTAACACCCCTTGTTTGTTGTATCAAACGCAGTAGGGTGGTCATATGGGGGGGGAGGGCGTAGCTGTCAAGGAGTTTCAGGGGGGTGGTAGCCCCCTTGTACAAGGTCTAGGGAAGCACCCCAGGATTTTTTTTTTGGGATCCTATATTGGGTAGGCAGACCTACCTATGGTTTTGTGCATGGGTTTTGCACATGGTTTTAGGCATGATCGTTTTCTTCCCATGGTATTTTGTAGATCCAGTCAAGGGAACTATGATTATGTTCTAATACAGGGTTAATGGATTGTGGTTTATGAATGCTTCGGCATGTATATATATGTATTGTAACATTGAAAGGATTATAATGAAAAATCAATATGGTAGTCCTGGTTTTGGGATCCAGGGGAAAATTTATGTGTATATCTGCTTTATGTTTTATGTTCTTGTCAGTGTTTATTTTCTGTTTTTAGAATTCGTATTCAGGTAATTTCTGTACAGGGTTAAAACCTACAAGAGGACTTCCTTAGCAATGAGGGCTCCTCTGAGTCACATACAAAGGAAGAAATTCTTGAGAGAAAAATCATTGGAAATAAGACATTAGGAGTACAAAAAAGGATGAGATTGATGACCAATACGAACTAAGTAGACTTTGTATTAATATCCCAAGTTGAACCATATAATTCCAACAATGCTAATGAAGATAGAAATTAGATCAAGGCAATGAATGAGAAGCTAGACCAAATAATAAAGAACAAAACTTGGAAGCTATTACTAGGACCAAAGGACAAGAATATCATTGGAACCAAATGGATCTACAAGAAAAAACTAAATGAAGAAGGCAAATTGGTAAGAAATAAGGCAACATTGGTATGCAAACGGTATACTCAAGTATAAGGTATTAATTATGAAGAAAGCTTTGCACCATTAGCTAGGTTAGATGTTATTAGAATATTCTTGGAATTGACAAGTTATAAGAATATTAAGGTTTATCAAATGGATGTCAAGTGAACCTTATTGAATGGTGAGTTAGAAGAGGAGGTATACATAGAACAACGAAAATGATTTCAGTTATATGATGACTAAAATCATGTTTGTAGGTTAAGAAAGGTTCTTTATGGTTTGAAATAAGCTCCAAGAGCTTGATATGCAAAGTTGGAAAGTACCTACAAAAACAAGGTTTCAAGAGAGGATTAAAGGACAACAATATATACATTAAATTTGACAATGATGATTTTCTAATTACTATTGTGTATGTAGATGAAACCATTTTTGGAAGTGATTTGGAGGAAATGGGCTACAAGTTTGTTGAAGAAATGAAAAAAATTTGAAATGTGTATGTTAGGGAAGTTGACATTCTTCCTTGGGCTGCAAGTTACGTAAACAAGCAAAGGTATATCCATCTCTCAATCCAAGTATTTAAGAGAAATGTTCAAACAATTTGGTATGGAGAAGCACACAGGAAAAGCACATTAGGAGCAACATTATTTTTTGGTAGTTGTTTAGTCTCCTGGAAAAGAAGGAAGTAGAACTCAATTTATTTATCTACTACTGAAGCCGAGTATGTAGCAACAACCACATATTGCACCGAAATCCTTTGGATGCAGCAGACTCTCCTCTCCAAGATATGCAAGATGAATATGTTTATCCTATTCCTATATTGGTTGACAACACTAGTCCAATTATCATTTCTAAAAATTATTTTCTCTACTCCAAAACAAATCACATCCCCATTAAATATCGTTTTCTACGAGATCAGGTTGTTAATCATGTTGTAATATTGGAGTATGTGGCCACTAGTGAGAAAATCATAGATATTTTTACCAAGCCTCTTTTAAGGGAGCTATTTGAGCATCATGGGAAACAAATAGGAGTGTTACCTTTTCAAAGGCATTAAGATGTTTCTATGGAGTTGGAAGGTAGTCAAAGTTTTCCTCAATCATCTACAAAAATGTTGTCAAAGTCAATGGTGTTTGTTTGGTACCACATGCTTCAATGCAAATGTATTGCTTTTGTTTCTTCCTTTTATCTCTTCAAAGGAGAATAGTTTTAACTTATGCATGGAGAGAGTGTTCAATGAATCAAGGCAAGTATACATGGTAGCACTTCAAGGGGAGTACGTTTATTTCTCTCAACCCTACATTGTTGGCATTGTTATTTCTCATTGATATGTATTTACCTTTTCCATTGATGTCAAAGGGGGAGAGAGTGAGGAGATCAACTTTAGAGGTTAGCTTCATGTTGGTTCAACAAGTTTTCATCAATGCCAAATGGGGAGATTGTTGGAATTATAGTGTTGCCACTTATGTCAAGAAGCAATATTTGATGTAATGTCTTGTATGTCTTGTAATGAGTTTAATGAATTATCTTGCATGTTTATGAGAGTGTTTGGGTCTAGATGATTTTGTCCTGAAGTTGAGTTGCAAGTATAGGATGATGATGGTTGAGGTTTCCAATTTTACAGAGTATGTCATAAGATTGTCATAGTTTCCACGTGCACAATGACAGGCTTGTCACAGTGTTCCAATGACATTGTTCCAGGATTTCCTTTATATGCCCTCATCATTGTCTATAGGTTGCGAAAATAAAAACCTCAGGAAATCTTGATGGTAATCTCCCATGGTATTCATTTCTACCAGGTGAATGCACGATCAAAAGAATTTGATTAAGCTTGAAAATATCTATCATTCAATGAAGATGATGGTGGATTGAGTCAAGGAGAAAATGTTCAATGCATCAGAAAGAATAAATAATGTATGAACATGAGTGTTTGGATCCCCATTTCTTCTTGTAATTATTTTTTAATCACTCCAGAAAAAATTATTTATATGAGAAAGCTTTGTGAAGGAATGGTTCGATCATTTGAGTGTGTGAAGTGATGTAAGGAATTGTGAGAAAATTATGAGTGAAATAGTTTTCATAGTATTCCTATAGTAACCTTTTGAATAATATCATAATTATATCAGGGATTGTTGTGCATGTTTTAGTCATGGTTACGCCGTAAGGCGTTCCCCTCTGAAATCAACTCCCCCAACTGCTTTTCTGTCATAATCCTGACTGTCAGATCTATTGTTAGACGATTAAATGTTTTTCCACCATTAGATATCACTAACTGTAAAATCAACTGAATCTTGATTTGCACTATTATGACCATAGTCCCATTTATGTTCCCATGGCTCCATTAGGTGCATCTAACCCTAAGCCTGTTCATTTCTTTTGTTTTTTTTAATCTGGCTAATTCTTTGTTTCTTGTCCTGCGTGCAGGGCCTCCAGTTATTCTGCAATTCAAAGGTCCTCCAGTGGTTCTGCAATTCAAGGGCTTCAGCACTGAAGAAGGCACTTGAATCCTTCGGTACAGGTAATGTGTTCTGAACCCTTTACCATCTGCCAAAAGGTCCTCCCATTACCTTTGAATATATACATAAATGTTCTTTTGCTAAATCTTTCCCTGTGTTCAGTTGCAGAGTTATTTCCATGTTCAACGGGCATTGCCGAAGGCAACCCAACCCACCTCAGAAACAAGAAATGGTGGTCGATACAGGCAGTGAGCTGTCATGGCTGGAATGCAATCCCTTATCGGCTCCTGGTTCCACTTTTAATCCCATTCTCTCCACCTCTTACCAACTTACCAACCTATCCCCTGCAGCTCATCCGTCTGCACAAAAGAGACCAACAATTTCGAGTTCCCACAGCCTATAACAGCAACCGTCTCTGCCAACACTGCTACTCTTATGTCGGGACCTTTGTAGACAGGTCCTCGGTTCTGATACTGTGAACCTCAGTCTAATTCATGTCTCCCCTATTTTGAAAATCCCCAATTTCGTCTTCGGGTGCGTGCCATCACTGGTACCCGACACCCCGGGTCTCATTGGTTTGAGCCAGGGCTCTCTGTCATTCTTTTCCTACTGCATTCCAGACCATGTTCTTTACCCACAATCCGCACGCATTCTCCTGTTCGGAGACTCCCCATTTCCTAAATATCTCCATTACACGCCCCTGTATACCCAATCCATTCCTCTGCCCTATTTCAACAGAGTGGCCTACGCTGTCAAGCTCTACGACATCATGGTTGGACTATGGTTTCTCTCAATCCCGCCAACTGTCTTCTTTCTGGACAACATGGGCGCCGGGCAGACCATGGTGGACTCTGGCACGCAGTTCAGTTTTATTTTGGACGCTTACACACCCCTTAGGTAGGCATTTCTTGCACATAACCGAGGGACCTTGAATCCGGTTCAGGTGAATGTTCCAAATTTTCAAGGACCAATGGATCGTTGTTGCTTCGCTCATCCTATGGGTGCACCATTTCCAGAGGTTGGATCTCTACTTCGCTCATCATGCAGGTTCTCTCCCATATATTATCTCAAAATTCACAACTTGAAAGCTATATACATCACTTTCCTCTATCAAACTGTGCGTAATGGCATATCTGTTCCAAGCAACGGCCCAATGAATATTGAAGAATCAATTTTCTCTTTTGATTTTTAGTTCCAGATAAATTGAATGAAACAATAGAGAGAAAAATTGAATGGGAAATTTTTAATACTCAGGATCAAGGTAGTCGAATGTGCCCTTCACATCTGTTGAGACATGGGTTGCTTCGCTTGAGGGGCCAAACCTAGACAACCCAAAGTATGATAGTTTTGCTTCCATCTGTTCACTTAAAAGAATATTAGTAGTTTTGATATCTCTGTGATGTGAGAACCCTATGGTGATTAAATAGAATATTTACTTTGCTCAAAACCCTTCCCAATGGAGTTGCATCAAAGAATGCCATTGGTGCTCGGAATAAAGAAGACAAAAGCTCACAAAAGAAAGACTTTGATGCCTCAAGCCCCAAAATAACACAAAATAGTGACCGAATGAATAAGAAGAATATAGATGTGAACCCAATGGTTGAGTACACTATTATTAAACATAATACACTGACGTGACGACTTTGCACCTTTGCAGCCATCCAAATATTCCCTGAAATCTGCCCAATAAAAAATATAAGATGACCAAGATCAGCACAAGAACAGTATAAGAAACCTTTATTCTGTTTCAAATGGTCAATATATGGCTTCAAAAGAGTGTCCCCAACTTCCTTCTCTTCCCTTTTAACTAGCTGATCCCCCTTAGGAGCTCTATTTGAAATCAATCGTTCTTTCTGTGATATTCTCCTTTGAATTTCTCTCTCTTCATTGATGGGTTCATCTTTTGTGGATAGCATTGTCGTTGCTGATTCATTGGAACCAAAATTATTCCTGTGTGCATTCACAAGCTCCCTAAATGCCTCACTTGAGACCAACAGTTCTTGATATTGCCCTGCTTGATGAATCTCTCCATCCACCATCAATTGCAAAAGAGAGAATTTAGTATATAAATTCAAAGAAAACTTGCCAAAACTATGAGCATTAGATATGTTAAAAGTACAAAAATTATAATAATGTGGCATCTGTTAGAAAACTTCGTCAAAAGGTTGTATACAAGCAAACAAACAGCATCCACACGACTAGGACAACTGTTTACTAACCACCATAATAGAATTTCTGTTTCAAATTGTCAATATATGGCTTCAAAAGAGTGTCCCCAACTTCCTTCTCTTCCCTTTTAACTAGCTCATCCCCCTTAGGAGCTCTATTTAAAATCAATCGTTCTTTCTGTGATATTCTCCTTTGAATTTCTCTCTCTTCATTGATGGGTTCATCTTTTGTGGATAGAATTGTCGCTATTGATTCACTGGAACCAAAATTATTCCTGTGTGCATTCACAAGCTTTGTAAATGCCTCACTTGAGACCAACAATTCCTGATATTTCCCTGCTTGATGAATCTCTCCATCCACCATCAATTGCAAAAGAGAGACTTTAGTGTAGAAATTCAAAGAAAACTTGCCAAAACTACCAGCATTAGATATGTTAAAATTACAGAAATTATAATTATGTGGCATCTGTTAGAAAACTTCGTCAAAAGGTTGTATACAAGCAAACAAATAGCATCCACATGACTAGGACAACTATTTACTAACCACCATAATAGCGTCAAATGTCGGGAGAAAATCAACTTGGTGTGTTACAAGGATCATTGTCTTATTTGACAGTGCTCCCATTATGTATTCCTACGCATCAAAATCCGTGATTAATAAGAAAGCTAAGGAAAATGAAAGTCATTGTTGTAGAAAGGTGCAACGTACAAATTAGTACTAGCTAGATATTAACTGTAAAATCCTTATATCAAAAGAAAATCACCACATTAACCATAAACAGGCTAGTAGTAGTATGAGCATCAACAACACTGAAAGGATCATCCAAAATATAAATATCAGAATCTTGATATAAGGCACGGGCAAGCTATCCGCTACTTCTAGCCACCGCTGAGATTGATACCTCTTTCTCCTATTTCAGTCAGATCGCCAAAGGGAAGATTTTGGAGGTCTTTATCCAGTGAAGAGTTGAAGATAACTTCCTGATATTTCTACTCGTCCATGGAACGTCCAAATAATATGTTGTTCCGTACTATTCCAGTTTGAATCCATGCAGTCTGAGAAACATGTGCGACGGTGTCATAGACTTGCAACTGCAGTGGCAGGGTTGAAAACGTTAAGAAGGAGAATCCATCAATTTAAACGGTTGACAATGTTAAGGTAAGGGGATAAATAATTCATACTCACACTGCCCCTCAACTTTGGTACTTCTCCGAGTATCACAGCTAAAAGAATTGATTTTCCAGATCCAACTTCTCCACAAATTGCCAATTTTTGGCCATGCTTAACCTCTATATTTATGTTTCTCAATATGGGCTTTGATGAACTGGAATCCCAACTTAGTGTTGTAGAACTGATAAGAAGAGACAGGTCAGAATTCTAATGAAATACCATTACCTGCTCAACCACCCCATCTTGTAATTCAGCAGCCTCAAGAAAGTTGATGATACGACTTAATGAGACATTGGCTTGAATAATAACATTGATTACATCAGGAATTAGTTGAAGAGGTTCTTGAACGATGCACAAAGTGGCTATCAACGTGAAGATGTTGCTTGGAGTCAGAGGAATTTTAAGAAAGTAGTAGGTTACAAACGTTGCAGTCAAAATCAAAACAGGGGATGACCAAAACAATAACTTATTGTAGGCTTTAATAAGTTAAACTGTAGATAGCCATTTGAACTCTACCTTGTGCATCTTGTCAATACTCTCTTTGAAGCATTCCTCCCATGTATGAAATTTCAGTACTTTCATATGCACCAGTGCTTCTATGGTAGCCCTTAACCATTGATCCTGGGCTGACATGAGTTCAGTTTGAAACTTATGCTGTAACTTTCCCATTAGAGGGTTACAAAGCATGGTAATGATGATAACTACCGAGGCTGAAAGTGTGGCCCATCCAATTACATGGAAGAGGATGCTTAAAGCTAATATGAGTTGGAGTACTGTTTTCCAAGTCTAATGAAACCAGAAAGGAAATTCACCAATATGATAAGCATCTACAGCCATATAATTCATGATTTCTCCGGTTGTATGCACCTGTTTAGCAGCTAGCTTCATTGGTCAGCTGTAGTTGTTTCTGATGGATTGCTGCAACAAGTGAAGAGCGCATTTGTAGACCAATCCATCTAGTGCCAAAATAACATTTCCTTTGAGATATGGACGCTATGGTCTTGGCAATAAAGAGTGTTCCTACCAAAAAAATGATTCATATTTGAATGACTGTCTAACTTCTGAAACTCCAATAAAGGCATTCAAAACAAGTGGTCCAGAAGACACAGTAAATACATTGAGAAAAGCATAGAACCCAGTCCTTGCCATATTTTTCCAGTGACAACAAACCAAAGCCCAGAAAACTGATGGAGTGGCAGATGGGTTTTTCTGCTTTTCGCCTCAACAATTCTTCTGTAAATGTTGTATATATATTTTGTACTTGATCATCTACACACACAAGGAAAATCATCTTCTTCTAGAGGCTGCTTCTTTCCTTTGGACAAAAGATAATTCAAACACCAACATGTCATCCTGATAAAGAATCCTGCCTTGGCAAAAGGAGTCACATTGGAATTTAACTTCAATAGATCTTCCTCGGAAACCCTCTGGCTGGAGTTGAGATATCTGATCTTCCTTCAGAGGCCCTATAAAGATAGTGAGTTGACATTTTAAGTGAGTTGATATTTTAAGGACTAATTCCAAAATGCAACAGTACTTGGTAGAAGATTGAAATGGGCTAGCGTTGTTGGTATATATATATGATTTGTGAATCCTTTGATCATTCTCTATTGGTCTACATATTTTATGAGTGATTTTAATATTTGTAACAACATTCTTCTATTGTTCTTGCAGAGAGAAATCCTTTGAAAAAATCCACAAAGGGCCATGACTTATCATCACCTAAATGCAGAAAATTTAGTTACGATGAGGTCAAGGAAATAACTGGTGGCTTTGGAAGGAAAATTGGCAGAGGAGGATTTGGGCCTGTCCGTCTGCAAAATGGGCTTGAGGTGGCTGTCAAAGTACTGTCAGAGTCATCAAAACAAGGAGACAAGGAATTCTCAACAGAGGTATGTATGGCTGCTTAATTGATCAGTGTTTCACATTTTCCTATATAAAGAAGAAAGGTTTTTTTAATTAAAGATAAAATATTTTTATCTCTAGAGAAACATTTCGGCATTTTTAAAAATAGATATGTGCAAAGGGCAGTGTGACTCACTGAAAAGAAAGGTATAATATTGGTTACTATGCTTTCGAAAGTCACAATAAAAATCCTATGCCCTTTGTGGGTTATTGTTGTGAAGAAGGAAATCAAATATTGATTTACCAGTATATATCCAAGGGAAACTTGGGGGGAATTCTCCATGGTATGGGTCAAATCCTGGGCTATCTTGTCTTGTGTTTAATCTTGAAAAAAAATTTCAATTTATCTATCTATCTATCTATCTATATATATATATATATATATATATATATATATATATATATATATCTGTGTGTGTGTTGTCTTATTTTGCAGTGTATATATAGATATTCTTAACTATTATTTTCTTGTTGTACAAGGCCAAATCATTGTTGTAGAAAGGTGCAATGTACAAATTAGTACTAGCTACATATTAACTATAAAACCCTTATATCAAAATAAAATCACCACATTAACCATAAACAGGCTAGTAGTAGTATGAGCATCAACAACACTGAAAGGATCATCCAAAAGATAAATATCAGAATCTTGATATAAGGCACGGGCAAGCTATCTGCTATTCTAGCCACCGCTGAGATTGATACCTCATTCTCCTATTTCAGTCAGATCGCCAAAGGGAAGATTTTGGAGGTCTTTATCCAGTGAAGAGTTGAAGATAACTTCTTCATATTTCTACTCGTCCATGGAACGTCCAAATAATATGTTGTTCCGTACGGTTCCAGTTTGAATCCATGCCATCTGAGAAACATGTGCGACAGTGTCATAGACTTGCAACTGCAGTGGCAGGGTTGAAAACGTTAAGAAGGAGAATCCATCAATTTAAACTGTTGACAATGTTAAGGTAAGGGGATAAATAATTCATACTCACACTACCCCTCAACTTTGGTACTTCTCCGAGTATCGCAGCTAAAAGAATTGATTTTCCAGATCTAACTTCTCCACAAATTGCCAATTTTTGGCCATGCTTAACCTCTATATTTATGTTTCTCAATATGGGCTTTGATGAACTGGAATCCCAACTTAGTGTTGTAGAACTGATAAGAAGAGACAGGTCAGAATTCTGATGAAATACCATTACCCGCTCAACCACCCCATCCTGTAATTCGACAGCCTCAAGAAAGTTGATGATACGACTTAATGAGACATTGGCTTGAACAATAACATTGATTACATCAAGAATTAGTCGAAGAGGTTCTTGAACGATGCGCAAAGTCGCTATGAACATGAGGACGTTGCTTGGAGTCAGAGGAATTTTAAGAAAGTAGTAGGTTACAAACGTTGCAGTTGAAATCAAAACAGGAGATGACCAAAACAATAACTTATTGTAGGCTTAAATAAGTTGAACTGCAGATAGCCATTTGAACTCTACCTTGTGCATCTTGTCAATACTTTCTTTGAAGCGTTCCTCCCATGCATGAAATCTCAGTACTTTCATATGCACCAGTGCTTCTATGGTAGCCCTTAACTGCTGATCCTGGGCTGACATGAGTTTAGTTTGAAACTTGTGTTGTAACTTTCCCATTAGAGGGTTACAAAGCATGGTAATGATGATAACTACCGAGGCTGAAAGTGTGGCCCATCCAATTACATGGAAGAGGATGCTTAGAGCCAATATGTGTTGGAGTACTGTTTTCCAAGTTTGATGAAACCAAAAAGGAAATTCACTAATATGATAAGCATCTACAGCCATATAATTCATGATTTCTCCGGTTATATGCACCTATTTAGCAGCTAGCTTCATTGGTCAGCAGTATTTGTTTCTGATGGATTGCTGCAACAAGTGAAGAGTGCATCTGCAAACCAATTCGTCTAGTGCCAAAATAACATTGCCTTTGAGATATGGACGCTATGGTCTTGGCAATAAAGAGTGTTCCTACCAAAAAAATGATTCATATTTGAATGACTATCTAACTTCTGAAACTCCAATAAAGGCATTCAAAACAAGTGGTCCAGAAGACACAGTAAATACATTGAGAAAAGCATAGAACCCAGTCCTTGCCATATTTTTCTAGTGACAACAAACCAAAGCCCAGAAAACTGATGGAGTGGCAGATGGGTTTTTTTGCTTTTCGCCTCAACAATTCTTCTGTAAATGTTGTATATATATTTTGTACTTGATCATCTACACACACAAGGAAAATCATCTTCTTCTAGAGGCTGCTTCTTTCCTTTGGACAAAAGATAATTCAACCACCAAAATGTCATCCTGCTGAAGAATCCTGCCTTGGCAAAAGGAGTCACATTGGAATTTAACTTCAACAGATCTTCCTCGGAAACCCTCTGGCTGGAGTTGAGATATCTGATCTTCCTTCAGAGGCCCTATAAAGATAGTGAGTTGACATTTTAAGTGAGATGATATTTAAGGACTAATTCCAAAATGCAACAGTACTTGGTAGAAGATTGAAATGGGCTAGGGCTATTAGTATCTATATATGATTTGTGAATTTTTTTATCATTCTCTATTAGTCTACATATTTTATGATTGAATTTAATATTTGTAACAACATTCTTCGATTGTTCTTGCAGAGAGAAGTCCTTTGAAAAAATCCACAAAGGGCCATGACTTATCATCACCTAAATGCAGAAAATTTAGTTACGATGAGGTCAAGGAAATAACTGGTGGCTTGGGAAGGCAAATTGGCAGAGGAGGATTTGGGCCTGTCCGTCTGCAAAATGGGCTTGAGGAGGCTGTCAAAGTACTGTCAGAGTCATCAAAACAAGAAGACAAGGAATTCTCAACAGAGGTATGTATGGTTGCTTAATTGATCAGTGTTTCACATTTTCTTATATAAAGAAGAAATGTTTTTTTAATTAAAGATAAAATATTTTTATCTCTAGAGAAACATTTCGGCATTTTTAAAAATAGATATGTGCAAAGGGTAGTGTGACTCATTGAAAAGAAAGGTATAATATTGGTTACTATGCTTTCGAAAGTCACAATAAAAATCCTATGCCCTTTGTGGGTTATTGTTGTGAAGCAAAAAATCAGATATTGATTTACCAGTATATATCCAAGGGAAACTTGGGGGGAATTCTCCATGGTATGGGTCAAATCCTGGGCTATCTTGTCTTGTGTTTAATCTTGAAAAACAATTTCAATTTATCTATATATATATATATATATATATATATATATATATATATATATAGATCTATATATATATATATACATATGTGTTGTCTTATTGTGCAGTGTATATATATATATGCACAATAAGACAACACACACACACACATATATATATATATATATATTCTTAACTATTATTTTCTTGTTGTACAAGGCCAAATGCTTTACAGTAGTTGGTTGACTGGAAAACAAGGCTTGACATTGCATTGAATGCAACTTCTTAACTATTATTTTCTTGCGGTATAGGGCCAAATGCTTTACAAAAATTGGCTTACTAGAAAACAAGGCTTGACATTGCATTGAATGCAGATCAAGGTGAGTGTCTTTCCCTCTTGAAAAAACCATGACTTTAGACTTTGTCAATGTCTCTGTAAAAATATTAATTAGGGCTAGAATACTTGCATAATGGTTGCAAACCTATCATAATTCAAAAAGATATCAAAACTACTAATATTATTTTATGTGAACGGATGGAAGCAAAACTATCAGACTTTGGGCTACCTAGGTTTGGCCCCTCAAGCAAAGGAACCCATGTCTCAACAGATGTGAAGGGCACATTTGGCTACCTTGATCCTAAATATTACACATTTCCCATTCAATTTTTCTCTCTATTGTTTCATTCAATTTATTTGGAACTTAAAATCAAAAGAGAAAATGGATTCTTTGATTTCATAGTGCCGTTGTTTTGAACAGATATGCCACTACGCACAATTTGACAAAGAACAGTGATGTATATAGCTTTGGAGTTGTGACTTTTGAGATAATATCTGGGAGAGAACTAGTGGATACAAATGTTTCTGGTGAAAACAGTCATATCGTCTCGTGGGTAAGCTTCGTTAATGCAACTATATTTGTATTTGTGGGTATGAATTTATTGGAGCATTAGAATTCTAATGTTGCTGTGGATTCTGAATTTGTGTGCAGCGAAGATTCATGATTCGCGAAGGAAATATTGAAGGCATTTTAGATAAAAGGGTACTTTTTGTGACAAGTCCTTTCTCCATTAAAAAAAAAACAGTAATCTTGATGATGGATCCCCTTACATCCATATCTTTCTGGTAAAAAATATTAGCATTCCTCGTATGCCAAATGCGGCATAATATGTAGAAGGGGAGAGATTTGAATACCTTGTTCTTTGCAAACCATTGTGACTGGAAAGCACTGATAGAGGACTAATTCTAAAATGCATTGAGATGAAGTATGTGAACGACTTTGTTCCAGAGGCCCTATAAATATAGTGGATGACATTTTAAGTGAGATGATATTTTAAGGAGGTTCAAAACTTTTGTAAAATTTTGGCTTTCCAATAGAGAAGTGATGTGCATTGTTGATGTATTATTGCTTTGCTGAAGATTAATAAAAGTTTTTGGTGATTCTAGCTCACCTTAGTTTGTAGTGTATGTTCTTGCTATACTGATTTCATATGTTTTCCATTTTCCTCTCAGATTATATCATAAATAGCTTTTGGATGTTTTTCTCATGAATGTATGGATTTGTTGAAGTCAGATATTGATGTATAACGCCTATATGGACATGGAAATTAAATCCTTAAAGTGCACACTATGTATCTTTGCATCTTATCCTCCATCTCATCCTCCATATCTGCTTAATCTGCTTCACTCTGATTTTTGCTACATAGGATTCTTAAAGATAATCCTCCTTGTTGAACTCTTCTATCCCATATACTACAATCTCTTACTAAACTGCAGACCCAGGTGATGAAGGTCGATGTATATTTGCATTGATGTTTCGGTGAGTCGATTTTTCATCTTAATTTTATGTGTTTCCTCCGGAAGAGGGTTCTGAATCACCTATATTCTATGAGAGATTTGAATACCTTGTTCTTTGCAAACCATTGTGAAAGCACTGATAGAGGACTAATTCCAAAATGCAATAGTACCTGGTAGAAGATTGAAACGGGCTAGGGCTAGGGCTGTTGGTATGTATATATGATTTGTGTATTTTTTTATCATTCTCTATTGGTCTACATATTTTGTGAGTGATTTTAATATTTGTAACAACATTCTTCGATTGTTCTTGTAGAGAGAAATCCATTGAAAAAAGCCACAAAGGGCCATGACTTATCATCACCTCAATGCAGAAAATTTAGTTATGATGAGGTCAAGGAAATAACTGGTGGCTTTGGAAGGCAAATTGGCAGAGGAGGATTTGGGCCTATATTCTATGGCCATCTGCAAATATTAATTATTATTTTCAATGACCATTTACATCCATTATAATCTACTATTTGTAATTTTATTATTGAAACTTAACAAACATCTTAGAAGATCAAGAGCCCATCTTTGTTACAAGTATTATACTATCTATAAGTTTCAAATAATGTAAATCATTTAGCTTCATCTTCCACCTTTGCATGCAATTTTCTTTATTAATTCTTATTTTCAATGACCATTTATTTTATGCCTTACGGCGTTTCCTTTGCAACATCTGGTGCAAATGCGTTTTATGTAGGGTATGAAGATTTGGAGTGAAGGAAGTGTTGAAGATTTTTTTCCATGCTATAGCTTTTGTTGAGGCACTTTCAAGAGGCAACAAAAGGAGTTTTTGTAGGATTTATACTTATTAATTGTAAGTTATTCCTTTTATAATTCTAGAGAAAAAAAATGCATTGCCTTTGGATATATTTTCATAATTATATTTGTATAGGTTGTAGCCTCAAGCAAGTGGGGGCTTGCTAAATTGTTGTATGGGTGGTGACTCCTCGTTGGTAGTGGCCAGTAGAATCTATATAGAGGAGAGGTTGATTATATCTAGTTAGGGCTATCATATTTATGTAAAAGAGAAGATTGGCTTATATTAAAAGAGAGGAAGCAAAGTAGTACAATGGTTTTACTCCCCTAGAGGGTTTCCACCTAAAATTCTAGTGTTCTTGTATTGTATTAATTGTGCTTTCATTGTTGCATATTTTGATTAATTGTTTTAAGTTTTAAAAATCCATATTATTGTAAAATTTCATGCAATACTAATTCATCCCCCCACCCTCCCCACCCTTCCCCCCATAATAGTATTGCTTGATCCCAACATTAAGTTGAAATTGCATTTGTTGAAATGCATGTTGTTTTGTGGAAATTCATATTTTGTATGGAGAATAATTAATGATTTTATATGAAAATGATCATATCACATATGTGCTATTGGTTTCTAATGAAGGCATTCAATGGAAAACCATAAGACTATAAGTGACTACATAGTGAAGAAAAATATCATTGTTGAAGCAACACAAAAGGAAAAGAATAAGAATATGATGTTGATGTGAAAGAGTAACAATGTTGGTATAGATAAAAGGGAGCAGTCTACATTCTGCTACAATGTAAAAATGGCACATGATATGGTGTCATTCTACTAAAGATGACACCTAGGTTGGTGAGAACATTTAGGATAATGTTCCCTTAAGACGAACAATATTATAAAACCCCAGTCATTTATATCCACTAATATTGTGTTTAATTATGTTAATGATACACATAGAGCACATAAATGTAAATTTTTCAAATACTTAAAACAATTTCACTATACATTTATTAATATATTTATAAATCTAAAGAAGGGGGGAAAGAAATAGAGATCTCAATCCCTGGTAGGGGAGATTGGTTAAGGGGAAAGTTGTAAGGGGGGATTGTGAAGTTTAATATCTTCTTGAATTAATGTTTTTATTTTGCTTATTTTGTAGTCGAGTTGCCAAAACTTCCAATAGTTATGAGGAATGGGGGAAGTGGTATCATACTTCCTTTAACGATATGGGCTCTGTACCCTCTTTCTACAGAATGTTAGTTCTCACATAACATAAGGAAGGTTTGCTAATTTGAGAAGGTGGACAATGTATGGGTGGAATTGAGAGAGTTTTAAATGTGAGGAGAGAGAGGGTGGTGTGTTTGTTTGGAGAACACTAGGTGGAGAGGAGAACAAACCCAAGAGTACCTAACCAGGTGATAGTAAATAGTAGGAAACTAGAGATTGTGAAACCTCTAAGAATATAGTAAACTATGTTAGGTGAAAGTGAAATTCATCAGGACATCAATACCAAAACCTTAATTTTGAGTGAGGGGCCATAATAATTTCCTACATACTGTGTTGGAGGTAGCACATACAACACAAGAATAATTTGTAAACAAATTTCAGATTCAATGAAGGGCTCACTTTGTGCAATATCGACGTGGATTGGCCATACCATGAATATTAATAGGCCGAAATAGGCCTTACCTTGAGCTTTATATGGCCATAAATTAGCAATCAAAAGGTCTAGAAATGTTTTTTCTATGTACAAGGGAGAGGGCCCTTCATGGTTTCCATGTTGTTTGAACCTTATGAACCTTGAGTGAAGCTTCCCTTAAGTTATCAGATCTAGCATAGGGGCAACCAACACTAAGAAATATTATAGTGTAGATGAAACTATGGTGAGGTGGAATGTGGCTTACTCATTATTAGTTTACAACAAGTGTAATTGAAACAAATAGGTGTAATGTATCCTTCTATAAATGAAATGAAATTAATTTCCAAGTATAAAGGTTAGTGTTTTGATGGGTTTATATGTGAAAATGTAATGATAAGATTAAATCCATTTGTATTGCATTATGGAATATGCATGAGAAGTGAACTGAATAGCTAGCCTACCTTAGACAAACGTTGGTTAGTTCTCTCTTATGAATAGATTGTTGTGTGCAATGACAATCTTCTGAGTGAAAATATGTGATCATGATGTGTTATTTAAGGATGAACTAAGATGTTAATGGTGGTTATAGGGACTAGTTTTGAAATTGTTCATATGCTTACCTATCATTATTTATGAGCCTTTATGATGTATGGTGCACTATGTATGTATGCTATGGTAGGCTAAAAGTTGTTGTAATGATATGTTGAATGAACATGAGTAGATAGCTAATAATTAACTTAGACTATTGGGTCATTTATCTAGATATGAATGTTATATAAGTTGGAAGCCTTTCTCTTATGTTAATTATTACCTCTGCATATTGTGTGTTCATAAATAGAAAGGATAACTTTAGCTATAATGGCTCTATGTCTGTATCTGTGTTTGTTTGTGTGTGTGGATTTGTATGTATATTTGTATGCATGTATGTATATTTATTATCTAATTAAATCTATCATAACGGTTCTCTATACATACCAAAATGGTGAAGTGAAACATATATTATCACAGGATCTTAATGCTTTGTATGACCCTATAGAGAAGTTGGTCTATGGGTCTCTTAAATTACCAATGCCAAAAGTAAGAAGTCTAATGCTACCTGGGTAGAGGAAGAGAATAACTAGTGACCTAAAAGGTAGTTGAATAGTTCTTAACATAAAAAATGGGGTTGTACAACAAAGATTTGGCTTTACCAAACAATTTGAGGTGGAAGGACTCATCCTTAGCCCCTAGTCACATGGAACAACATGAGCTAGGACTAAGAACTAGTTGGAAGGGGCTTAATAACTAAGATATTGGGCCTTGGAGGAATAGAAAAATGAATTTAGCAAAGTCTCTGATATGGTAGGGCCTTGGTTGATACACTTTCATTTTATGGCCCTATTTCTATTTATTGGGCACATTAGTTGATGACACTAGAGCATCCAAGTACCAAAGGAATTTAGGAATTATGTCATCATGATGTTATAAGAATATCATGGTAGTAACATTTGGAGAACATGTGTCACCTAGATTTTGTGTTCTTGCATTCCAGTTACATGGAAATATGAGTGACTTGTGGCAAAACATCAATAGTGCCACATGGAAGGGGTCACGTCAACATCTTCCATGTGTCTAGAAATGACCGGATGGTGGAGAGTGACGTGGAATGTTGAGTTATCATATCATCATATTGGGATATTCATTTATGCTGAGCCTTCGAAAATCATTGACATCTTGGAATTCTAGAATACATATCATTAGTGCCACATGGTCAAGTATGTGTAAGCACCATATACATGTCAAAATGTGATTGGATGATAGAATATGTGCCCATCAGTTTAGATGCTACTGCAACCCTTATTTCCCATCCTATGATCCTCATTTCCTTAATTGTAGAATACATGTTTCTCTACTCAATGCTTGCATCCACTATTTTTGACATATTTATCGCACTTTAAGTATTTTAGAGAGATTTTCTTTGGTCATGTATGTTTATTTGACCTATATTCTTAAGTTGGTTGGAATATTAATTCGTAAAATCACTTAGTCAATCTTTCTTCTCTTTTTTATAGTTGTTTGCCACTTCTTTTCGAGCTAGGCATTGAACAATTATATTTTCTACCGCTATCAGTGATTCCTTTTTGAATTTTCACTGGTTCTTTTCCATTTTTGTCTTCTTGTGCATTTTTTATAGCAGAGACCTATTATCTCTCTTAGATTTGTCGTCTTTCCAACCATGTTTTCTCTCTCTTTCTAATTTTTCCCATGGCATGGCTGGTGGGACAATAATCCATAATTTCCAGGAGCCTCTTTTCTAACATATATAGATATATTAACTTATAGATATGATTTTAGAAAATGTGTTGGCTCACATTGATGATGTCCAATCCAACTCAAGATCTCATTGGAGGGCTGAGTGGATGTTGCATATCAAAGAGAGGTCAAAGTGGGTGAGCAAGATTTGGCCATAGAATCCTAAAACAAATATCATTACTCAAAAAATTTGGATTCATCAAAGATCTTGTAGCTACTACCAATTGTAATTTCACACATAATTTTGTTTGCTCCCTAAACTAGTGAAACTTTGTGCAACCTTTCATTGCCTGGTCAATTTCTTGCTTGCTACCACAACTAAAAAATTGTTGAAGATGCATTCTCTCATATCCATTTTTGGATTAGTAATCATTGGAAAAGAAAAATACAAATAATGGTTGAGAATTATTAGGCATTCCCTTATCTTTAATGATTTATGTAAGGGAATCTATGAAGGAGAAGATGAAAATGCACCTATCAAGCGTATATTGGACAGAGAACTCACCATATGAGTGAACAAGAATAACAAGACTTATTCCCTAATTGTTGCTTCTATAGGTGAAGAGGTGTCTCATCATACTATTCCAATTACAAATACTTATGATGGATTACAAAAAATGAAATATTTATATGAATCACACTCAAAATTGGAAGTGGTTCAATTGATGATCAAGCTCTTCAAATTGGAGTTCAAGTAAAATGACCCCCTAGATCTATTTAGAGAAATTAGAGCCATCATGCATGATTTAGAATCCAATGGAGTTAAAATGGACATCCCCGTCACATCCTTTGATAGGCCCCCCTATGCTACGTACTCTCACTATCTTGAATATTTAAAGCTATTTCCTAGCTCAAGGACATTACTTTTTGCACTCTTGTGGAAAAGTTTGTAAGAAGGGAGAAATATTTTGGGAAGAGGAATACAAATTTTCAATCCCATAAAGAAGCAATGTTCATTGCATAGAAAGAGAAGAATCAATCATAAGATTCTTCTAGAGGGCAAGGTGGTAGAAGAGGATGTGGAAGGAAGAATAATAGATGCATGGGGATAAAAGCCATCAATGAGGAAAATTTGCCCTCCACTAAATTAATTGTAATAGAGATGGATATAATGCATCCACATACCAAATCCCTTGGGAAAGAATAGAGAAGAACACAAAGAAGAGAAATGTAAAACACTAGATCTAGCAAAAGGTAAAGCACTTGAATTTTTTCATTATATTGATTCTGAATACAATATTGGAGTAACTAAAGATCTATTTCATACTCATTTTCTTCTTGGAAAGATGCATGGATACTTGATATAGGTGCAACCTGCTATATGAGTCATGACCTTCTAGAAGTACTTCTTTGAAGACTTTAGTGACAATGCAGATGGAGTAGTTTGCATTGTAGATAAGTCAATTCTCAAGCCATTTGGACTTGGCACCATCATGCCTAAATTTCCTAGATTTCTTGACTTTTCTACATGATGTACTTTACCTTCCATAATTATGGAGAAACTTGTTGTCCCTTGTTCATATTCACTAGCAAGGTTAGTCCATCCATATGTTTGATGGAAAAGTAGAGATAAAGCACTAGACAACACAATTGTCATGAATATAGGAAGAAATGTTGTTGAAGTTACAAGGAACATATTCTCATGCATATAATTTTGCATATATTTCTTAGAATAGTTACATTTTCATCTAGTCTTCTTTCGCATGCAAGATTTGGACATCTTAATTATGACAATCTTCGTTTATTAAAAAGAAACAATGTTTCTGGTTTTCCAGCTATTACAAGGAAACTAAAGCAATGTGATGCATGTATCCTAGGAAAACATATCAAATAACCATTTAATTATTCCGCTTCCAGAAAATGTACAAAGCTTGCACTAATTCATTTTTATTTGTGTGGTCCTATGCCTATTCCTTCTACAAATGGAAATAAATATATGATGAACTTTATTGATGATTACACCAAAATGTGTTGTGTATACTTGTTAAGGAGTAGATCAGAAACTTTTGAAACTTTCTAAAGTTCTCATGCATGGATTGAAAATGATGCATAATCACATATCGTCTCTCTTTGTACTGATAATGGAAAATCATATACTTCTAATGAATTTGAAAACTATCTTTACCACATGGGATTTGACATCAAATAATTGTGCCATACAATCCTCAACATAATTGTGTAGCTAAAAGAATGAACAAGACTATCTTAAATATTATTCTCTCAATGATGTTGCTCGAAAATGTAAAGATGATGTTTTGGGCTAATTCAATTATATGCGCAGTGTATATAAAAAATAGATGCCCATCTCATGCTCTTAAAAATAAGTCTCCTTGTGAAATGTGGTATGGCCACATTCCTTTAGTAAGACATCTTAGGAACTTTGGTTCCAGCTATTATGCCTTGAATCCCAAGGAATAAAGAAGAAAGTTTGATGCAAGGAGTCGAATGTGAATCTTATTGGGATACTTAGATACCACCAAGTCATATCGTCTCTATGATGAGGTAAATAAGAAATTTATATTTTATAGAGATGTGACTTTTCTTGAGTCTTCCAATACTGACAATATTGTTGAGTGACAACTTGATCATTTGGATAGATTCAATCATGTAAAAAATTAACATGAATTTTATAATGATATTCCACATCTTGAAGGGGGGATCCATATCTTGGATCAATCAATGGAATCTCCTTCTTAAGCTCTATCTCCATTTCATGAAGTTCTATCCACTTTTTCAAATCAGGAAGACTCTTTGAGTGATGTGATTGAGAGGATTGGAAGGCTAAATCTTAATGAAACCCCATATCAATCAATAGAGAAGCCTATACAACCTCAAAAATTTCCTCCAAAATGGATCATTAGAAAACTTTAAAGTGTTCATCCTGATGAGGTTGGAAAGAAAGGAACTAGAAGTTCCACTAGACAAAAGGGAGGTGATGTATATGATTCTGATTCAGTTAATGATATGTATGTTTCTTGTGATTGTGAATCAAATTTTTCTAATAACTTTGAACCAACTTCCTTTAAATAATTTGCTTCTCATTATGAATGGAAATAAGCAATGTAGAAGGAGTATGATGCTCTCATAGAGAATGGAACATGGAAGCTGGTGGACCCTCCATTTGGAAGTTGCATGTGGGACTTTGAGAAAAAATATAAATTAGATGTCTAACTTGACAAGAACAAAGCAAGGTTCATGGAAAAAGGATTTGCATAGAAATAAGATGTTTATTATCAAGAGACCTTCGCCTCCATAACAAAATAGGCCACCATCCAAACTCTCTTTTCCTTTGCAGCTAGGGATGGATGGAAAATTCATTAAATTGATGTAAACACTACTTTCTTGAATAAATTATTGAAAGGAAATGTTTTATGTCTCAACCAAAATGTTTTGTTGTAAGGTACAAGAAAAAAAGTTTGCAAACTCATCAAATCGTTGTATTGCCTAAAACAAGCACCGTGTGTATGGTATGAAAAATTGACTGAGCATCTTCTGAAATTAAATTTTGGACACTTTAATATTTATGGTACAACTTTATTTGTGAAGAAATTTGGAAAAAAACGTTGTCTATCTTGTGGTATATGTAGGTGATATGGTGATAACAGGAAACAATGTAAAGTAATTGCATCCATAAAGAAATAATTGAAGAAAGGATTTAAGATGATAGATTACAGAGACCTTCATTAATACTTGGGCATTGAAGTGACCCAACATCCAAGATATATATTCCTCTCTCAAAAGAAGTACATTGGAGAATTCTTGAAAAAGTTTGGCATGGCTGAATGCAAAAAAAATTCCACTCTAATGGAACAAAATTTGAATCTCACATCTAAAGAAAGAAATGAATTTGAGGATGCAACTAAGTATCGACAATTTGTGGGAAGTTTTATGTACCTCCCACTACTAGATTGGATATTTATTTTATTATTGGAATCCTTTCCAGGTTTGCAAAAGCCTTGTGAAGGGCATTGGTCTGCTGCAAAAATAGTTCTAAAGTACTTGAAAGGAACTCAAGACTTTGGACTCAAATATTCACACGTGGATGACTTTAGCTTGATTGGATATTTTGATTCATAATTTGATGGAGATAAGGAGAATTGAGTGTCTACATCAAGCTATGTTATGATTCTTCGATTAGAAGTTGTATCCTAGAGGTCACACAAATAGTTAATTTTGGCATATTCTAAAACAAAGGAAGAATATGTAGCAACCTGCAGAAGAAACAAAGGAGATTGTGTGGCTTAGGAAAATTCTTGAAGATTTTTAAGAGAAATAGGTGAGATCTACCCCTCTTCTGATTGATAATAATTTTGCAATTAAATTATCCAAGAAAGGAAAATTGCATGAACAAACTAAACATATTAACACAAAGTATAATTTGATTTGACATTTTGTAGAGTCCAAGATTATTCACCTAAGGCAGTATTCCAAAAATGAGAGAATACCTTCACCAAAGCACTAGGGAGAGAAAAGTTTGAAATATTGAAAATAATGCTTGGAATCATAGATACCCCTTTGGATTAAAGGGGGGAATGTTAGGAACCTAATCCTCACGAATTGGGAAAAAATATGTAAATATGTAAATAGAGAAATTTGAATAGTTGTAATGGGAAAAGATCTTGGAACTAGAATCCTAAAGGTCCCCACTCTTCCTATTCACATTAATGGAAATAATATAATTGGGAGTTACCTTCCTAGTCTGAAAATATGAAGTGGTAACTTCATCTAGCAGCTCACCCATCTACATATCAAGAATTGTGAAATTTTGTTGTTATAGAATATTTCACCAAATTCCTGATATCCTAGTATTCCATCTTGGGATATTGGCTATATTTATGTATCAACCATATCGACCTATTAGTTATATTGTATCCTTAGAGGATTTCAACACGTCATATATCATGCATATCAATATATTTGGTATTTTTGTTATATCGACATATTGGACTACCAAAACCTCAAAGGTTTGCATAAGGAGTATTCAATGAGAACCATTGATATGTCAGGGAATCTAGTATACAAAATTGTCAGTGCATTTGGACTAGTGTGGGGCACCACATGGCCAAGCACATCAATATGTTAGCCACGTGACTTATACAAAGGATATTGTGGCCCTTACGGGGGTTAAATCTTCAAATGGGCATAACTTTGTGCCTGAAGGTCAAAACGAAATGAAATTTATATTGTTGGAAAGCTCTCAATGAGAAAGGGTATCATAAATATGATTTGAGGTGTCAAAATAAAGAGGCAGTTTGATAACCACATGATCATAAGAAACTTTTAATACCAAGCCTAATGGCACCCCATAATGCTAAAGCAACATTAGGGGTTTGGTGTGTTACAAATTCTAGCAAATGTCATTTTCATAATTTTCCATAATATTATAGCACTAGCAACCTCTTTTTGGTGGCATATTCCTTGCATTGGATACTACTAGAGCTATAGTTCTGTACATTTTCATCATCACCATCAACAAAAACTAACATATATGCATCCTATGTGTCATCATTATATCTTCCTGATTCCTACTAGACATTATATGCTAGGATAAAGAATGCATACATCAAAAAATGACAAAACAACCTATGGGTTAACTTTAGGAGCTATCCAAAACAACACAGAAATAGAATTTCCTCATTTTTTCAATTGAAAACAAATATTAATATTGAACCTTTTATGGTAGGGATACTTCTCCATTCAATTAAAATTCATATTAAAGACACTCCTAGAGAAGTAAAGCATACTTTGATAGTCTATATACCTCTATATATCTAACTGTTTGAAAACATGAATGCAACATTTATCTAGAAGTGAATTTACTTTCTCTTTCCATCTATCCATCGTTAGGATCAATGTTAAAGTTTATAGTCTATTTTTTTTATATATAAATGTATACGTATCTTAAACTATCCTGTGATACAAAGATTTTAAATACCTCTTTTTGACATTATTCTAAGGAAAAAGGATGGCATAACAATTACTTCCATTGTTAGTTCCTTTCTCAATAATAGATTTAACATAAATAGAATGATTTTCCATACCGTTAGCTCCAAATATCTGTAGAGTACATTGGCATGCACTGTCAAAATAACCCTAGGTAGTTCAAAATTCTAGGAAGAGTCACTAAATATATTTTCCATTACCCAATAGGGCCATTGTTGGATGTGGGGGTGCTTTTTCACTCAGTAAATATAGGGCATAACATAAGGTTTTATGGAATATTAAAGAATACCTTAATTTCATTTCTATACTATCAATACTCGTTTAAGTAGATGTTTCCAAACAATATAACTCCCCTATTTTCAGCAAATATATAAGTTCCTTTCTTTTTACAATATTTTCAATACCTTTTTATTATTTCTACCCTTATTACGTTAATGATAATATGTTACATATGTTTCTAGAATCTAATTTTAAAAATGCTATTTATAATATGCTACTTGAGATTCATTCAAAATCATCAAACACATTCCTTATTAACCAAGATAATATTTCATTTAAAATCTCCCTATCATGAAATCTATGGTCATTGTCATTACGTATTTAGAATTATTTTTTTTGGTTCATTGAAAACCTATTGCTAGTAGTATAAACACACAAAAAAAATTAGTTGGTGAAATACCTCATTCCCCATATTTCCTATTTGCGTACGATAATTTAGTTTTTTAAAAAATTGTTTTAACCATATTGGATTATTATATTTTTTTAACTCTATCTTGATGCTTTCAAAGTGGAAAAAAATGGAGGAATCAAATTACAAGGTCATTTTGGCGATATGTCATAGTTTGGAAAATTTGGGTTTAAAACTTTTTAGAGTCATTTTGATGTATTCAATGACATTTTTTGGGGCTAATATTTCCTTTATTGTGTGAGGAACCCTCAATGTTGATCTATATTCAAATACCTTTCTAATGACGAAATTGGCATCAAGAAAACCTCGTACAAAAAGGTTATTCCTCATACAAGTTGTTCTACCATGTTGACCACCATGGTACAAGAGGATATCACATCATCCTCCCTTAATCATGCATATTGGGCTAGCCACATGTTGACTTTAAAGAATATTGTAGAAGGTTAAAGCCAAAACTCTAATTAAGGGTTGAATAGGTTAAAACCTTAACCCTAGATGACAATGAACGATTGTTAAATATTCAGCCAATAGGAGGAGAAATGTTTCCATTCTATGTTATTGTATTTGTTCCATGTTTGAGTAGAGTGGGCATGATTTAGATGTTAGTGAGAAGACTAGATGGGGATAAGATTATGTAGCTTCCTAAGCAGCCACAATCTCAGGTAACTCCATGAAGTCTGCCTCTTTTTTTGTATTTGCATATGTCCATACTAGAAAAAGGCAGAGCAACCTCACCTTCTAGATGGGTTTCTTGCCCTAAGGGTTCCACATGGTAAAATATTTTGTTTATTTGTGGTGTGTGTGTGTGTGTGTGTGTGTGTTTATTTTTTTTCACATTTCAACTATTTCATATATTTCAGCGAAAAAATAGTAATTAAACAATTTCATGGCTAAAAGAAATTGACCTTCACAGTAAAAATTTTAATATTTTCATCAAATCTATTGTGACAAACTATTCTAGTGGAATATCCACAATAGATGGATAATTACCCCTCAATACCATTCAATATATTGAATTATATTTTAACTATTTTTACTCCCCCAATATGAACCCATGTGCCATGATATTAGCTTGTGCATAAATACCATGTGAAGATACCCAAACCATGCCTCTACTTTTCCTTCTCAATGAGAAACCAAGCAAATAGGATAGTTGTAGAGAAGTTGGATTTTGAGCTATCAGTATACCAATGTTTACATAATATTACTTATGTGGTTGGGAATGTGATTTCTAGAAGTTATAAGAAAAGAATTCTATATTTGTTTGTACCAAATAGAGATTTTTTACAAATTATTTCTACCAAGTAAATTTTTTTGTGTATTAGTCAAATCATTAATTTCAATAAGTCATAGATTGGTGGGTGAATACACACAAAAAATGATATGGGATAGTTATGGCTAATGCAAAGCATTGTAATGCTTGAGAAATTGTGTATATTTTTGGAGATGTGAGAGATTTTCATGCCATAAAAAAAGAAGAACAAAAAAACAGAACATCCATGGAGCAAAAGTACAACGTCATTGATATTAAATAGTGTAGATGATTCCCGTTTTAATCCAACTATTCAAATCCTCCCAAGTAGTAATCATAAAAGCCTTAATATAAAAATGTTTTTAATATATTAGAAGCAGTCCCTCCTTAATATAAAAGCACTCCCAGGACTTATATACTAAGAAATATGTTTCCTTCATTTGGTATGGTTTTAAATTCCCAAATATGAACTCCTACCATATAATATTTTCTAATTAATGAATTGCCCATGTTGTTTCCATATTCCTCCATATGAAGAACTTACCTCATGAAAAACTGGAATTGTTATGATGTCCATACTTTGTCTAAGCATTTCATTTGATGCTCCTCATATTGTCCACACAACATTGCATAGCATTGACCTATGGTCTAAAATAAAATTATCCTCAATGTACCTTAACTCCATGTTGTGTAATTCTTTATCGTCTCTATATTAATTATTTGGTACTTTCTCTTCACTTGGAATATTCATTAAATTTGAAGGATTTATAATGATTTTTTAATGTCAAAAATTTTCCTTATTCCCTTATTTATCTCTTCAATATATTCCTTAAATCCATTGGAAAATGATAATTGTGTCCCTTAAACAAAATATAGACCTTAAATTCTTTCCAAAATGATAATTATGTCCCTTAAACAGAATATAGACCTTAGGGTAACTTCCTCTACCTCTTTGTGGTGTACATACTCTTCCTCTATTTCATTTCCTATTAAGGCCGTCATGTGCACTCCTTCCCCTCATTCCTTATTCATTAATTACTTATGGTTAAGTTAGCTTAACGGTAGGTTACATCATAATCACATTATTTTATTATTGAAGATTCCTCTGTTTAGGTATCTTGTCTTATGCATTATATATATTGTAAAAGGATGTTCCTTTTGCACCGGTTTATCATTGGTTGACTCTCTTTAATGTTGACAAAGTGTGGAGTTACTTATTTTTATTATGCTATTTGTGGAGTTTGATTCATGACATCTTCCTTATTTAAAAATTCTAAAAACACATTTTAATCTTCACCAGAACATGTGATTAAACTCTTTTACTACAAAATATTTTTCCACACATACCTCTATATTATCAATTTGATTAAGCTAATAAATATTTTTCATCACTTTTATAGTTTAGAATATTAATTTCATATAAATAATATATTTTTTTACTTTTTCCTTGGCAAGAGGTTAAACAACAACTAGAGGTAATATTTAGTCTCTTGTCAAGCACTAAGGCTAGACACCATTAGAAGGCACATGAATCCACTAGAGGAAGCCTCAATGATGACTACAAGAGAAGTTGGCCTTCTTGCAAGTTATACTATCTAGTCTAAAATTATCTTTTGGCCCTATAGCAAAATTTAAAACTATTTTCTATTGACTAAAGGCTTATATTCCTGAGACATAAGGAAACAAATTAATTTCCTAAAACCCAAGGCATCTAAGAGTGGAATTATACCCCACTTTGAATAACGAATGAGTCATTTCCCGTGGCATAATTTTCCTTAAAATAATATTATTGAATTAGATTAGATTTATAAATCTTAATAAGTAATGAATGTTGTTATTACCATCTACCAATTAAATTAGAATAAAATTTTCATATATTTATATAATTATAATTATAATTTTCACATAAATAAAAAATAAAAATAAAAACTGCAATTTCTCAATGATAAAAAAAAAATCACATTCTAAAATATCATTCATAAAAGAAAATATAATAAAATTTATGAATATATATTTAAAAAATAATCCAGGAAAAATATTTTAAGTGTAAATGCTCAAACCCTCTTTACTCCGTTTCTTCCTTTTGAGATCAATTCATTCCTCGAGAGAAAGTTCCGTTGGGAATATCGACTTTTAGAATATGAGGTATCACCTACTTAACTGAATTAATGTTTCAGAAAATTTATAATTTTGTTTTGTTTCTCCATTTGGTTTTTATTAACAAGAATCTCTTTCAATGGGCAAATCCTAATATTCATTGCTTCTTCTCCGTCAACCAACAGAGTGCTTAATTCTTAAATTAAATTTTCATTTTGGACAATATTGTTATTTTTTTGTTTTATCTATATATATAACTTTTTTCCCACTCTAATTTTTATTAAAAAAATGATTTACAAATATTTTTGGTTTGGAGTTGTAGCCTTTTTACATTTTAATTAAAATCTTGTGTGTGAAGAAGAATCATGAAATTGTCTTATTTCTTGCTTGATCTTACACCAATAAATGTATTACCATAATTTACCTACCAAATATTCATATAATTAATCATGAAGTTGCTTCAACTCTCCATTCAAATTCATTAACAACCATTTCCCTCAAAAGAGGAATATTAATAAATTTATTCTTTTATGCGGCAAGGAAGTCTCCAACTTTTCAATTCGTACTTCCATACTTCCCTACCAATATTGATATATCTAGGTATCTCATGTTTATTGATTTTAATATTTTATTGGTTAGTAATATTATTATAAACTTTTAATTTGGAGTTGAAATATTTTTTAATTTACATTGAATAATTCAAATTAAAAGAAATGTTTCTTATGTTGTAATTTTTATAGAACGAAGTTTTTTTTTTTATCAAAAGAATAAGTTAAATAACATAAAATATAAAATATTTCTTAAAATTTTAATTTAAATCAAATTTATTTTAAATCAATATATTAACATAGTATAAAAAGTGATAATTTTTTTCCAAAAAATACTTCTAAAATTTCATAAGAATAAAAATAAAAAATAAATAAAATAATAACTAATTCTTATAAACTCTATAATAAAATAGAAATTGATGTGGGTCAATTCTCAAAACTAGTTGAAATAAAAATATTTCACATTTTAAAATAACCAAACAAAAAAACTATAATGAAAAACTCTCTCAAAAACTTACAATCCTTGGCATCTACTCGAAATAGATCCTAGTTTCAAAAGATTTATTACAAAATAAACCCTATGAATCCTTTGATCCAATAATTCTAAATAACTCCTTACTTATTTTAGCTTCAATAAACCAATTTAATCTTACTAAAAAAGCATTATTATTTCTTTAAAACAAAAATTACACAACATTTTAAATATTTTAAAAATATAATATAATATATATAGGTGGGAACTAGGCAGATAACTTGCCGTGGACGTAAAGCAACGTGGCAACGGATGAGAGCAACTTTTGATATGGCTGCCTGAAGCTTCCGTCATGCGAACCTTTATTTATTGATTCACCGCCAACAAATTAAACGCCTCCCACTTGCTAAGCATTATTTATTCATTCACTCCCAATCAAATTATCACTCAACTTTAACATTATTTATTTGATTCAATGCTAAAAAATTAAACACCTCCCACTTGTCAAACATTATTTTATTCATTTACTCGCCATCAATTTATCACTCATCACTACTCGGGCTTTCCAATCACCAAACATTATTTACTGGTTCAATGCCATTAAATTAAACACCTCCCCTGAGTCGGTGCTTGTACCCTGTCTGGACTACCTGGGAATCCCCGAGGGACGTGTCCGCTAGTGTCACCCCAGAAAAGGAAACATACCTATTCTATTAGTTTACTTGAAGGACGCCACCCTATTTATATTGACTTCCATACTTTTATGCCTTTATCCGTATCACGCTGGCAGCATCATGCTCCTCTCTCTACGCATTTCTCTCATCGGATATCTACAGACTGACCCCACGAAATGCAAACGTCCATTTTTTACTTTTGCTATATAAATTAGCATTACTTCATCTAAACACTCGCTCACTATACGATGTTTCTCTTGTTTCCCTTTTTTTCTCTCTTCTTCTTCCCTCGCTTACCCATATCAAGATCTTCAGCGGCCACTGTTGGATTCCAGTTCCCTCATCACCAGTGATCCTTGAGAGTCCATGGGGATTAGAGCGAGGCCGCGTCCTCTTGCAACTGGAGTGGCGTAACCTACAGCAGCGGTTATCCAAGGGAGAGATTAGTTGCCGTCAAACTCACATCTATGGATCTTCACGGTCCCACTTTCTCCTCTTGGCAATTTGTCGTTCCTCCGCTTGCTTGATTTTTCCAAATATGAGACGGATTCTCACGTGTTTTGTGGTGGCGATACAGAGGAACGGGGCGAAAAGTGATCTCTACCACGCCGAGGCTTAGGTTTGCGGGCTTCACACAAAATTGTATTCTTGTTTTCGTTTCTGGAAGTTTGAGATTTTAGGGTTTGATGCTTTTTATATATGTTGATGTGGATCTTGTCCACTTGCAGGACCGTGGGGATTAGAGCTTTGGATTCTCTCTTTTCGTTGATGCGGATGTAGATATGGGACAGAGGAGAGGTAATCTAGCCGAAGAGGAATTTGTTTCCTTAATTATCAAGTGAGAGGAGAAATGACAAAGTGTTGGGAGGAGGAGATCAAATGGGGTCGTGCAGATCCATAGCTGTGAGTTTTAGGGCAAGTATTCTGTCCATTGGATGACGGTTGCTGTGGGTAACTCCACTCCATTTACAGAAGGACACGGCTGTATTCGAATCCGCTATGGACTCGTAAGGATCGGTGGTAAAGAGGGGCCTGGGCTCCAACACCGGTTGCCCACATCCTAATATGGGAGCAAGCGAAAAATGAACGAGAGAGGGAGGGGAAAGAAGCATTTAGTTTCTAGGGAAGGATATATAGATCCCTTTAATAATAATATCTCTCTTTTCTTTTGATTAAATCAGCACATACTAGCGTAGGTATAGTAGAAAGAACGACCGATATCAATTTAGAATGCCTATTACTTTCTTGGAAAAAAATTAATGGACCGAATCTCATTTTCTGTATTCAAACCTTATGATTTTATAAAAAGTTATGAATGATGTTCGAGTGTTTTAGCCAGCGAAAATTTTTCCCCAGTAAGAAAAAATCACTGTTTTTATATATGAAATAAAAAACACTACATATATTCAGCATTTTTACAGTGCATGTGCATTTGCTTCAACATCTTGTTCTGTCCTATATCTGTCCATTCATTTGTGACAAAATGTGCCTAGACATTTTAATATAACATCCTATGTGAATAAAACTGAACATCAGAGGAGATCAAAACATTATATCCTGCACATTTTTAACTGTCCAACTTATATTAAAACATATTCAGTCCATCGTATCACCTAATAATATAAAACTATGCATATTTAACAACAGAATCTCAGCCACAAAACAACATCCTGGGAGAAATAAACACCAATCTTGCAATTGGATAGATCCCATCCAAGAGGGCATGTTACCCTCGGAGTGGAAGAATCCCAGCATCCAGTGTGTTGCCACCCATCTTTATCTCAATGTGCATCCCATCCAGTGCATCTAGTAGACCCTTCTTTGACATGTTGTCCGCATTCTGATTGAATTCCCTTCCAATGTGCTGAATAGTTGAGTTCTTGAAAGATCCCCAAATGACCTCAATTTGTCTGAGCCATCCATGAAGTTGTGGTTGATTTATTTTAGTGCTACCCCGTACATGGTCTATGATAGTCTGTGAATCTCCATAAATGTGGATGGTGGGAATGTTTAGATAAGAAATGAACCAAAGAAGTCCCCATAATGAAATAGCCTCTGTCTTCATATTTGTGCCTCTACCAATAGTGGACCCAGTATTCTTGTTCCCTAGATATAATTATCCAGAAACCACACCCACATGTGCCCCTTTGTGCCGCGCCATCAAAGAACCCCGTCGGGTAGTCATTCCTGGGCCTGTCTTCCTACGAATCAGCTCCTTATGTCCACTGTTGTTGGCATTTGCAGAAGTATACCATCCAATTATGTAGTCTACCACATGTGTTTCATTTTCCATATATTTCTCAAAGATGATATTATTGCTCCATCTCCATATTTCCCAAAAAAATGTTAATGGGATGTTCCTCCATTGGGAGGTTTGTTTACTCCACCAGCCCAAATAGTCAGTGATGTTATCATATTGATTGAGTGGAAAACCAATGTTCCCAGCAATATTGCTCCAAATCTGTGTAGTAATAGGGCATTTCAGAAATAGATGAACATTGTCTTCCACCACGTTCCTACATAATGCACATACTCCAGGCCCCTGCCAGTTCCTCTTTTGTAGGTTTTCCCAGGTCAAGTTCTTGTTTTTCCAAACAAGCCAAAGAAATAAAATGATCTTAATAGGAATTCTAGATTTCCAAAACTTATAAAACTAGCATACCTCTGAGTTGTGTACTTCATAGTAGCAGAATGTATTATAAACGTCTGCCACCACTATGCCTCCTTCCTTCATTTTTCCAAGCCAAGCAATCTAATCACCGCTAGCCTCCCAACTGACAACAATCAATTTCATTTTAGACCTCATCTGCTCCCATTCCCGTGCCATCGGACCCTCCAGGCCCATCTCCCTCGATCTCTTCCAGATAGGTATATTACCATGCCATTACCTAATGGCTTGATTCCAATAGAAAATGCCCTTATTGTTGATGCATTGGATGAGCCCCTCCGATGGGCTCAAATCCCATCCCATTCCCAAAATTTGGTCCTAGCCAATCAGTATCTTATGCCCAAATCCAAAGATCCAACATAAGTTTTGCAGAAAACTTCGCCTTATTTTATTTAAGTCGAGCCATATGGCCGACCCCGAAATAGTCCCAATGAGCTCCCTATGCATCCATACAGTAAAATATTTGTCTTTGAGGTATTTATGTCTGATAATATTCGCCCATATTCCCTCCCCAAATATACCTCTCCACAATGTTTTTTGTAGCAACGCCCATCCGAAACGCCTCAAATCCAAGATCCCCCAACCACCTAGTCTTTTTGGTAATGTAATGGATGCCAAATTAGTTAGATGGTATTTGTGCGTGGTGTTCGATCCAAACCAAATGTATTTTTCCATAATCCTGTTAAGTTTCATGATAATGGTGCTCGGGTGGCAGTATAGATGGGACCAAAACACTCCCAACTGTGTGATCATTGATTGGGTGAGAGTAATGCGCCCACCCAGTGATAGACATTTGTACTCCCACCCAAAGATATTTTTGTAGTAACAATCCACTAACCACATCCAGTCATTTATCCTATATTTATTGGGTTTGATATGCAATCCCAAGTATTTCATGCCCCCCACCAAATCATTAGCCTCCACCCCAAATAATCTTCGAATGTATGCAATGTCCTCCAGATCACTATATCCATATAAAATGATAGACTTCTGTAGATTCATGTATAGTCCCGTGGCATTCCCAAATTTGGAAAATATGTGGAATAAAGCCAACCATGTAATCCTATTGATCATACCCATTATCAGCACATCGTCCACAAAAAAACTATGAGAAATTCTGATATTTCGGCCCAGAACCAGAGCGCTGATACCACCCTCTACCAAAGCTTTCTTAATATGAAAACTGAGTCCATCCATTGCCAAAATGAATAATAATGGTGAGAGGGAACATCCTTGTCTGAGCCCTCGACCCGCCCCGAAAAAACAAGTGGGATATCCATTTATAATAACAACATATCTAACATTAGTGATGCATGCCATGATCTATTATGTATTCCTGGCCTGTAGGCCAATTTTTTGTGAAACCATCCTCAGATATCCCCAATCTAAGCAATCATATGCCTTTTGTAGGTCCACCTTCATAACTGCAACATTTAGTTTTTTGATGTGGATCGTATGTATGCATTCTTGAGCAGTGGTCACAACATCGTGTATCTGTCTATTCTGTAGGAAGATGAACTATTCGGACGATATATATTTTGATAGGGTGTCCTTAATCCTTCCAACAATAGTCTTGGATATAATCTTATATATAAGATTACATAGCAAGATGGGTCGATAATCCATGAAGGATCCAGTGGATCTCCTTTTTGGAATGAGGGAAATGTAGGTCGAATTTATATGAGGATGGATATAACCCCTGATCCTTGATTCTTCCACCATTGCCAGGAGGTCCCCCTAAAAAAATGTCGAAAAAATGTGTAAATAGTTCGACAGTCCATCCATCTGGTCCTGAGCATTTATCTCTTTTAAAAGATTTGAGCACCTCCAATATTTCCTCCCTCGTGACTTCATTGTATAGAGTCGTGTTTGCATCATCATCAAACATGGTGGGGTATACATCCACCCCCCAAATCTGGTCCTCGACATAGTCTACCTCTCTGCGACTGTATGCCTTTTCAAAATGTTGGACAACCTCTTTACTTATATCCTGTTGAGATTGTATTCGGTTCCCTTCTGTGTCAATTATCTTCCTTCTGTGATTGACATATCTCTAGAATTTTTTTTTATTTTTATCACCCTCCTATATCCATATGGCCCTACTCTTAAGGCGCCAAGTTGCCTCCCGAAATTGTAGAATATGTTTTCTTTTTTGTTCCAGTGAGTATATTGTTGCCTGTAGTGATGTCGAGGGATTGTGCTATTACAATTGTAGACTCAGTATATCCAATTCAGCAAATATATCTTTTAGTTCTTTTTTCATTTGAGATTTCTTCCTCCTATCCCATTCTTTTACAACCACCTTTAAGGCTCGTAGTTTTCCTAGAACATTCACCATAGGGGAGATGTCCTGTGCCTTATGCTTTTTCTAGACATCCCGCACCAAAGTGTTAAATTTCGGGTCCTCCAGCCACACCTGATTAAATTTGAACGACAACCCATGTTTGAGATCCCCCCGCCTCCATTAGAGAATAATGGGTCTGTGGTAAGAAATAAAGCTATTTATGATGCCCGATTGGATGGACCCGAGTCTCT
Source organism: Pinus tabuliformis (assembly GCA_031772625.1). NCBI lineage: Eukaryota > Viridiplantae > Streptophyta > Pinopsida > Pinales > Pinaceae > Pinus > Pinus tabuliformis. Next base: position 234,889,987 of record CM062820.1, on the reverse strand, counting down.
CTATCAATTGTTCGTGTAGAAGAAATCTATCCAGCCTTTTTGCAACATATCCATCTCTAGTCCTTCCATTATCCCAGGTAGGTGAAATCCTAGAGGGGCATATATCCACGAAATTGAAATCGGAAATGATGTCTTTTTTTTGTTCTGCAATGGCATCTACTTTCGAGGACCCCCCCAAACCTCATCCATCCGAATAGTGCAGTTTAGATCCCCAGCCAAAATAAGGGATTCCAGTACCAAAACCCCTGATGCAACCAGTTGTTCCCAAAATGTGTCCTTGTCTCTATATGGGGCATATATATTCAAAATATGTATGCATCCTCAGATCCCTCTGATTTTTCCAATTAGTAATATGCCTACAAAATAAGAAAAAGTCATCATATAGACCCATCTTGGGTCCCATAGAGTGACAAGACCCCCTGAGAGGCTGTAGCATTTGTCGCCACCATATGCCAATTAGGGAGCATCTTCTTTAAATATATAATCACCTGTTGTGCCGAGTGCATAGCTTCTTAGATAAGGATGATGTTGTGTGTGGAGCCTGATTATCTTCTGTATTCAAAGGTTTTAGCCGGATGTATACCCCAGGAAGACTATACACGCCTCTACGTAGGGGGGTGTCGGGGGGACTTTCCCCCCTACGGGGGTATGGGGGGGCTAATCCCCCCTGGCTGGGGTGTTCGGGGGCCAGCGGTCCCCCAGCGGAGGTTTGGGAGCAGCGCCCTAGAAGCTAAAAATAGATGTAAAATTGCCTTGTAAAAGTCTAGTAATTTCTAGTCAATCTGGGCCCTTTCATTAGGCGGATGATCTGACGGTAGAAGTTATGGTTAATTTTTGGTTTTTTGCCCTAGAAGGAAACCCCTCACTGTATATGAGAAGGAAACCCCTCACTGTATATGAGGGAATTGTATTGTGTCTATGCGGATCTGTATTCTAAGTGAGGAAGAGAGAGGAGATTGAGAGCGAAGAGGGTGTTACAGCAGATCTGTTGTAGGTTGTATCTCTTGAGTTTGCTGGATAATATAATAAAAGAAGGACTGGTTGTTTCTTCGTGGACATAGCCCAAACTGGGTGAACCACGTATATCTGTGTCTCTCTTGTTTTATGCATTTTCTGTATTTATATTTCTGCAATATTTTATGTGTTCCATTGCTCTGTAATATATAATTTTTTAACAGATGATGTAGGAATAGGTCGAGATGAAGAGTTCTTTGAGGGCCAAAAATTTTGGAGCAGCCCCCAAACCCCAGATATTCATAGATAGACTGAAATTCATGATAGCCCAGGAGCAGGCACATTTTCTCTAAGGGCCGAAGGGTGATGGATGATGTGATGGGGATATCAACTAGAGCATGTGTATCAGACGAACTGAAAGAAAGGGGCCTTGGTCATCCTCTGAAGTGATGACTATCCTAGTTATGTTTTCGGTGGACCGTGATGTTGCCCATCGAGGTGGGACTGATGTGCGGTGACAAAGAACAAAGTGGTTTGTGAATAGTGAGTGTACGAAGATCCAGGGTCTTCTTATTGAGTAAGAAGTCAATGTCATTATCCACCGAGTTTGTAGGGGATGAGATGGGTGAAGTAGGCATAATAGGTCGAGTCCCAGTCACTGGGGATGGTTGTGATATGAAGGGGGGTGGAGGTGTAGGGATATATGTGATGTGTGTTGGGGAGATGGCGTCATATGTCGTCAGAGGGGGAGGAGTTAACCCCATATTTGGCTGGTCAGCACAGAATTTATACGTGATACTTTCTGATGGGGAAAAAGAAGTGTCATCAGCAGCAGGTGAGCCAGAACCATTGGATGTCTAGGGAGATGAAGGAACCACAATTGGGGCAGAATAATCACATTTATCAGGATTTAATTTAGAGGATGGGAATGGCATAAAAAGAGGAGGGGTACATGAATAGTGGTGTGTATCGCCCGCATACCCGGTCGCATTCTAGCCAACCACAGAATTAGCAGCCCATCCGCTAGCCTTATCCTTCGTCCCATGTATTATCCGCCTGTGCACCATACGACATCTACCCATCTGGCGTGGACACTGAGCCATGAGGTGTCCCATGTGGTGGCAAATGAGACATCGGAAGGGGACACCCCAGAAGTCCAGTCTTTGTACCAGATGTGTGCCCTCCCAGAGTAGCTTGATGTGGTCTGGGAAGCCCCCCATAAATTCCTTTTCAATCAAGATCAATGTAATTATTTTATCTCGAGCCCCCAAACACTGAGGGCCAATGTAAACGAACTTCCCAATCACATTTCCGATATCCATGAAGACTTGCTGAGTCTAGAATTCAATCGGCAAACCAGGCAATTTGACCCATATCAGTTTATTTTTTGGCATCTCCTTAAGGGGATTGAATCTAATGTACCATGAGTGTAGTTCAATAAAACCCCTCCCCTAAATCCATGACAACATCTTGATCTTGTTCAAGTCATCCTAACTCAGGGAATGAAAATTGTACCATCCATTCATCAGCCTTACCACCGAGGGAATATATCCCAGGAGAGTCTTCCATTTTGTTTCTACCCAGCACCTCATATCTCCTTCTCCCAATTCAACAAAGTGCCATCTTCCAACCAGTGCTCTCTTCTGCAAATTGTTAACCTGGTCTATCAAAACATCATGGTTGAAACTTAGAATTGGCATCGGTGTGGAAATATTGATGGCTTGTTGTTGTTTTCGGGATCTAATGCCCTTGTGGTAGCCGTGTAGCCCCCCATGTGAATAGGGATGCACATGTCCACCACCTAGCGAAACATTCGGGTTGTCCACCATGCGTCAAGTATTTGTGTTTATTGTCCCACCATCCTAGTCCTTCCTAGGGTGAACCCGGTGGTTCGATTCTGCCTCCAGGATAGCACATATGAATGCTTCATGTGCCGATGTATCTGACGCAAAAGGGTCTGTGATGGACATCATTCTTTATGCAGGGTAGGGTGTGTAGATGAGGGGACCTTCTCAACTCCATATGTAATGCCCTGCGGTTGATACCAACCGGGCACGTGCTCCACCCACTCCACGAAAGCAACTAAGGCATAAAACAGTACGCGGAGCAACCAAGGATGAGGCGCTATGTTGATATGCGCGGGCAGAATGGCGTTCCACACTTATATGGCGAGTTGGAGGAGCTCATTCACAGGCCGACCGTGGAGGCGTTGAGTAAACAAGGGAGAATTGTTGGGTGGTCCCGCACCATGGGTGGGCCGACCCAACAAAGGCGCTCGAATTGTTTTAAAACGGGTGGTTGGCGGATCGAACGGAGGGTCGGCCAAGCGCTTGACCTCTTCACACATTGGCGTATAAACAATGCGATGAAGTGTGGCATTTCACCACCAAGCGTTCGCTCTTCAACATAAAAACGAAAGGTGCGACGGAAGAGGAGTAGGAGTCGTGGCAAAGGCATTGGTCTATGCGCCCGCTTGCCGGGCAGCGTACACGAAGTTTGCACGGTGTGGTGAACAGTTGAAGTGCGGGTGGAGGGCATTCTAAGGCACCTGCCCGCCGGAACATTGTGATGAGTTTTGGGTTGTGTTGGGCATGGGTTGTGCATAGGAGCGCCCACCCATTCAGCAAAGAAAACTTGTGTTGCATTATATTTTGGTTAAGTCGTGGTGAGACCACCGTGCGCTCTTGCACGGGTGGGTACCCGACTTGGGTAAAATGCCACTGGAGCCAAGCTCCCGATCATTGTACAAAAACAATTCATATATAATAAAAGAATTCTCTTGCATATGAATGTGTTCATGCTGCTGTTCTATAATGTTTTTATATTAATGGTTTCCACACATTAATATGTTATTCATGTTTTATGGTGAATGATAAGGCATAGTTCGTAAAGTAATATAACAACGGTGAATGTTAATTACTTAGGCGGTGTCGCACCCAGCCAATTTAATGAAAAAAGAATTGGGGGCGTGACAGGTGGTATCAGAGCAGGTTCACGACGAGTGAAGCCAATGTACAATGAAGATAATACACACCTGCACTTCATGACAGGTGGTATCAGAGCAGGTTCAAGATGAGTGAAGCTGGTGTATGATGAAGATGATACACACCTGCACTTCGTGACAGGTGGTACCAGAGCAGGTTCACAAGTGGTGAAGCTGTTGCATGATGAACGCAGAGAACAGACATGTATGTGGGGAAAAGTTATGGAGAAATCGTGGATTAACAGTTTGGGTTTCGTAAACTTGACGGTTCATGGCAAGACCATTCAAACTCTGGTGGACAAGGGGGCCACTCATAACTTCATGACGACATGATTAGCAAAAGAGGTTGTACTGATGATATTCCCGTTGAATGTGGAAGTCAAGGCAGTGAACTCTAGAGCTAAGGTGGCGAGTTTGGCACACAAAGTTCCTGTGCAGATAAAAGACTGGAAGGGACAGTTGGAATTCACGGCGATGGAGATGAACGACTTTGATATGATACTCGGACAAGATTTCTTGAAGGGCAACAAGGCTATTGTTGTCCCCTTCTGTGATGAGGTGGTGTTGGTTGGACAGTCACAAACTTGGACTTTCCCCACTCATAGGCAAAGGAGGGAAGTCAAGGTGCAGCATGTTTCGGCACTAAGTTTGGAGAAGGCTATGAAGGAGTCAGATATGGAGACATATGTGGTGATGTTCAAGGATGTCAAAGGTGATGGAGTGGGGACGCCTGTTCCAGCCAAGATTTCTGAGGTGCTGACCAAATATGTGGATTTGATGCTTGATGAGCTACCAAAAAAGCTTCCACCAAGGCGTGCAGTGGACCATAGCATTGAGCTTGAGCCAGGGAAGCAACCCCCGGCTAAAGCACCTTATTGGTTGTCAGGACCTGAGTTGGAAGAATTGAAATGACAACTAAAGGAGTTAGCTGATGCAAGTTTCATCAGACCTTCAAGGTCCCCTTATGGAGCTCTGGTATTGTTCCAGCGGAAGAAGGATTTGAATGAGCTACGAATGTGTTGTGATTACTGTGTATTGAACAAGCAGACGGTAAGGAATAGGGATCCTTTGCCAATGGCTGTTGATTGCTTTGACAAGCTTGCGAAAGCCTGAGTGTTTTCCAAGTTGGACTTGAGGCATGGGTATTATCAGGCGCGGATAGCTGAAGGAGACGAGAAGAAGACCGCGATAGTAACAAGGTATGGTAGCTTTGAGTTCCTTGTGATGCCATTCGGGTTGTGTAACGCTCCTGCTACGTTTTGCACTTTGATGAATGATGTCCTACGGCCATACTTGGATTCTTTCGTAGTAGTATAGTTGGATGATATAGTGGTGTTTAATGATAACATGGAGGATCATAAGAAGCACTTGGTGATGGTGTTCGAGGCACTGAGGGCAAATCAGTTGTTCTTGAAGAAGTCTAAGTATGTGTTCACTCAGACCGAGAATCCGTTCCTTGGGCATATTGTTGGTCAAGGGTACATACAGATGGAGCTGAACAGAGTGAAGGCGATCGAGGACTGGGTTGAACCGAAGAATGTCCATGAGATGAGGGTGTTTTTGGGCATGACCAACTACCAACGGAAGATCATAGAGGGGTACTCCAAGGTAACATCATCACTGACAAACCTATTGAAGAAAGACAAGAGGTGGAGTTGGACGGATAAATGTTAAAAGGCATTTGATGACTTGAAGAGGAGGATGGTTACAACACCGATACTGAAGTTGCCTGACTTCGAGAGACCGTTTGAGGTACACACTGATGCTTCGGATTTTGCCATAGGAGGGGTTCTTATGCAGGATGGGCATCCAGTGGCGTATGAGAGTCGGAAGTTGCAGGATAGAGAACGAAGGTATCTGGTTCATGAGAAGGAGATGACTGCAATCATTCACTGTCTTCATGTGTGGAGGCATTACTTGATTGGGAAGCCGTTTGTTGTCAAGACAGACAATGTTGCAGCAAGTTATTTTGCATCACAACCAAAGCTTTCTGCGAAGCAAGCTCATTGGCAGGACTTCTTGGCAGAATTCGACATGACTATTGAGTATAGACCGGGAAGAGACAATGCGGTAGTAGATGCCCTTAGCAGGAAGGGATAACTTGTGGCATTAGAGGGAGAAGACCGGGCAGCTAGGAGTAGGAGTTGAGTTCAGATGTCAGAAGAGATGCAGAATAAGCTCAAGGAAAGTGTTGAAACCGATACTTTGGTGCAGAATATAGTGAAGCAGATAAAGGAGGGGAAGACACGAAAGTTCTTTCTACGAGACGGGTTCTTGTTCTTTGGAAACCAACTCTATGTTCCAAAGTCATTTGGGCTCAGGAGGCACCTTTTGAAGGAGTGCCACGACTCGCCATGGGCTGGCCACCTAGGGATGCGTCGTTCTTTGGCATTGTTGGAGAGAGGATTCTTTTGGGAGAAGATGCGGGAGGATGTAGAGGAGTATCTATATATGTGCATCATTTGTTAGCAGGACAAATCAGATACTCAGAGGCAAGGAGGACTGTTGCAGCCTTTACCGATTCCTAAGAGACCATGGATGAGTGTCTCGATGGACTTCATCACTCAGTTGCCATAGGTTCAGGTGTATAATGGGATAATGGTCGTGGTTGATCATTTTTCCAAGTATGCTGTCTTTGTTCCAACAAAGATACCATGTGGAGCTGAGCGGACTACGGAGTTGTTCTTTAAGAACATAGTGAAGTATTGGGGGATGCCATTAAGCATTGTCGGATAGAGATTCGTGTTTTATAGGTAGATTTTGGACCACATTGTTCAAATTAGTCGGGACAGAGTTGTTGATGAGTTCGAGTTACCATCCCTAGATAGATGGGCAGACCGAGAGGGTCAACGCATTGCTGGAGGACTACTTGAGACATTATGTGACAGCTTATCAAAAGAATTGGCTTAAACTCTTGGATATTGCTCAGTTCAGCTACAATATTCAAAAGAGTTCTGTGACGGGGTATAGTCCATTTGAGTTGGTGAATGGGCAGATGCTGGTTGCACCGCATACCGTAGTGACAGGAGGGTTTTTGAGGAGTCCTCATGCGAAGAAGTTCGTAAAGGCTTGGGAGGAGACCTTGGGGTTGGCACGGTTGCGCTTGCACGAAGCTGCAAGGAGAATGGAGAAATGCATTGATCGAGGAAGATGGGATGCGCACTTCAGTGTGGGAGATATTGTGTTTCACAGGATTACCGAGGAGCAGTTTTAGCTAGCCAAGGGGACTGCGAGCAAACTGACACGGAAGTATGAGGGACCATTCTGAGTGAAGAAGAGAGTGGGGGAAGTTTCTTACGAGCTAGAGCTTCCACACCATATGCACATGAAGCATCCAGGTTTTCACATGAGTCAGTTGAAGAGATGCAGACTTGATGCTGATCATCCAGAGAGAGCTGAACCACCAAGAGGACCAGCTGGGATTGTGGACAAGCCAAGACTGAAGTTGGAGAAGATTTTGAGCTTTAGAACTACAGGGATTGGTTGCGACATGAAGCAGGAATTTCTTGTCAAATGGAAGAATGCACCGGAGGAAGAAAGCTGGGAATCGGAGGACTCACTTTGGAGATGGAAGAAGAAGATTGAGAAGTATGACAGGAAGCTTCTGAGGAAGTCGAGATTGTCGAGGGCGACAATGATTTCGAGTGGGGGAGGATGTAACGCCCTGTGGTTGATACCAATCGGGCGCATGCTCCACCCACTCCATGAAAGAAACTAAGGCATAAAACAGTACGCGGAGAGACCAAGGATGAGGTGCTATGTTGATATGCGTGGGCAGAATGGCGTTCCACACTTATATGGTGAGTTGGAGGAGCTCGTTCACAGGTCGACCGTGGAGGCATTGAGCAAACAAGGGAGAATTGTGGGGCGGTCCTGCGCCATGGGCAGGCAGACCCAACAAAGACGCTCGAATCATTTGAAAACATGCGGTTGGTGGATCGAATGGAGGGTCGGCCAAGCGCTTGACCTCTCCACACATTGGCGTATAAACAATGCGATGAAGTGTGGCATTTCACCACCAAGCGTTCGCTCTTCAACATAAAAACTAAAGGTGCGAAGGAAGAGGAGTCGGAGCCGCGGCAAAGGCGCTGGTCTATGCACCGACTTGCCGGGCAGCCTACACGAAGTTTGCATGGTGTGGTGAATAGTTGAAGCATGGGTGGAGGGCGTTCTAAGGCGCCTGCCCGCGAGAACGTTGTGACGCGTTTTGGGTTGTGTTGGGCATGGGTTGTGCACAGGAGTGCCCACCCGTTCGGCAAAGAAAACTTGTGTTGGGTTATATTTTGGTTAAGTCATGGTGATACCATCGTGCGCTCTTGCACGGGTGGGTGCCCGACTTGGGTAAAACGCCAGTGGAGCCAAGCTCCCAGTGATTGTACAAAAACTCTTCACATATAATAAAAGAATTCTCTTGCATATGAATGTGTTCATGCTGCTATTCTATAATGTTGTTATATTAATGGTTTACGTACATTAATATGTTATTCATGTTTTATGGTGAATGATAAGGCGTAGTTTGTAAAGTAATATAACAATGGTGAATGTTAATTACTTAGGCGGTGCCGTACCCAACGAATTTAACGAAAAAGGAATTGGGGGTGTGACACCATAGGTAGGGGAATAATCACAGTGATAAAAGCGCGTTAAAATATGGTAGGTCAACGAACAGGTGTATCCGGCACAAATTTTACCACCACGAATGTCTCAGATCCCAGCCATTAGGCACGTAGAGACAACAATCACCCGTGCATAATCCATAGTAAGTGATCCCACGTTGTTAGCATAAACGAGCAAATACATACCTTCAATCCTATAGTACATACCATCTAGACAATAAACGTCCCACCAATCACAAAGAATATCCTTGCGAGAGATAACATAAAAATGATGTAAAATATTATAACTGATTGCTATCTTCCATACATTCAAGAACATGGAATTCAAAGGTAAAGCACACAATATTTACATAGTGGAAAATAACTGTGGATTTTTTCCTTATGTAGTGGGAAATCATAGTGGATTTCTCCTTTACGTAGTGGAGAATGACCGGATTCTACTTGGAATGATGATAAATTGTAGACTCGAATCAAATAGATATTCAAAGCACATGCACAGATTTACAATTTAAAATAATCGTCATCTCTCGCAGAATCAACCCCTGAGCATGCTTATCAACCATCTGACCTCCCTTCCAAAATACCAAACGCATTTGCAGCCCTTCTGGCCGAAAGTCATCACTATAAAGAAGAGAGGCTTTGCGTTGAAGGAGAAATTTAGTGAACTTACGTATGCCAACCGAATCACAGTTGGGTTGCTCTGCTTTGAAGTACATATTTTAAATTGAATGTGATTGGCATACAAATAAGCAAGTACATATTTTAAATTGAATGTGATTGGCATACTATTTGTGAAAAAGAGCAATACAAAATCGAATATATCAATTTAAATTAATTGTGCTGATGTGATCTCAATTTAAATGAGTTTTGTATAAAAAAAAGTAGTTCTACTCTTTGGTTAAAAGAGTGTAGAATTATATGTTTACAGAGTTTGAGACGTAATAAAGTATATAAGTTATACTTTTAATATAAATGCGATAATTTCTTAATCATTACTTTATGTATTTTTATTCTTGTTTGTGATCTATTATTTTTACATTAGGTTAGTTTTTGGTATTGCAAAAATAATGTTGCAACTTTTTTTTAATTGTTAATTTTTAGTTTTAGTTTTAATTGTGACTATATATGTAGTGGACGTCATCTTTTTCTCTTATTGATTTATGTATGTGGAAATAATGAAATTAAAGATAGATGTACAAAGACCAAGTTGAGTAATTTGTGTTATAGGAAATTTGCGATTGGATGAAATAACTTCTTAAAAGGAAAATGACACACAAACCTAGAATATTTGCAATAAAGGAAGACACAATTCTACACTATCTACAATGAAACGAAAGCACACTTGCACACCTCTATCCTATCTTGCAGGGAAAGGAAAACACAATGCTGAAATGAGAACCTATAAACACTTGCAAAAAAACAATTTCTAAAGCAAACTAATAAAAAACATCTACAATGTCTCTCTATTTCGAAGATCCATTATCAGGGTTCCAAGAGTGTTGTAAATCAAAGAACACAAACAATGAGTTTATTAAAAATCCGAGTGTGTTTGAAAGACTAGTTATGTATGTGATAAGTGACAAGCTCCCAATTTAAACTATTATAGGTTTTAACCCCATACAGTAATTACCTGCATACGAATTCTAAAACATAGAAAATAAAGAATGTGAGAGCATAACACATAATGTTGGGTTGTGTTATATTCTTTCCACGGCTAACTTATAATGTTGGGTTGTGTTATATGCGGAGCCCCCCGTTCGTTGTGTTGATTGCGCAGTTGGGGTGTTGAAGGGCGCGGGTAGCCCCCCTCTATGAGGTCCAGGGTAGCACCCCAGGAATTTTTTTTTTGGACCCTATATTAGTTTGGGCAGACCTACCTATGGTTTTCAGTCCATGGTTTTGGATGCGATGGTTCTTCGGTCCATGGTATTGGATGCTTCAGCATGTATAAATATGTATTGTAACATTGAAAGGAATATAATGAAAAATCAAGCTGGTAGTCCCGGTTTTGGGATCGAGGAGAAAATATCTGTGTATATGTGTTTTATGTGTCATGCTCTCGCATTGTTTATTTTCTGTGTTTTACAATTCATATGCAGGTAATTTCTGTACGGAGTTAAAACCTGCATTTGGTATCAGAGTTGTTTTGGCTTCAAGGGGACGCCTTTGTTGCTGAGGGGTTTCACTCAGGCCTATGGTGGACCTTGTTCAGTGGGAGATCTGCGGGATCGATTCTGATAGTGAAAGAAGATGGCGAGCAATGGAAAGATAGAGATCGATAAATTTAATGGTCAGAGTTTTGAGTTATGGAAACTCAAGATGGAGGATCTGTTGGTGGATAAAGATCAGTGGATCGTGGTAGATCCAGGTACTAAACAAACGGGAGTGTCCGATGAAGAATGAAATAAGTTGGATCGGAAGGCAAAGAGCACAATACGATTGTGTCTCTAAGATTCAGTATTGCTGAATGTATCAGGGGAAGCTACGGTGAAGGCTTTGTGGGACAAGTTAGGGACTTTGTACCAATCTATGTCTCTGGTGAATAAACTGTTCCTACGAAAAAAGTTGTATAACCTAAGGATGAATGATGGAGACTTTGTGGCAGAGCATCTGAAAACATTCAATACTGTGGTAAGTCAGTTATTATCTGTTGATATTAAAATTTCAGATGAAGATAAGTGCATCAGTTTGTTACGTTTTCTACTATATTCATGGGATAGTCTGGTTATTACAATAGGTAGCAATGAAACTGCTTGCAGTTTGATGAAATAGTCTCATCCTTGTTGATGGAGGAGATGAGATGGAAAAATATGGAGAGCCAGAATGGTGATGCCTTATCTATATGAGGACGGTTCCAGAACATAAACAAAAATAGGTCATCGAGTGGGAGATCTAAATCTAAAGGGATATCTAAATCTCCAGGAAAAATTGTAAAGGTGGTGTGCTGGAAATGCGAAAAGGAAGGGCACAATAAAAGGGACTGTAAATCTAAAGCTCATAACAAAGGAAAGGGATATGATGATGCTTCTTTTGCACAGGCAAAAACCACCTCAGATGAAGGTGGGGATGTGTACTTGGCTTCCTCAAGTACACATGTAGATCATGAGGCATGGTTGATTAAATTAGGTGCATCCTTTCACTTCACTCCCCATAGAGAGTGGTTCTACGAGTATGACAAATATGATGGTGGTGACGTCTTCTTAGGGGATGATAGGAAGGCTAGAATTGTTGGTCGCAGAAAATTAAAGTTGAAGTTGCAAGGTGGAAGGGTTAGAACACTTCCGAGTGTTCTGCATATTCTTGCATTAGCTAGAAATCTAATTTCTGTAAGAAAGCTAGATGATGTAGGTGTAAAAACAATGTTTGAGAAGGATACTTGCAAGATGGTTCGAGGAGCACTGGTATTGATGCGGGGAGTTTAGACTGGAACTCTATACAAGATGCAAGGTAGCACTATTGTTGATGGGTGCAACAGCTTTGTGATTCCTGAAAGTGGAGCAAAAAATCTAGTGGTCGTTGGAGAGAAGACCATGCTGTGGCATCAAAGGCTTGGACATATTTGAGAGAAGGGCCTTCAAATACTTCATGGTAAAGGTATGGTAGAAGGTATGAGTAATAGCTATCTGGATTTTGATTTCTATGAAATTGTGCATATGGGAAGCAGAATCAGGTGAGTTTCCCCTCTGGTCGTAAGAGGGCGAAACAGATATTAGAGCTTGTGCACAGTGATGTGTTTGGACCTGTGAAGGTTCTATCACTGGGTAAGTCTGTTTACTATGTATCATTTATATATGACTTCTCAAGGAATACATGGATATATTTCCTTAAGAAGAAATCTGAAGTCTTTGACAGGTTTAAATAATTTAAGGGTCTGGCGGAAAACCAGATAGAGAAGAAGATAAAGGTGCTGAGAACAGATAAGGGTGGAGAGTTTTGTAGTAAGGAATTTGAAGAATTCTGTAAGAAGTGTGGTATAGCACGGTAGATGACTACTCCATATACACCTCAACAAAATGGAGTTGCAGAAAGAATGAACAAGGCGTTGATGGAAAGGGCAAGAAGCATGCTCAATGGTGCCGGGTTAGGACAAGAATTCTGGGCAGAAGCAGTGGAGACAACATGTTACCTGGTCAACAGATCACCTTCATCAGCGTTGGAGGATAAGACTTCACTAGATGTATGGACTGGTAAGAAACCCTCTCTTTCACATTTGAGGGTATTTGGATGTGATCCATATGTGCATGTTCCAAGGGACAAACGAACCAAGTTGGATAGTACATATGAAAAGTGAATCTTTATTGGGTATAAGAATGGTTTAAAGGGTTATAAGCTTTGGAACCCAACAACAAAGAAGGTTGTGTACAACCGAGATGTGATGTTCAGAGAGGTGAAAGATGTTATTAAACATGAAGTCCAACCAAAGGAAGCTGAGAAGATAGAGTTTGACCAAAAGAGGAAGAATCAGACATTAAAATAGAGGAGGCATCAGAAGATGAAGAGCCACAAACTCCGGGTGTAAGAAAATCAGTTCGAGAAAGAAGGTAGCCAGAAAGGTATAGTCCATCTGCTTTCTGTTCAAATTTTGCTTTATCTATTACTAATGATGATCCAAGAACTATGAAGGAAGCAGTAGTTTCAGAGGATGGAAAACTCTCGAAAGAGGCCATGGTTGATGAAATGGCATCTTTGCACAAAAACAAGGCTTGGGATCTAGTGGAGTTGCCGGCTGGAAGGAAACCCATTGGTAACAAATGGATTTTGAATAAAAAGACAAATGGAGAAGGAAAGGTGGAAAAATACAAAGCTCGGTTGGTAGCAAAAGGTTATTCCCAGGTGTTGGGAATTGATTTTGGTGATATTTTTTCTCCTGTTGCCAAGGTAACTTCTATTATATTACTTCTATCTGTTGCTATTTATTTTGATTTTGAGGTAGAACAGATGGATGTGAAGATAACATTTCTTCACAGGGATCTGGAAGAGGAGATCTACATGGAGCAACCTAAGGGCTTTGCAGTGAAGGGTAAGAAAGAACTGGTATGCAAGTTAAAGAAGTCTATGTATGGGTTAAAACAGTCAACAAGGATGTGGTATCAGAAATTTGATACATTTATATGGGGACTTGGCTTCACCAGAAGCAAAGCAGATCACTGTATGTATTTTAAATTAATTGGTGATCGTGTTATTTATCTGGTCTTGTATGTGGATGATATGTTGCTGGTTGGAAATGACAAAGAAATTATGTAGGATTTGAAGACCCAATTGTCCTCCAAATTCGACATGAAAGATATTGGTGCTGCAAACTATATTTTGGGCATGGAAATTAAAAGAGATTGGGAAAAGAGGAAGCTATGGTTAAACTAGAGGAAGTATGTCGAGACAATACTACAGAGGTTTAAGATGCAAGATAGTAAACCGGTGAAGGTTTCTATTCCTGTAGGTGTAAAGCTATCTGCTGAACAGTGTCCCAAGACACAAGAAAAGGAAGAGGATATGTCCCGTGTTCCATATGAAAGTGCAGTCGGTAGCCTGATCTATGCAATGGTCTGTACTAGACTATAGATTGCATATGTAGTGGGAGTATTGAGCAAGTTTAGGTCAAAACCAAGGAAGGAGCATCAGACAATAGTGAAGCAGGTTTTTAGGTATTTGCGTGGCACTAGTGATTATGGTTTGTGCTACCAAGGAAGATCAAGATTGGACAGAGTCTAGGATATCTGTGGCTTTGTCGATGCAGATTGGGTTGGAGATTTGGATCAAGGAAGATCTACAAGTGGGTATGTGTTTAACCTATTTAGAGGTGTAGTCAGTTGGATGAGTAAGAAACAATCTGTAGTGGCACTATCAACTACAGAGGTAGAATACATGGCAGCCACTCATGCAAGGAAGGAAGTGGTTTGGTTACATAGATTGTGTTCAAGTACGAGGTTAGTACAGGGAGCTATAAGGATAGACTGTGACAACCAAAGTGCAATTTTCTTAGCAAAGAACCCTTCTTATCATTCAAAGACAAAGCACATTGATGTTCAGTATCACTTTGTGAGGGATATGATAGAAGACAAAAAGGTGTTGCTGGTAAAGGTGGACACTTTGAAGAATACTACAGATGTGTTGACAAAATCTGTGAGCTTTGAGAAGTTCTCCTGGTGTAGAGAAACAATGGGCATTTTAGGGCTGGAAAAATGACTAAGCTCTCTCGTGGCCCCCTGTGGAAAGGAAACAAAAACCAGGAGAATGTTGGGTTGTGTTATATTCTTACCATGCCTAACCTACGTAGTGAACCGAGGGGTTAAAGGGGCAGTAGAGCCCCCCCTTCGTTGCGCCGATTGCGTAGAAGGGAGGCGGCAGCCCCCCCTGTTCGGGGTTTGTGAGGGGGACGGATAGCCCCCCTCTACGGGGTCCGTGCAGTGGCCCGGGAAAATATTTTTTGGACCCTATATTAGGTTGGGAAGACCTACCTATGGTTTTCGGTCCATGGTTTTGGACGCGATGATTTTTCGGTCCATGGTATTGGATGCTTCAGCATGTATAAATATGTATTGTAACATTGAAAGGAATATAATGAAAAATCAAGCTGGTAGTCCCGGTTTTGGGATCTAGGGGAAAATCTCTGTGTATATGTGTTTTATGTGTTATGCTCTCACATTGTTTATTTTTTGTGTTTTAGAATTTGTATGCAGGTAATTTCTGTATCCAAAAATTGGGACTACCAGCTTGATTTTTCATTATGTTCCTTTCAATGTTGTAATACATATATATATACATGCTGAAGCATGCAATACCGTGGACCGAAAACCATCGCGCTCAAAACCATCTGCGAAAGCCATGCACAAAACCATAGGTAGGTTTGCCCCACCTAATATAGGGTGCAAAAAAAATTTCCCAGGGGTTCTGCCCCCGACCCCGTAGAGGGGGGCTACCCAACCCCCTCAAACCCCCTGTGACCGCCCCGCTGCTCAATCAACACAACGAAGGTGGGGCTACACCCCCCCTCTACATTCCCGATTAACTAGGGGATCTAGTTGTGGAAATAATATAACACAACCCAACAACTATATTGCCATATTGTGATGAGGAAGGAAAACGTCATTTTGGATCCTAAAGAAATCACATAAATAAGAATCTGACAACTACATATTCAATAAATTTAAGAGAATCTCATTAATTAGAAGATCTTACCTGCTAAAGATTCCACATGGGAGGATGAGTATTTTAAATAGAAGCATCCAGAGCTACTCAAGTGTTGATGCCAACATTTTTTTGAAGGATAGGGGCATGTTAGGTCACTAGAATACTAGTGTAGCCTCTATATTGTTATTTTGTGCCCTATAGAATCTCACTATTGTTATTTTTGTGCCCTTACATTATTATTTCTATGTACGCCCTAATTATATTTTGACCCTTTAGACTGCTATATATATCAAGGAAGTCTTCTCATTTAAATCATCCAAAAGTTGTTCACTTATGTGATGTAAAAGGAGGTAGTTGCCTCAAAGTGGCTTATTATCAAGTCATTGATCTATATTTTCTTCTATATTATTTTGATCTAGATACATAATACTATCTCCCAAAATAGTGCTCAATTCTTAAATTTCCACTTTTGGACCAAAATTAATATAATTATTCTCTATGTGTAATTTTCATTGATTTTCTCTGCTCTAATCATCATCATCAATTAAAAAATGTTTGCTCACATAATTACACATTTTTTTTTGTGGAATTGTAACGTCTTTTAATTTTAGGTGAGGTTTTGCTTGTGAAAAAGAATCACAATGATGTCTTACACCAAAAAAAAAATTATTATCATAATTTACATTATAAATCTTCATATAATTAATCATGGATTTGCTTCAATTGTCCATATATTTTCATTAACAACCATTTCCCTCAAGAGAGAAATATTAAAACATTTATTCTTTTATGTAGAGAGGAAGTGTTCAACTTTTCAATTCACATTTTCACCTCAACATTGATGTATCTATTTATCTAATGTGATTGATTTTATATATTTTAGTATTTTATTAAAAAAATGGTTACTCATATTATTTTTAACCTTTTAATTTGGAATTACAATCTTCAAAATTATATTCAATAATATAAATTAAAGGAAATGTCCCTTATCTTATAATCCTCATAGAAGTATGCCTTCCACTCATTAAAAATATAGTTATGACCACATATTTAATATATAAGAACAAGTTAAATAACATGGAAGCCTCCTTGTAGGATGATCGAGTAGTTGGCACAACGAGATGTTATACCCTCGAGACAGTTTCAAATCCCAGATAGGACATCTTTCGCCCATTATGATAAGGCTCAAGGAGTACGATCCCCCACTCTTGGGGAGTCTTGACTCTTGTTCTTGCTAAGCCATAAATTCCAATAATATCTAGACTCTTGGTGTTATAATGATAGCTGCTACGTTTGATCTTGGGCCTTGCCCAAATTGAATATTGGTGTCTTGGTATTATAGTGGTAGCTACAAGGTTTCATATTGGACTCTAGGTCTCTTGGTGTTATAGTGGCAGTCGCTAGGTTTGATCCTGTGCCTCGCCCATATGACTCTAATGAGTCAATGATTAACCATGATAAAATAAAATAAAAATAGATAAATAACATGGAATACAATATACTTCCTAAAATTGCATTAAATTAATATATTAACATATTATTTGGACGTGATCAACCTTATTCAAGAAGATCAAAATTATTTCTATGATCTCATAAGAGTAAAGAAGAAAATAAATTTTGTTAAAATAATAACTAATTCTCATGAACTCCATAGTAAAACATGGTGTAAATCAATCCCCAAAACTAGTTGAAATGAAATGGTTGAAAATGTAGAGCATTCTTTTAGAATCCTCAACATATACTAGGAATATATTCTATTTCAAAAGATTTATTGTCAGACAAACATTCTTAATCCTAGTAAAAATTAATGATCATTATTATTAAGATCAAGGAATTCTATTAAGAGTAGGTTCCTCTTGGTCGATTCATTGTCTATGACTCGATAGTGTATAAAAGAAATGCCATGTGTCCCTATTTTCCAATGTAGTAACAAGTGTCATGTGTCTTTATCACCTAGTGTATCGTTTCCGTTGTACTTTTCCATAGGCATCTGTTCTCTACCTTTGATATCGTTAGAGATTCATGTGATTTCGTTGGCCTTTGTTTTGGATAAAATGCTCTTGTACTTTAGATTGCAGGCTGATATTACAATCAGTTCCATGGTTTATGCCTACATTACACCAAGATGAATTCATTATAGAGAGAATGGTAAAATTGGGAAAAAAACTAAATAATTATTGATAGTGACGAAGTTTAATACCAGGTGGGAATTTTAGTGTATGAAATAGATACATTCATCCATAACAACAAAAATTGCAAGCCTTTACAATTTAAAGCCCATGGTTTGTCTCTAGCATGACCTAATGAAATATATCAAAGGTAGTTAATTGTTGAAACCATCCGATTAGATGACCAACTGGACGACACATGAAATCCCTAGGACACAAATCTAAACAAAAGAGAAGGGTGGTTCACACTACCACACAAACTCAATTAATTAGCTTTGGCTATAGTGTGCTTCTAGACAAAGTTCTCAGCCTACATAAAAGGGCCTTGGTTAGACGTTGGTATTTTGATGATTTACCGGAGCATGAGATAAGGAGCTGGGTGGAAGATAAATTGAAGACATTACTGTGATATGTACCTACTGTGAGCCACCTCGTGCACTCCTAGTATAGGTTTCACTTCTTACATCATGAGGACCTGGAAAAAATTCATGGTATGTCATAAGTAAGGGGAAGGGGTTTCCTGTCAATACATCCATGGTGTGTCGGGTTCAACCCTCTTAGGAATACCCCCAGAACAGGTACATTCGGCTTAAGATTCCTAGATTATCTATCAAGTTTTGCACTAGACATGTCTTCATGGACATTGGGAATACTATTGGTAGGTTCATTTATGTGGATCCAAAATGTATTGGAGCCAGGGACAAGAGGGTCACATGGATATTGATTGAAAGGGGGCTCTTTGGTAGAATACTTGCACATATCGACCTGGCCTGGGACAATATTAAGATACATAAACTCTTAGACTTATGGAGCATCCCTTTCCATTGCTTGCTCTACCATCACACGGGGCATTTGATGGCTCAGTGCTCACGTAGACATAGATACATGAAGAAGCAGGAGTTCGCGGCCCAATCTAGGGGTAGTGGGACACTAGAGAATCATTCTCTTAATGGGGGCGTACACTAGTAGAAGGGAAAAAAATTCAGGTACACACAACTCATCTTATCCAATTCCTTCTGATAAGTTTCCTCTGGTAAACACATTGACCTGCTCACAATTTGTTGGACCATCCTCCTCCCGTTCATCCCATTCTTTCTCCTCAGACTCTCAACACTGCCTACTAAATAGGACCCCTATGGTGCTTTCCACCACCCACATTGAACATATGGCTACCCCACTTATGGTACCCACATTCCAGAATCTGCCCGTATTGCATTGTGAACCCCCATCTATGCCATCTTGCACAACCCCTCCTCACACGCTGAACTATCTGACTGATCCACCCCCTGATATACTCTAGGAGGTTGTTCATTCGGGGAATTCCCCAATCCCCACTCCACTACCTGAGGACATACCTTCTAGTGAAACCCCACTTACATTGGGATCACCCGTTCTGTCTCCCATAAATTCAGTTGATGGTGACATCGAATACCTTCTTTCCAAACCGATGCTCAACCTTCGATCCCTCACTATACATCAACCCTGGCCCCAAACATCCCTGATGATTAGTCCTAACTCTACACTCAATATCACTGTCAGAAGAAGAAATAATAGGGGCATCAGACATTTCCGTGGGAGACCAAAATTTTTCCTTTTACCATTGTTGATACTCTAATAGATATTTCCATTAGCTCCACCTTTGATCCATGGCCCTTAGAGCACAGATGCCTGACGCCATCTTAAAATGAACCTATTCCTATCCCTTAACATGCGAGGACTAGGGGACTCACTCAAATATCTTACCCTCAAGGAACTCTTCTATTATGTGAATCCTTTCATCATTCTCTTACAGGAATCCATGACTCTTTCCGAGAGGGCACTTGAATACTTCAGGAAAATGTTTCCTACTTGGCATATGGTGGCTATGGATTCTATGGGCCTCTCTGGGGGTCTGGTTGCAATGTGGGACCCAAGGTGGGTCAAATTTAAGGCATAATGATGTTTTGCCAGAATATTACTATATGGAAACCTAAGAGGACTTGTGGGTTGTTTCAAAATCCTCAACATATATGAACCATACAAGGACTAGAAATTTTTTTGGGACAGGCTGATGGGGGATTATATATTGAAATTGGACTCACTAATTATGGCTGGTGATCTAAATGTCACCATTGCACTAGAGGAATGCTGGGGTACAACCCGTAGAATTGACCCGCTGACAGATAAATTAAAAACCATTTTCTGTGAATGTAATTTGATGGATATTAGGCCACAGATGTTGGTTCCTACATGGCACAATGGGAGATCCGGTACACAACATATTGCTAAGGGACTGGCTTGTTTTCTTATACAAGATGAACTTTTGGAAAGGATGGGAAATATGGAGACTTCGGTCTTGAAGACATACATTTCAGACCACCTGCCCATCACATTCATCTAGAGGAAGGAGCTGTCTAGGATCGACATGCCTTTTAAATTTAGTCATATCTGGCTCGAGGATCCTGATTTTGACAAGGTGGTTTGGAATACATGGTTACAATTTAGGGTAGAAACCACATCCCCTATGATGGCTATTGTACAGAAACTACATGCGCTCAAAATGAAGGCTAAAAGATGGGAAAGATGCAAAAAAGAGATGCATAAGGATATTGATGAGATAAAAAGTGAGCTGGAGTTGTTGGGTCGAAATCTGGACATGGGGAACCCATCCATTAAACTTATCAACAACATCAAAGGGCTGGAGGAGGAAAAACAAAAAATCCTCCACATTCAGGAAGTGACTTGGAGACCGAAGAGTAGGGCTATATGGCTTAAGGAGGGAGACAACAATACAATTTTTTTCCATAGATTTTCAAACTATAGAAGGAAATTTAATTCCATATGGAACATAAAGGATTCCAATGACTGCATGGTCCACACTCTTACAGAGATTCAACAGGTTGTTGTTGCCTACTTTGAGAAGGCATATCAAAATAGGGATACTGTGAATATTGAGGACCATATTTGGGCATCCGACTATTACCCCAACATGTTTGATGAAAACAGGAATCAAGAAATGTACAAGGAAGTTGAATTGGAGGAGGTCCACTCTGTTCTGAAAACTTTCTCCAAAGACAAATTCCATGGACCGGACGGATGGACAGTAGAACTATTCTTACATTTTTTTTTACCTCATGGGATAGGACCTCATTCAAATGGTGGAAGAGCCTATATTGGAAGGGTGCATCACTAAAGAGATCAATTCGGCATATATTGGCCTTATCCCCAAACAAAGCGACTTGAGGAATTTCCAAGACTATAGGCCCATCTCACTCTACAATCTGATTTATAAATTGATCTCCAAAATCATTTCTCTCCACATTAAAAGTACTCTGTCTAAATACATCACATTGGAGCAATATGGCTTTCTACAAGAGAGACAGATCCATGATGTGGTTATAATGACATAAGAATGTATTCACTCTATACATATTGAGAAACTGGAAGTTGCCATCATGAAGGTGGATTTTCAGAGGGCATATGACAATACTGATCGGAGCTTCCTGCGCATCGTGCTACACAGAATTGGATTACATACTCCCAACATTGAATGGATTATGGCCTATATCACATCTGTTAGATTTGTTGTCCTTATGAATGGATATCCGACTAGGTTCTTTAGGACTGGAAGGGGGTTGAGACAAGGGTGCTCACTCTCCCCACTATTGTTTATCTTGATCATGGATGAGCTAAGCCAGAGTATTAAAAATGCTTGCCATAGGGGGGGAATATCTGCCAATGCCTATGGGACAGGGTATTAAGGTATCTCACAATTTTTTTGTTGATGATATTCTCATATTTGGGATCATATCCAGATTGATGTGGGCTTCTCTACGTAACATCTTCAGATTTTCTAGCGCATTTGGACTGTACATGAACAAGCATAAGTCGAAATTTTTATTTGGGGAAGGTAAGAAGGAGGATATTTAATACATTTCAAAACTATTTGGGGTGAGGGTTATACCGGTTGGCGGTAGTTTGCAGTACCTGGGATACAAAATCAAACCCAACAAATTTCGAATCCAAGACCGGTTATGGATTATGGATAGATTCCACAAGAAGATATCGGGATGGGAGCATAGGTGTCTAATGCTTGGGGGCATAGTCACACTTGTGCAATTGTTACTACAACAACTAGTTGTATATTGGGCACACCTTTTTTGCATTCCTGCATCCATCATTAAGAAGATTAATTGTTCTATGGGTAGATTCATTTGGGCTGGTCCTAAAACAAATTATACATCTCATCTTGCTAAAGTGGACATGATCACTAAACCCAAGTCAATGGGGAGTTGGGGCATTCTGAACATCAAGCTATTTGGGTGGGAAATCCTCACTAAAACACTATGGCAGGGACTTTTTTGCATAGATATGTGGATCGAGATCATCAGAACAAAATATCTAAAGGACATAAAGATTAGTCACTAGATGAGAGAGGGACTGGTGGACAAGGGATATCGATCTCCCATTTGGAACAACCTCAACAGGGTCATGCAATAGTTCATTGAGCAGATTTGCTGGATCATGGGCTCTAGGAAGGAGATCATCTTTGGGTGGGACAAAATACTTGGGGATCGTTTTCATATGTACTACACAGAGGAACTTACCCACCATCTTAACTCACAAGGTGCTTTTTTTTTACCAGGCCATTCGGGATTGGTCAGGTATCACACTAATATGGAAAGGGGCAGATGCATTGGGCTTACAAGGGTACTTGGCCAGAGTCTGGAGGGACATTGTTACTACATTACAAAATGATGGGATATGAAAATATGTTCTGGGAGATTAGATTGGGTATGACAACGTTATCAAAAAGGGATCCATGTCGGTATCAGATACATACAAATACATTTGTTGCAGCATACATAATAACCAAAATTGTTGTTGGTTCACCAAGTTCTGGAAAGTACACATCCCACACAAGATTATATTATACACCTGACTTGTATGGAAGAACAAGACGTTCACTTGGGAGAATTTGAAGAAGTGGGGCCTTCTCGGACCTGGTATATGTGTTTTTTGCAAGTAGGAGGAGGAGGACAATGTCCACATTCTCTTAAGGTGTCCAATAGTTTTACAGGTTTGGCATGGTTTGTCTTCTTTACTTTCCTTCACATATATTGACCATTGTTTTATTGAAACATGCTTGTTATGGTGGAGTACCCAGAATAGGCATAGGAGGGCCATTCTGCTATTTACATTTGTAGAAATATGGAAAGCTAGAAATAACATTATCTTTGATAACATTTTCCACAATGTTGACAGGATCATAGACAGAATACACACTTGGATGGAACCACTACTGAAGCAACAATCACCTACACCTTCGGTGTCTTAATTTCCCGAATGATCTATATATCTCCTACCCAATTGGTTTTTTTACAGAGCTAAACAGGGAGGTAAATGTGGATGTGAGATTTGGAACTAATATTGGGGGGCGGGGGATGTGGAACTAATATGAAGGTGGACCCTATGGCACTTTGGGGGTTGCTCTGGTTTGCGGGATTAGTAGACATCCACAACACAAACATATATGGAGACTCCTAGACCATCATCAATCATGTCTTGGAATCCTCCACTATTTCACCACCCCATCTACTGGGCTGGCTAAGGAACATCACATATCTTCAGGACACTCTTCAGGGGGTCACTAGACAACACATCCACAAAGTTCACAACACTATCGCAGATGCCTTGTCTAAGCAATCTCTACTCGACACTTTGGATGGGCTTCATATCACTCTGGAGGTGGATGGATGCTTGATAGATGTTGGTTTTATGCCTTTTCCTTAAGCTTTTGTCTACATTGCATTTTACATTGTATTTTGTTTTTTGTTGTGTCCACATCATATAGATTCTCATTGTGGAATTCACATTTCTGGGTTTATTTTGTCTTGCACTCGATGGCTCTTTCATTGTTATATGCTTCTTCCTCTGATTTTGTTTTTGGTACAGTGGTTGTTTTTATGTGGACTCAGTCTAATTGTAGAGATTGAACCCCATCCTTTTTTATACAATACACTGGGCTACTGTTAGTCTATGTGGTAATATGTTGGTTTCATGCTGAATCCAAATAAATGTTAATGTACTGGTTTTCCTATAGTATAATAAAATCAGGGTTTTTTCTTTTCCAAAGAAAAAACAAACAACAACGACAACAAATGTATGTCACATCTCAAAGCCCTCATATGAAATTGTTGTGAGAAGTTTAGATTTTCCTAAAAATTTCAAAAAATTTAAATTAGAACATTACAATATCGATCTTGGCATGTTTTGGACCTCTGATTTTGTGGTCACATTATTTTTTCTTTTCGAGTTGTTGTTTTAGTCGCAAAAGTTGATTGTATGGCATGCTTGGAAATGTGAGACATTCAAGCATTGAAATGAACATTGTTGTTAAGAAACAAAGTGCGCACCAAACTAGAAAATATTCTAAGCAATAACCGGCTTAGACAAATAATCACTTAACGAAAATTCAGGAATACTAAAACAAAATGCTTAGACAGAATAAAGTACAGTGAAACATGCTTTAAAAAATGCCTTCATAGAACTTTATATATAAATAATCTAGTCGTTGCATAATTCCATAATTACATTTGATTGATACACATAATAAGTACAAAATTAAACAATTTACCAAAGAAACGTATCAAAATTTGAGAACCTTACCATCAATTTGGGCGATTAAACTATATTTTGAGGTTGACATTTCAATAAATGTGCTCCACTTGCGAAATTATATAGTTGCGTTAAATTGTCCAATTTTATGCCAAATTACCTACTAATGTACATCCTCTCGACGTTGAGGAACAAATCAAGATGGGGCGCGAAGAATTTCCCATCCAAAGAATGGTAATAACCCACAATTAAACGGCCAAATCGGCCCACGAATGATTTTAAAATGCCACAATTGCAATCGAAATACGATCTATGCCACAGTTCGAGACCTCAGGTGTAATTATGTTATGTATGTAATTAAATAAGATTAAAGATTTCAACTAATAAAAGGCTCGGATTTCTTGAAAGCGAATAACCCTGAAAATTCTACAGGGCCGTATGAAAAATACTTGATTCCATCGTTGGATGATGGAGAACATGACTGCCTTATCTGATTTCTGTGAAAATGTGGCAGAGAGGAGGGAATCTATAATTACTTCCAGAATGCAGAGGGGTAGCCATTTGACGTTCCCGTGATCAATCACAATCCAATTAAACCTGACCCCTAGTTAATAAGTCGGCCATGTTTAGTTGTCGAGTTCAATTAACTACTGGTCACATGATCGTGGTTCTGTCGAGGAAGATCAAGAGTTAAACTTAATGTTACCTTAAAGCTTGAGGTGTGATATTTATACTCTCTCGTAATAATTGTGCGCTAAGTTTCATTAAAGAAAAGGTAAAGGTCAAGCTAATAAAAAGAATTATTATTTTTCTAAGATCTTCATTATTTCATTAACATAACTAAAGTATCATGGTATCATGGTATACCATAGGTATGTTGGAACTTATAGTATATATTAGCATTTGCAACATATGTTGCAAAGGAAACGCCGTAAGGCATAAAGTGCAGAAATCCATTATCCATATAGTGTGTGCATTATGTCAATGACCTAAATATCAACATATCTATTCACTTTTTCTAAATGTTGTAACCAACCAGAATTATAGAAATATTCTTAAATGTGTACCAATATTTATAGGCACACTCCCTATACAAAAATGCTAACTGCAAAAATAAAGATAGAAGAAACTCACGATGACCCTATTCAACAAGAACTAAAGAAGAATATAGATATGGGATTTGTTAAATATTTCAATGGGAAAGGACAAATATAACATGGAGGAAATGTCAAATAATAAACCAAACCAATCATCAGAAAGGAATATAACCTGCCACACATCCGTTGCTGAGTATCAGAACAACTCTAATGAACTCAATGTTGATGAAACTCAAATTTCCTTTATAGTAAAAAGCAATCAGCTACAGAAAGGTATTTTGGTTCCTCCATCTTCTGAAGTTAGTTCTAATACATTCAATAATCTAGACAAAAGCTTGAAAAAAACTTCAATGAGCAGTGCTCTTTATATGTTTCTCCCAATACAAAATTATCATTCCCTGTTCAACAAAGGCAGTGAAACGATCCCTAAGCCTGTGAATGCATTGGACCGCTAATAAGTACAATTCTTAACATTAGAGAAGTAACAGAGGTCACCTGTTCGTAGCCAACCATCCGAATCCAGAGTTGAACTAGTCGCTTCCGGATTGCTGAAATAACCTGCAATAGAGTAAAACTGATTTTTTAAATCTTTAAATTTGACCTTTAAAGGATCTTTTTATTTAAGGCAACGGTACATTTCCACGATCCTCATCTACCAGAAGTTTCCTTTTCCAACAGATGTAATTTTCTCAGGGTTAAGCGAAGAAGTCAAGTTCAAGGGCTTGCTTCACCATAGCTAATTGAGAACATCTAGAGAATTGGATTGGAATTCTTTGCACTTGCATAACTCTATTCCACCATCTTAAAATTTTGTTTGTTGGTATAAAACTTCAATGAAATACTTCCTCTCTAGAGTAGGTTTTGAACTATTCAATGTATTTAAGGTTGTCTCTTGTTCAATATCTTTATTGCGAACAAAAGAAAGTTTCAGAAAGAGAACATACCTTTCATGACATATGGACCACGAAGCCACAATTCTCCTTTCTAGTTTGGGGGCAGAGGAGCTCCTGAAACAGGATCAACTATCTTTGCTTCAGTATTTGGAGACAACAAGCCAGTCGTTCCATAGTGTCTACTTTCTTCTTGACTGTCTGCGGATGCCCCCATTCCCATTGTTTCCGTTAGCCCATAGCACTAAAAAATATCATGCAACATTACTTGAGAAAAAGCATAGCCTAGGTGTAAGCTTACCGAGATAGTTGTAAGGTCATGGCTCTAATACCTTGGTAGCAAGCAAAAAAATGGCAGAAACTGTCTTAGTTGTTGATGATTAATCAGAGATATTCAATGCTCAATGCAAGCCCCTGTACTTGTTAGATGCTTGTGTGTAAGCATGGCTAGGAATATACACGCTGGCTAAGAAGACCCCATAGGTGTGATGTTGCTAATATCTGCGATCCACCATCCAAGATATACTTCAAATTACCTCTAAACGCTTTCTACGTTTGGTACACGTGCCCCTGGGCTCTAGAGTATCATATGGGTGGGAAAAAGCTATCAGTCAAACCTCTGTGCAGGCCAAGAAAAGGCTGATCCTACCCATACAATCATCTGCTCAGTAGGCTTCAAGTTTGTGACTAGCTATTTTTTAATCCCAGATGCCTAGTCACCCAAGCTATATCAATTTGGTCCAAAAGACAAACACCACTATTGTGCACAGATTTAGCCAAACTACACAACTTGGTTTGTTAAGAGGAAGGAAATCGGCCTAACATCAAAGCCGGAATATAGTCTAATGAACTCTACTTTTCCTTGAGGTGGGTGATTCTTGATTTTTGCCACTCCTCCAATAGTTTGCAGTGGTTAAGATTTGAAGATATTTTATAGTTTCTACATAAATAAATTTATAATTCAATATAATTTCAACGAATGCCATTCATCTGTGTATGATATCAGGGTAGGTAAAATTTGAAATTCCAAAGTAGTTTTAGTTCATAGAAAAACATATCTTAACACAGTTATACATTAAACTATAGCACATTCCAAATGCTCTTATGAAATGCCTCCATGTATTATTTTCAGTTCATTCGGTGTTTGAATATTTTGTGTACATACATCCTTGTTCCAAAAGAATTGAAGTCTTCAAATCAAATACAAGGAAAAATATTTGATATTACATCCTCCATTGTACGCAAAAAAAATTACAATTTCTTAGACTGATACCTATAAAAATTAAGAATAAATTCATTGGTTAAGGTAGTCTAACAGTGATAATGTGTGCTCTTGTTGCACATCCTGGCCCCTGTGCATAAACATAAGAACATGCCTGTGGATTCTTATAGTAACAACATCAGAAGCAGTGATTTGAATACAGGAAAATACAAACAGCTGAAACCCTTTAACATGAAGAAAGGATGCAGTTGCAGAGTCACGATAGCCTAGTTGGCCCAGAGGATGGATGCCCTCCAAGTTGATCTTTTGATTCTCAATCTAGAAATTAAAGATCAATGTGCAACGATTTCAAATGAGATGGGTGATGTTAACAACTTGAAAATGAGATCAGGTCGTCAAGAGGATGAGATGGACGCCTTAAGGAGAGAAATAGAGGCCATCAAAGACCATCTCAACAACCTGTCTCTCCGCTCAGTGACACAGCCAGTGCCATCACCTCATTTTCTGTTGAAGGATCAGATCTGAACAATTCACTTGAAAACAATAGTAGGTCCACTGTCATCAAGGATATTATCATAATTTAGTAGTCATATATATCGCAAATTTTGTAAATTGCTGGGAAATTCTGTAAAGTCTTTACAAACAAATTCATTGTTTTTTAGCCCAGAATCACCCTCCTCACGTAAGGTATGAAATATTCTTGATTAGGAGAAGGACATTGAAATTTTTGAAGAGATATCTATGAAATTTCCTGATGTACTTGTGGCAAGCCAGACACCGAATTATATAATACAAATACTCTTTCGAGTTAAAAAAAATAACAGTGGAAATGTGTGCTCCTGTAGACTTTTGTGACAACCTTGCACAATTTTAACTGAAGAAGCCTTTCTCAAAGATGAAAGGCAACTTTACAAGGAGTAAGCAGAGGGTAAAACCATAGCATGCCCTTATGACATATGTCATCAAATCTGCAAAGGAAGCGAATTAATGTAAATGAATTACGATCGATATTTCCCAAAAGATTTACTAATTTTCAGAAATGAAGGATCATAGGAAATGAAGTTGATTAGCATGCCATTAAAATGCAGAACTAGGTAAACTGTGAATTCAAGAAAATTGATACCTGGAATATAAAACTACAAAAATGATAAAATATGTTATAAAACACATCAAATTCAACTAAAATATTAGTACAAGGATTTGTAAAAACTATGGATAGTGGCAACAACTGATATACGAATAACAACGAATCCAATATGTTTCAAAATGTTTTATAAAGTATTCTTTCAATCCTTCGCAGTTCCAAACTCCACATAAACCCTTAACTATTTGACCATATTTAAAATTCAACTACTAAGCGAAATAGAAATCCATATCACAGTTCCAAACTCCAAAGAAACCCTTAACTAGTTGACCATATTTAGAATTCAAATACTAAGTGAAATAGAAATCCATATCATCACAGGGGTCATGACTAACAATTACGATTCAAAATTTGGCTTCTAAAGCTTGACTTAGACTCTTATACCCCGTTGTCCTAAGCATGCATTCAAAACAGGGCAGATTCGTGAGAAAGAGTAAGTGTAACTCTGTCGCAAGAAATGTTGTAAAAATAAGGCCTAGATTCTTCATGAGTCGAATGGATGCCAGTTTCTGCGCTTATTCGAGCACTTATTTGAACTATCACCAGGGCTCTTCCTTAATATTGTGAAAAAAACTTCAATGAGCAGTGCTCTTTATATGTTTCTCCCAATACAAAATTATCATTCCCTGTTCAACAAAGGCAGTGAAACGATCCCTAAGCCTGTGAATGCATTGGACCGCTGATAAGTACACTAGGCTAAAAATAAATGAGGCACACTTAACCTACCTAATAAAGACAGATAGTAACTTTTTATACCCTCCTAAGTGGTTGGAGAGAGTGATTTTCTAGTCAGTGTCCATATCTTTAAATTACGTAAAAGAAAGCAAGTTAGTGTTCTAGTAATTGTATTTCTATAGTAAGTAGACCAGCATGGCAGAAAAGAGGAAACAACTTTAATTGTCTTATTGTGACTCCAGGGAACCAAGAAATAAACTCCTCTGTAGACTCTTTGCTCAGGGCAGCTCCACCACATATAACAGTGTGCAAAGAACTCAAATCATATTTCTTTGCAATATCGACTTTGTTCATACCCAACAGGGTGGGAGGCACAAGAGGCAAATAGGTGATTCTGTACTTCTGAATCAACCGAAGCATCTCCATAAGATCAAACTTAGACAACACAACAATGGTGGATCTGGAACCAAGCAACGCACAAGCAAAAGCTGTAAGCCCATATATATGAAACATGGGCACCATACCTAGGAACGAATCAGTAAGCCATAGTTCTCCTTTTTGGTTTAGGGGCAAAGGAGCTCCTGAAACAGGATCAACTATCTTTGCTTTAGTATTTGGAGACAACAAGCCAGCCGTTCACCGAAGCATCTCCACAAGATCAAACCTAGACAGTACAACAATGGTGGATCCGGAACCAAGCGACGCACAAGCAAAAGCTGCAAGCCCATATATAAGAAACATGGGCACCATACCCAAGAATGAATCAGTCTAATTCTTGGTACTATTCTTAGGACTGAATCCCAAGCACTTCAGCACAATGCAAACCATAGCAATTAGATTTCTGTGGGTGGAAATGACCCCTTTGCTCATTCCAGTAGTCCCGGAGGAACAGAGCACTGTGGCAGTATCGTCTTGCCGGATAGCAATCAGATTTCTGTGGGTGAAAATGACCCCTTTGCTCATTCCAGTAGTCCTGGAGGAATAGAGCAGTGTGGCAGTATCGTCTTGCCAGATTTTAACAACAGGGGCATGGGCGGGATTCGAAGTGAGGAGCTTGTCTAGAGTAGAGATGTAATTTTGGTCATTCTAAGAGGCTAATTCAGATGAAGAAGAAGAAATGAGCACAATGGCCAATTTGGTGGCTACCAATTTGATAGCCAAAGATGGCGTGGCGAAGGAAAACACAACTACTGAGTCTCTGGCTTGCTTCGCTATCTCAGCCGCGGTATTTAGCGGATTGGTGGTCGTAACGACGGCTCCAATGGACAAGACAACCATGCAGATTATGGGGAAATAGATTGAATTTGGCGAGAGGATGAGTACAACGTCAGATTTCTTGATGCGAAGGCTAGCTAAACTAGTGGCAAGTGACTTTATGCTCTGCCATAGTTGGGGAAATGTGGTGGCTTCGCCAGTGGCAGAGTCGATGACGGCTATGCCATTGTGGCGAAGCGAGGAGATGTAGGTGGGGAGATCCAGGAATTCATCTTTGGGGAAAATCTACTAGTTTTCGATTGCTGTAGTACGTCTGGTTGGAGCTGCAATATCTGCTGCGGGGATCGATCTGGAGACCCATTGCTCTGTGGAATAACTTTGTTCGCTTCAGCTTCCCGGTGCAGGCTCATTACAAACCCTGCGACGGTTGCAGTGATTCCAAACCCTGCGACGGTTGCGGTGACGTGAGGTTATTATGAAAAGTTCCAACCACTCAACTACCTTATTTTTATCCAACGATTAACAATCTTGTAATCGTCTAACACATAATCTAACGGCACACCGAGATGACAAGTAGATTTTAGGGAAGTTCATTTCATAGGGAAACGCCTTACGGTGTAATTATTCAAAATAAAATGATATAAATAATGTAGAAAAGTTTAGAATTTTTAAATTGAAATAATCGATAAATAAATAAATAAATTTCTTTGACAAGGTAAAGTTAATTATTTTTTTAATTTCAACAAATTAGTTTATTTTCAAATAAGTCAAAATCTTTTAGAACAAAGTTTTATAGTAAAAGTTCTTATTGGACCTTCAGCCAAATTCATATGAAATTAAAGAAAGAATTTCCACCAAAAGAAGAATGAGTTTATCACCTTGTTACCTTATTTCAATTTTTTAAATTATAAATCATTTTGAGATGTTAAACACAATGTATTGGACTACATTATATTTTATCTCTTTATTATCAATTTTATGTTAGTATACAAGCTACATTTCTCGATATTTAATTAGTTTACCAACACACCCTAATAACCATGCACCATGCTCACCTATACATGTTTCTACATGGTCAAACTCGAGAACCTTCAATGTACAATTTGGTGCCATACTTTTGTTTTGAACCCTAGACATCCCAAAGGGATGCAAGTCTATGCAACTTAGAGGATGAGGAAAGGGTTCTATCTAAGCTCTTGATTGCACCTATGACTCTCTATTATCATGTATTATTATTGATTGTACTATTACTTAGAGCCACACCCATACAGGAGGTAGAGCTCAACCAAACACATATATACATAGCTTGCAATCAATTAACCATTATTGCAATAAGAGTAGAGAGGAGTAATACACAAGTTAGGTTGAGCAATACATGTCCCATGTGATTGCTTATCAATCAAAATTAGAAATATTTTGGGATGCACAAAAAGAAAAAACATAAATCATTACTTTAAAGTGTATATGTGTGTGTGGCATCATTGAGGGCTAGCTAAAGTGGTTGAGTGCTTTGATCTACATGTAGGAGGTCTTTCAGTCAATGCCTGGAGCTATTGGGCTCTATTGAGTTCCCTATCAACACTAATGGGTTTATATTAGGTATCATCGACAAAATGTGTGGAAGTGCTTAGCGTTTCCTAATGATGCTCTCTCTCTCTCTCTCTCTCTCTCTCTATATATATATATATATAACCTAACCAAATGTTGAATTGACATATGAAACACCCTTGTTTGTGGGATAAAAGGCTCCCTCTAGGAAACTACTTGATTTCTTAGTTTACAAATGTGCCCTATCCCCATCTAAATTCACACATGTGACCTCAAAGGAGGAAACACAAGCTCTTAATCATTAAACACACTTGTGATATATACACACACACACATATATATATATATATATAAGACTTAAGGTTTAGTTCAAGTCATTAAACCATCCACCTAAGGCATATTGTCAACAAGGAAACCATATCTCTCATATTCAAATCGAATTGAGTCCCTTGGGTTTATGAGTTACTATTTCCTTGGTGATTTAGATGCTCATCATCCAAATATTTTGAAGAAGGGAGGGAGATCCAATAATCTCTCTCTCTCTCTCTCTCTCTCTCGCTATATGTATATATATATATATATATATATATATATATATATATATATATATATATATATATATTGTATTGTATGCCCCTTTCCTTCAAAAAAGTGTTGTTCACAACTCTTGAGTAGTTCCAGATGCTTCTATATAAAATTCTCATCCTTCCATGTGGAATCTTTAGCGGGTAAGTTCTTCCACTTAATGATATATTCTGAAATTAATCAATTATGTAGTTTTTGGGTTCTTGTTCCATGACTTCTTTAGGCTCAAATATCATTTTTCCTTATTTGTCAAGTTCTAGTAACATTGTTTGAACTGGGAGCTTGTCAGTGATAACCTTCTTTAAGTATGAAATATGGAAAGGTGGGTGTACTTGGGAAGATGCATGCAACTCCAATTTGTATGTCATAGTATGAATATTTTACGACACCTTGTAAGGACCATAGTACTTGGGTGATAATTTATTTTGCTTCTTAGCTTGCTTGATGGACATTTGTTTGTATGGTTGTAGCTATAAAAATACCTAGTCGTCTACATCAAAACTTCTTTCACTATGATGCTGATCTTCCTATTGTTTCATTTGATCTTGCGCCAGAGTGAGGTTATCCTTTAAGATTTAGAGAACCAATTGTTGATGCTCGATGTGATCTTCCACTACTTGAACCTTAGAATTTTCTCTTATAGATGATGTGATGGATAGTGGATGATATCCATAAAGTGTCGAAAATGGGGTCATTTTTGATGCAGTATGGAAGTAAGTGTTATACCAACACTCAACTAGAGGTAACCACTTGACCCATTGTGCTTGTTTATGAGATACAAAGCAATGGAGATGTCCTTCCAAACATTTGTTCACTATCTTAGTTTTCCCATCACATTGAGGATGATAAGGTGATCTATGAGCTAATTGAGTACTAAGATTATATTTTATGGTACTAAGCTGGGTTACACTTTTATGACAAACGCCTCTGAAAAATTCACAATCTCAATTTTTCGAATGAATAAGATTTATTTTGGGCCGAATTTTCTAAATTTATTCGACTAAACTATTTTACTAACGTTCGAGTGAAATTTTGGTCATTCAGACTAACATCGACTGTTAAACGGAATTTTTTCCTGAGTTGAAAAGATCAACAAAAAAATGGTTCGGCTAAATAAGTTATTTGGCTGAATTATTTGTTTGGCCGAATTATTTATTCGACCGAAAAAACTTTTATATATACAACGGGCCAGACCCTGCTGCGAAGTTTTCTCCTCTGTTTATTTTTTATTATGTGATGTTGGGCGCTATGAGTTACATTCGTAATTTAATTTACTTCTCTGTTGATTTGAGGTGAAGCCATGTCAAACATTGTGAGGTTGGTTTAAGTCGAAGCCTTGCTGAGCGCTATGAGAATCGTTCAAAATTTAAATTTTTTGTTTACAAGTTTAATTGGATTTTTTTATAATGTTTTTAAGTTTTTTTTTGCATCTTGGTATCAAAGTAATTTGGTTGGTTGCACTTGTTGCTGAAAGCTTTCTCAGCCTCCTCGTCCAGACCATGTAAGTCATCGAAGGCTCCTAATGAACTATCTTCTATGATGATCATGAATTCACAGAAAACTCAATAATGTAGAAGCCATTAAATTAAATTCACATGACTTTCTCTACCTAAATTAAATTTCAATGAAGACATTGATTGTGATGATATAGAAACTTTATAATGTGAAAATAGGCATCCCGAAGCTCCATTGTTTGCAGAACATGGAAGTGCATGCCATCATTTGGTCTGGGTAATTGTCCGTGCAACACAATATCATTCCTAGAGACTGAAATTCGGATTAGCTTATTAGATTTTACAAATTCACTGGGTTACTTTTTGTTGAACAAAACACTTTTATCTAAACAACAATAAATTTATGTAGTCCATTTCTTGATAAATCCGTGCATGAGAAACTTATGAATTGAAAACCTTAACATTATTGTTAGTCATCCTAATTTTCAAAATAATATTCGACAATTTGTGGAATAACAGTAAGGTCATTTTTTTAGGGTCATTTTTGTCACTCCAATTCTTGACTAGTTTTGAATTCAATATTCTAAAATAAACAAAGGAGATTCAAATTTTGGATAATCTTCAAGGCGTGCTTTGATGTCTTCAACATCTTCCCTCTTCATCTCTTCCCTTAGTTTTTCACTATTCAATATTTTATTCATGTCGTAGATGTATTGATCCAATGCATTCCTCAGTTCCACTCTTTCTTTCTAGTCTCGATCTTCAATTTTTAGTTTCTTTGCCTTTGCAATCATTTTGGAAATCTCATCATCTCATCATTTTGGTAGAATTCTTCATACAGTTCAACATTTTAGGGTAAATCATTTCCATCACTATAAAAAAAGTCCGACATAACTCTCCATGCTTTGGGGAAATTGGTTTCTATAATTATAAATTCCTTTACCTTTTACATTGGTTATCTTCTTATTCTAACAGGGCATGGAAAAAATGAGTGAACCTTGTTAACATAATGGATGATTAGTTGGAGATTTGATAAGCAGTAGGTTTATGGCTTATCCATCTCATCAACATAAATCTTATACAAAAGTTAAGTTTAAAAATGTAAATACCATTACAACTTTGTCAATGCTAAGTTTAAATCTTATCCACTACTAATCACCAGAAGGCATGATTAGATATCTTTGTTTTCACCAGAAGGCATGATTAGATATCTTTGTTTTCAAATGTGGCACACTTCTTGGTTTCTTTTGATGGCCATATAATTGCCCATCAATGGGAAGCAAGTCCAACTTTGTTATCTCTAGCTCTATTAAGGAAAATTAATGCACCTTTGTTGCTTGATGTTCAAACTAGCTCACTAATTTTGTTAAGCCAATTTCAATATATATACTCTGTCTTATAACCAAAGTCATATCCAACTTATAAACCAGTGACAAATTTGCCCATTCACAGATCCTTGCATTGATAGTCACAACACAAAGCCTAGGAATGTATGGTTTCTCTATGTATTGGTGCATTAGGATCTAATAGACGAAGAGATGGTTGTAGCATGTGGTTTGCACAACGTTGTACGATTCTGTTACCCACTGATTCTCAAACTGTTAAAAAATTCATGTTATGTCATGTAAAAAAAAATGCAATTTCTGGTTTTGAATGTGCAACCACACCAATTGTATATCTATCCATAATTTCATATATTTATTTATTCCATCAGTTGAGATGCCAAACACTTTGTTATAATGTAGTCTCAATGTTTGATATTGGGCCTGTCCCCTTCATAGACGTCTATTAACACTGAATCCTGGTTGTCAGCTACAATAAAGTAGTTGCAATACAGTAATGTCTCTCGGCTAAAAACATTACCCTCTAATATATAACATGTAACCATTATATACAGAACTATATTGAGATTTATGCAATTCAGTTTGAGAGTTAAAAAGAAATTCAATGCATATCAATGAAACCATGATTTAAAAATATCAAATTTATTCGATATAATCTATCATGGTGTTGATTAAGAAGTGACAGTTAATTTTTATATTTCATTTAATGTATCATTTTTCATTTTGAGCTTTTCAGTTCTTTGTTTTTAATTTTAAATAAAATTAGAATGTGTAAGTATTTAAAAAAATGTTGTAAATGACCCATTTAAGTAGGTGACTCGACAATAATAATTTCAAAGGACAATAATATTATAATGCATATTCTCTAAATGTTACCTCTAGCTCAAAATCCCCCAAATCATTGCTATCAATTTATCAATTTCAATTCTCCACATTATCAGTTTGTTCCAGGTCACTTTTGCTTCTCTTTATAGCATGACTACTTCATTTATGTTTTTTTTCTTCATTATGTGTAATTCACTTCAACATTTCCTATTTGCTTGGAACATGGGTCTTATTAGCTTCCTAAGATGAGACAAGATGCACTTAGTTGAAGGTTCTTGTACTTTCTCTTTTCAAGTAGTAGTTTCTTTTGGAGATACATCTTTTTCATTTCTATTTTGTTGGGTGCATGAGATTGAAGTTAATTAGAGTGTCGACATTGCTTTGTCACCTATTTTTGCTCTTTTAATTTTAATGTTATTGGTTTCACTTCTTCTACCTTGATTTATCTCGTAGAACAACTTTGATGCTTCTTGGTAACATACTTTCCTTTATTTTGTCGTTATACGTTCATTTATGTTTCCTTTTTCGTTATGTGTAATTCATTTCAAGCTTCCCTATTTTCATGGAGCATGGGTCTTATTAGCTTCCTAAGATGAGGAAAAATACACTTAATTGAAGGTTCTTGTACTTGCTCTTTTCAAGTATTAATTTCTTTTTGAGATACATCTTTTTCATTTCTATTTTGTTGAGACAGAGAGATTGAAGCTAACTAGAGTGTTGGCATTGCTTTGACATCTATTTTTTGTTTTTAACTTTAATGTTATTGGGTTGCTAATTAGAGTGTTAACATTGATTTGCCATCTATTTTTGGTGTTTTAATTTTAATGTTTTTTTGGTTGAATTGTTCTACCTTGATTTATCTCATAGAACTATGGTCCAAATGCACCAAAATGCTTTGAAGAGAAGCCCTATGATAATTAGGAGCCCTTACTCGATCAAAATGTTCTATCTTGAGAATATGGGCATATGATGCAGTGCTAAGGAACTAGAAATGATGCACCTATAATTACTGCTAGTATCATATCCTCATCTTTTCAGTGCATAACAATTTAATTGAAAAAATGAAAAATTTGATCAACAAAGAGGACGACAATGAAAAAGATGACGATATCATGGCCATTGAACAACCTTGATGCTTCTTCGTAACATATTTTCCTTGCTTCTGTTGTTATATGCTCATTTATGTTTCCTTTTTCATTATGTGTAATTCAATTTGCTTCTGTATTTTCTTGGAACATGGGTCTTATTAGCTTTTTAAGATGAGGAAAAATATACTTAATTGAAGGTTCTTTTACTTGACCTTTTAAAGTAGTAGTTTCTATTTGTGATACATCTTTTTCATTTCTATTTTGTTGGGTGCATGAGATTGAAGCTAATTAGAGTGTTGGCATTGCTTTGTCATCTATTTCTGGTGCTTTAGTTTTAATATTATTAGGTTTGTAATTAGAGTGTTGGCATTTCTTTGTCATCTATTCTTGGTATTTTAATTTTAATGTTATTGGGTTGACTTGTTCTACCTTGATTTATCTTGCAGAACAACCTTGATGCTTCTTGGTATCGTACATTCCTTGCTTTTGTTGTTATATGTTCATTTATGTTTCTTTTTTCATTATGTGTAATTCACTTTGCTTCCCTATTTTCTTAGAACATGGGTCTTATTAGCTTCCTAAGATAAGGCATAATACACTTAATTGAAGGTTAATGTACTTGCTCTTTTGGAGTAGTAGTTTCATTTTGAAATACATCTTTTTCATTTCTATTTTGTTGGTTGCATGAGATTGAAGCTAATTAGAGTGTTGGCATTTCTTTGTCATCTATTTTTGGTGTTTTAATTTTAATGTTATTGGGTTGACTTGTTCTCCCTTGATTTATCTCGTAGAGAAACCTTGATGCTTCTTGGTAACATAGTTTCCTTGCTTCTATTGCTATATGTTAATTTATGTTTCCTTTTTCATTATGTGTAATTCACTTCAAGCTTCCCTATTTTCTTGGAACATGGCTTTTATTAGCTTCCTAAGATGAAGGAAAAAACACTTAATTGAAGGTTCTTGTAATTTCTCTTCTCAAGTAGTATTTTCTTTTTGAGACAAATATTTTTCATTTCTATTTTGTTGGGTGCATGAGATTGAACCAAATTAGAGTGTTGGGATTGCTTTTTCATCTATTTTTGGTGTTTTAAATTTAATGTTATTCATTTGACTTGTTCTACCTTTATTTATCTCATAGAACACCCTTGATGCTTCTTGCTAACATACTTTTCTTGCTTTTGTATTTATATGTTCAATTATGATTAATTTTTCATTATGTTTAATTCACTTCAAGCTCCCCTATTTGCTTGGAACATGTGTCTTATTAGCTTCCCTAAGATGAGGCTGAATACACTTAATTGAAGGTTCTTGTGCTTGATCTTTTCAGGTAGCAATTTCTTTTTGAGTTACATTTTTTTCATTTCTATTTTGTTGAGTGAATGAGATTGAAGTGAATTACAGTGTTGGCATTGATTTGTCATCTATTTTTGGTGTTTTATTTTTAATGTTATTGAGTTGACTTGTTCTACCTTGATTTATCTCATAGAAAAACCTTGATGCCTCTTGGTAACATACTTTCGTTACTTCTGTTGTTATGTGTTAATTTATGTTTCCTTTTTCACTATGTGTAATTCACTTCAAGCTTCCATATTTTCTTGGAACATGGGTCTTATTAGCTTCCTAAGATGAGACAGAATACATGTTCCTTTATGTTTCCTTTTTCGTTATGTGTAATTCACTTCAAGTATCTATATTTGCTTCGAACATGGGTCTTATTAGGTTTCTAAAATGAGACAAAGTAACTTAATTGAAGTTTCTTGTACTTTCTCTTTTCAAGTAGTAGTTTCTTTTTGAGATACATCTTTTTCATTTCTATTTTATTAGGTGCATGAGATTGAAGCTAATTAGAGTGTTGGCATTGTTTTTTCATCTATTTTTGGTGTTTTAATTTTAATGTTAGTCTTTTAATTTTAAGAAGGAAATATAGATATTAAATTTACTGGAATAGTTTTAATTTTAAAGTTATTGTTTTAATTTAAGAAGGTAGCATAGATATTAATTTTTCTAGAATAAAACTAGGTCAATGATTTTTCATTTTTATTTTTTTCATCTTTCTTAACTATATTTTGAAAGAAGAATATCTAAATAGGCTAATTTAGGCCATAAAAGTAAACATGTATTATATTTTAAGTAAGGAAATTTTATAACAAGGTAATATAAGTGTTAAATTTACTAGAATAAAACCGGTCTATCATTCTTCATTTTTTTTCCTTTGTTAACTATAGTTTTTAAAGAAGCAAATAAATAGACCCATGTATGGCATATAAATAAACATGTATTATAGATTTAATAAACAAATTTTATAACAAGGCAGAATAATTGTTAAATTTCTGAGAATGAAAATAAAAATAAGTTAAGAAATACTTTCAAACTATGGTGATTTGAAGCTAAGTTGAATTAGAAATATTTGTATGTGTCTGAGGGAAATATGGAGTTTCCACCTCACAGTGAGGTAGACTTTTCTATTGAGTTAATACTAGGGGCAACTCCAACATCAAAAGAACCTTACAGGATGAGTTGAGTTGGCTGAGTTAAATTTGCAGTTGAAGGAAATGTTGGACAAGGAATACATTATGCAAAGTGTGTCAGTAAGGGGCGCACTAGTATTGTTTGTAAAGAAAAAATATGGAACAATCAGATTATGCATTGACTGTAGGTAGTTGAACGAAGTGACCATCGATAAAACATACCCATTGTCGAGGATTGATCACTTGTTTGATCAGATAAAGGGAGAAGTAGTGTTCTCCAAGATCGACTTGAGATCTAGATATCGTTAGGTACTCATCAAAGAGGAAGACATTTACAAGACTACGTTCCAGACCAAATATGGGCATTATGAGTTTTTTGTTGTTCCATTAGGCTTAAATAATGCTCCAGCTACATTTATGTGCTTGATGAATAGTGTATTACATCCATATTTGGATAAGTTTGTTATTGTGTTCATTGATGATATACTGGTATATTCTAAAAATGAGGAAGAGCATGTCGAACATTTAGCAGCAGTGTTGAGGTTGTTGAGAGAGCATCAGTTGTATTCTAATCTCAACAATTGTAGTTTCTTTCAAACTAATGTACATTACTTGGGGCATATTGTCTCCAAGGAGGGAATTGTAGTAGATCCAGAGAAGATAAGAGCCATCATGTAGTGGGTAGCTCCTAATAATGTAGACGAGGTGAGATATTTCATGGCTTTAGCAGGCTACTATTGGAGGTTCATTATGAAATTCTCATAGATTCCCTATCCTATCACATCATTGCAAAGGAAAGATAAGAAGTTTTAATGGACTGAGTAGTGAAGATAGCTTTGAGAAACTCAAGTAGTTGTTGACACATGCACCAATGTTGGAGATTACAGATCTGGAAAAATAGTTTTTGGTATTAACATATGCTTGGAAGAGAGGGCTTGGTGGATTCCTTTTGCAAGATGGACAAGTGGTATGCTATGAGTCCCATAAACTAAACGAGCATGATCAAAACTACCTGAAACATGATTTGGACTTAGAAGAAATCATACATGAATTGAAGATGTGGACACACTATCTTCTTGGAAGGTGAGTGATCACATTGGGTTGAGGTATTTGTTTGACCAAGTTAATCTGAATGCCAGGCAAGCTAGATGGTTGGCCACGATCAACGAGTTTGATTTTGAGATAAGCTACATCAAAGGTAAAGAGAACATGGTGGGACATGATCTTAGCAGATAGGTAGAGGAAAATCACTTGACAGCTATGAGCTCCTATCAGACGAACTTAGAGGATAGGATATTGCAAGTATGTGAGCAGGATGTCAGGTATAAGGAGGTTATGCACAGGTTGAAGTAGGATGCTAGAACAAGAACAGGTGCAGGTACAGGTGGCAGTACAGGTACAAGTATAGTTATAGGTGCAAGTGCACAGGGTATGAATTATTGTCTTACAAAAGATGGGTTGGTCAGGTTCCGAGATAGGATATATGTACCACATAACAGTGAGCTCAAGAAACTGATCTTGAGGGAGTTTCATGCAAAACCTTATTGAGGTCACCCAGGTTATCAGAAGACATAAACTGGAGTGAAGAAAATTTATTATTAGTTGAATATGAAGAGAGACGTAGTAGATTTCATGGCTAGATGTTTTGATTATCAGTGAGTGAAAGCATAATGTAAGCATCCATGTGGACTACTACAGTTGATCATGATTCCAAAGTTGAAATGGGAGGTCATTTCAATGGACTTCATCACAGGGTTGCGAAAGACAGTGAGATAACATGATTCCATTATGGCCATTGTGGACAGATTGAAAAAGGCTGCACACTTTTGACAGACCAGGCAGTAACTCCTCAAACCAAAAATTGATTCGT
Source organism: Pinus tabuliformis (assembly GCA_031772625.1). NCBI lineage: Eukaryota > Viridiplantae > Streptophyta > Pinopsida > Pinales > Pinaceae > Pinus > Pinus tabuliformis. Next base: position 234,848,117 of record CM062820.1, on the reverse strand, counting down.
ATGTTCTATTCCATCCAGTAGGTCTTCATTATATACATGAGGGAGAGACTGTTCATTTCATCTCCTGATGAATATTCATATTTATTTTTTTATCTATTTACATAAATTCACCCAATCACAAGGATTAGGTGTCAAAATTCCCCCCCTTAATCTGAAGGGATGTTGGTGAGTCCAAGCATCATTCTGAATCGTTGAAGCTTTTCTCTTCCAAGCGCTTTGGTGAAGATGTCTGCAATTTGCTCATTTGTGGAACAATGATGGAGATGGATTTTTTTGGCCTCAACATGATGTCGAATCAGATGATATTTAGTATTGATGTGCTTCATTCGATCATGGAACTTTGGGTTCTTGGCCAACTTTATTGCGAAGGTATTGTCAATCATGAGTGGAGTTGATTATACTTGTTTTACCTACAAATCTTCAAGAATTTCCCTGAGCCACACAATTTCCTTTGTTGCTTCAGCTGCTGCGACGTATTCTGCTTTTGTTGTGGAATCTGTTGGAACTGATTGTTTGCGTGATCTCCAGGAGAAAGCTCCTGATCCAATACTCATAGCATATCCTAAAGTTGATACCCCAGTTTCTTTGTCTCCATCAAAGTCTGAATCAGAGTATCCAATCAAGCTGAAGTCGTCCACCTGTGTATACTTGATTCCAAAGTCTTGATTTCCCTTCAAGTACCTTAGAACTCTTTTTGCAGCAGACCAATGTCCATCACAAGGCTTTTGCATAAACCTGGACATGATTCCAACAACAAACAAAATGTCTGGTCTGGTAGTAGTTAGGTAGTTGAGACTTCCTACAAGCTGTCTATACTTTGTTGCATCCTCAAATACTTTTCCTTCAATAGATGTGAGCTTTAAGTTTTGTTCCATGGGAGTGGTAAGAGGATTGCACTCTGTCATGCCAAACCTGTTCAACAGATCTCCAATGTATTTCTTTTGATAAAGAAATAGGGACTTCGGATGTTGGCTTACTTCAATGCCAAGATAGTAATGAACATAGCCCAAATCAATCATTTCAAAACTTTTCACCAATTCCTTCTTTATGGATGCAATGTAGCTTTCATTGTTCCCTGTCATCAAAATATCATCTACATATACCACAAGATATACAACTGTTTTGCCAAATTTCTTGACAAATAAAGTTGCATCATCAAGATCATAATGTTCGAAATTGAGTTTCAGAAGATGCCTAGTTAGTTTTTCATACTAAGCTCACAGTGCTTGTTTGAGGCCATACAAGGACTTCACCAGTTTGCATACTTTATGTTCATGTCCTTTCACAGCAAATCCTTCAGGCTGGGACATAAAAACATTCTCTTTTAGATCTCCATTTAAGAAAGCTGTTTTTACATCCATTTGGTGGACTTTCCAACCATTTTGAGCTGCTAGTGCAAAGAGTGTCCGGATGGTAGCCCATTTTGCTGTGGGGGAAAAAGTATCCTCATAATCAACCCCTTCCTTCTGTGCAAAACCTTTTTCTACAAGCCTAGCTTTGTGTTTGTCAAGTGAGCCATCAGCTTTATACTTGTTCTTGTAGGCGCACTTGCAGCCAATTGGTTTGGTTCCTAATGGAGGATCAACCAGCTTCCAAGTGTCGTTCTTTATGAGGGCATCATACTCCTTTTGCATTGCTTCTTTCCATTCATCATGAGAAGAAGCCTCTTTGAAGGAAGTTGGTTCAAAATCTGTAGACAAGTTCAATTCACAATCACAAGAAACATCCATATCAACGGGTGAATTAGAGTCATCCACATCACCTCCATTTTGCCGGTTTGAATTTCTAGTTCCTGTCTTTCCAACTTCATCAAGATGAAAACTTTCAAGTGTCTTTGTCAGCCACTTTGGGGGACCTTTCTCAGATGGTCTAGGCTGCTCCATTGATTGAGTTGGGACTGAATCAAGATTGAGTCTCCCATTTCTATCTATCACATCACTTAAAGCATCATCCGTTGTTGGAGTTTCATGCGGGGTAGAGTGTTCTTCAGAAGAAGATTCCACATGTTGATCTAGTATAGGAATCCCCCCTTCAAGATGTGGATATTGATTATCAAATTCTTGAAATGATTTTGCTTTTGCGAATCTGTCCAAGCGATCAAGTTGCCGCTCAACAACATTGTTAGTTTTGGATGATTCAAGAAAAATTACATCTCTAGATACAACAAAATTCTTATTTACTTCATCATAGAGACGGTATGCTTTGGAGGTGATTGAATACCCCAGAAAGATACACTTACGACTTCTAGCACCAAGTTTGTTTCTATGTACCTTTGGTATCAAGGCATAATAGGTGGAACCAAAGACCCTGAGATGCTTGATCGAAGGAACATGTCCATACCACATTTCATGTGGAGTCTTGTTTCTTATAGCATTAGATGGACATCTATTCTTTATATATGTAGCACACAGAACATCATCATCCCAAAACATTATCTTTACATTTTTGAAGAAGATAATGGATTGTACCATATTTAAGATTGTCCTATTCATTCTTTCAGCTACTCCATTCTATTGGGGATTATAAGGCATAGTTGTTTGATGTTTGATCCCATGTTGGCGAAGATAGTTTTCAAACTCATTTGATGTGTATTCTTTTCCATTATCAGTGCGAATAGACCCAATATGAGATTGTGCATCATTTTCAATCCATTTATGAAAATTCTTGAATGTTTGAAAAGCATCATATTTGTTCTTCAATAAATAAACCCAACACATTCTGGTGTAGTCATCAATAAATGTCACGATATATTTATTTCCATTTGTAGAAGGAAGAGGCATTGGACCACATAAATATGAATTAATGAGTTCAAGTTTTCTATGTGCTCTTGAATGTGAATCATGAAAAGACTGTTTGCTATGCAAGCATCACATTGCATAAGTTTCCTAGGAATTGTAGGCAAACCAGCAACACAGTTTTTCTTCAACAAGCAGAGACTGTCATAGTTCAAATGTCCAAATCTATCATGCCATAATAAAATTGATGGAAGTTTCCATTCTTCATGATAAGAATTGTATGAGAAATGTTGTGCACGAGCAGAGGTTCCTTGCAGCTTGAGAAGCCTTTCTTCTTCTATTCCCCTCATGACAAGTGAGTGTTCAGATGCTTTTCTTACCTCAAGCTTGCCATCTAACATGTGAATGGAGTGACCTTGCTAGCGGATGTGGACCAAGGACAACAAATTTCTCTTGAGCTGTGGGAGATATAGAACAAGATGCAGAAGAAAGTCTAGAAGACTAGGCAGTTTAAGCCCGATTGTGCCAAGCCTTGATGGCTTGATTTTTGATTGGTATGCAAAGTATACTCCTCCATCAACATTATCAGTGAAATCTTCAAAAAAATCTTTTCTATGAGTCATGTGGCAGGTTGCTCCTGAATCAAGTAACCAATCATTTTTCCAAGAAGCAAGTGAAGTATTAAATAAATCTTCATTTACTCCAATGTTACATTGTGCCACAACATAGTGAGTGGATTCAGGTGCTTTACCTTTGTTTGTATCATCAGTTTTACCTTTTTGTTGGTTTTTTTTCTGTTCAATTTTGTCCCATGGTAGCTTGCATGTAGAGGCATCATGTGATCCATTTATTTTGCAGTGTATGCAATGCAAATCTGCCTTTTCTCCTTGAGAATGTCTGCCCCCCTGCCTCTGAAATATCTTCCTCTTCCTCTTCGACCACCTCTTCCTCTTGTAGAATCTTGAGCAGGATGCTTTTATTTATGAGAAAGGCACACAGCCTCTTCAGAAGATTCAGGGGCTGTCTTATCTCCAAAAGCTTTCTCTCTTTCAGCAAACTTTTTCACAAGAGAGTCAAAGGTTATGTCTTTGAGATTTCCATTTGCTTGCAATGACTCAAGATAATTGGAGTAAGTAGGATAAACTGCCTTGAGAAAAGTGATAAGAGGAATATCCAATTCAACCTTAGTGGATTTGATATCATGCATTATAAACTTTACTTCAGATGCAAGAGCAAGAGGATCATTATTTTGCAGTTCAAGAGTGAAGAGTTTAATCATGAGTTGAACAACTTCAAGTGCAGAATGTGAGTCATAGAGTTCTTTCAACTTTTGTAAGGCTTCAAAGGCAGTTGAATAGGACGAAATATGGTGACTCACCTCTCCATTTATAGATGTTTCGATTAATGCATCCAAATGACGAGCTCTTTGTCTAAGGTAGGTTGTACTGGTTCATTGTCTCCGTCTTCAACAAACAGTCCTTTCCACAACTCATTGAAAATGAGGGTGTGTTTTATCATCCAGGACCATTCAGGATAGTTCTCCTTGCCAGTGAGAACTATTCCCACCATGGATATGATTGAATGCATTCTGTAAAAATTACTTCTACTGATAAAAAAATACTTTTGCTGGGAAAACTGTATCAAATGCAGACCGGAGATTTGTTGTATTCAGACTCATTCATTAGTCCTTTATTGGTCTAGCTTTGACGTCTTATTTATACATAAATTGAAAATTAATGAGACAGGTAGACAAGACAGGACTGACATACTCATTTCTATTTATACATAGGCTTTGTGCATGACTAATTCCCCGACACAATCCAAACCATCCAGTGTCCTCCCAATTCCATGAATGGCATCTATATACCCAAACTGACATGAACCCATTTACCTGATAAATGCAAATTTAAGAATCACCGTCAGGATTTGCAGTGGTCGTTGTTGAATAGGCTCAGAGTATTCCCACATCACAGCTACAAACTGAGCACGTGATATCAGGTTCGAAACCCGTGACTAGCAGCTAGGCGAGGCGATGGGTAGTGGTCATGAAAATCGGGCCTTAAAAGCTCTCGGTGCAGTGTTAATTCATAATACCTATGTTTCTTACAAAACAGGAGCAGTGTACAAATTTAGAATACCACCGTTTCTTACAAAACAGGAGCAGCATACAAATTCATAATACCAACATTTCTTACAAAACAGGAGCAGCGTACAAATTCATAATACCAGCGTTTTTTACAATGCCAAAACAGTATTATAATACCAACATTATTCAACAGGAACAGTGGACAAATCAACAGTTCAACGTAGCATTCTGGAGCAGTGTTCTTCAAACTTCAGTTTACTCAACATGCTAGCCTTTAGATTAAATTGCATGTATCATGTCCTTCTTGCATCAGTATTTTTCTTTGACCTGAAAACATTTCTAGGTAGGAAATTTCACTGGGATGGCATTTACTACAACATTGATGCAAGAAACAAAAAAGACAGCCTCACGATGGCTCTTCAACCCATGCAGGAAGACAATATTCCACTGAAATGTCTTCAGACAATATTCCATTTCTGAAGCCATCCCTCTCTCAACGCTTTCTGAATTTAAGCAGAAAGAACAGTAGATATATTGTATAGTAGACAGAGAGGAAAGAGAGCATGGTAGACAATGGACAGAGAGCTTAGTAGGTAAACTCCATAGGGATAGAGGATAAGGAGTAGTAGGAAGAAGGGAGTTACAACTATTTTTTGGAGCTGGCTTTGATACCATGACAGACCAGGCAGTAACTCCTCAACCAAAAATTGACTCGTATGTTCTATTCCATCAGGTAGGTCTTCATTATATACATGAGGGAGAGACTATTCAGTTCATCTCCCAATGACTGTTCATATTTCTTATTTATCTATTTACATAAATTCACCCAATCACAAGGATTAGGTGTCAACAACTTCATTCCAGTTAAGTCTACATTCTCAGCTAGTGGTGTTGCACATGTATTCATCATAGATGTGGTCACATTGCATGGTGTTCCAAAGAATATTGTGTTAGATATGGATATGAAGTTCACTTCAAAGTTTTGGAAGGAGTTTTTTGTAGGTTTGAGCACAAAGTTGGCCTTCAACACAACTTATCATTCACAGATAGATGGACAGACAAGGAGGTTCAACAAGATATTGGAGGGCATGTTGAGAATTTTTTTGATGCATTAGCAATGGAAATGGGAAGGGTATCTCCCGTTGGTAGAGTTCACGTACAATAATGGATATCAGGAATCATTGAGAATGAGTTCTTTTGAGGCATTGTATGGGTAGAGTTGTAATACTCCCATCAGTTGGAGTGATCCGGGTAACAGGGTGTTGATTGGACCAGATATGTTGGCAGACATGGAACAAGAAATGTAGGCAATCAAGAAGAATCTAAAGGCAACACATGATAGGAAAAAGAGTTATACATATAGGAAAAGGTTGCTCAAGGAGTGCTAGGTTGAGGAATAGGTGTACTTGCACATCAAACTGAAGAAGAGCTCCTTGCGGATTGGATCATGTACCAAGTTGGCACCATGGTTATGTGGACCCTTCACTATCATTGAGAGGATTCAGCCAGTAGCCTATCAACTTGCACTGCCTCCGATAGTGAAGTCCATGATGTTTTCCATGTGTCATTTCTTAAGAAGTATGTTAAGGATGTTGATCATGTGGTTGACTGGTTTGTATTGCGAGAGGAACCAAATGGAGAATTCTAGCTAGAGCCTCAGTGTATATTAAAAAAAAAGGTGCTCATGCTCTAAAACCGAGAAATCGAGCAAGTTAAGGTGCCGTGGAAGAACTTTTGGCCGTATGAAGCTACATGGGAGATGGTAGATTAGAAGTGCACTATGTATCCTTCCTTGTTTTCCAGTTGAGGCAAATCTTTTTTGGCTTGGTATTTTGGTGTGATTTTGGTATATGCTTTGGCATATGTTTTGATGATGTTGGTTTATGTACATAAATATATGTATGTAAATACTACCATGAGCTATGTTATAAAGCTCCACTATGTGATATCTTGTTATGGTGTCATGTTATTATGTTGTTATGTTGGCTTGATTTAAGTAGATTAATCATTGTAAATACTGCATTGAGCTAAGTTATAAATCTCCATCGACAATATATTTTTCTTACAACATTTTTATCGTTATAGGTGGTGTTGAACACCGATGATAGTGTTCCCCCAAGGGGGAGGGTTCTGTAACAACCCTGGTGAAAATTCCATGTAATAAAAGTTAAAAACACTGTCAACATTTTGAACATGATCCTTCCAAGATTTGATGTAGATTAGTATATCATAAAAAATTACTAACAAAAATTTTGTAAGGAAGGGTTTGAAAATTGAACTCATCAAACCTTGGAATGTGGAAGGTGCATTAGTAAGGAAAAAATGCATGACAGAAAAATCATTATCCTCATGAGTTTAGAATGTTGTTTTTGGAATTTCTTTAGTCTTCATTGTAATTTGATGATATCCTGAATGAACATCTATCTTGGTGAAGTAAATTGCTCTGAGTAATTAATCTAAGAATTCATCAATGACAGGAATCAAAAATTTATCTTTGATGGTAATCTTGTTGAGCTCCATGTAATGCAAACACTAGTGGAGAAGAGAAAGAACTTGGAATAGGTTGAGTTATACAGACCTCTAACATTTTTTGAAACCATACGTTCAATTTCACTCTTTTGGGTATATGGATATCTGTAAGGTCTAATGTTTGGAGTCCAACACTTCATAGAATCTAATGAATAGAATGATCATGATCACGAACAGGTGGGAGGCCTTTTAGATTCTCAAATACCTTGGAATGGTTATTCAGGACTTTTTGAAGATTTGGAGAAATAGACGATTTCGATCTTTGAACCTTTAGTGAATATAATTGTGCAATTACGCCCTGTTGTTCTTTAATAAAAGTATTTTCCATTACATTAGAGTTGATTATCTTTCCTGCTTTCCCTGTGATACTCCTTATTTCAACTTTTTTTCCTACCTAAAAAATAAATAAAAAAATGTTCCTGAAAGTTAAGAGCTATTGTCCCCAAAAATTGCAACTATTGGATTCCTAGTATAAAATCAACACCACCCATTGGAATGGAAAACATTGGGATATTCAATAAATATTCCCCCATGGTTAGACTGATATTATGACACTTTACAGAGCAATTTATAGTTCGTCCATTTGAAACCATCACTTGACACTTTGGTGCTAGATATAGGAAGTAATTCAATTCCTTGAATAGCTTAAAATGAATCAAATTATGGGTACTACCTGAATCAATCAACACTATTACCTTTTTTTTCTTGATATATCCTTTTACCTTGAGAGTTTGAGGAGTGGTAATTCTTGCAAATGAGTTACAAGATAGGGTTAGATTCATTTATTCTTTCTTTGGGGTTGGTTCAAGTGTATATCCTCCTCTTTTGATGTTTCTTGTTCCTTTTCTTCCTCTGCTTCACAATCTATGTAGAATAATTTATTCTCAACACATTTATGACCTTTAGTATATTTTCTATCACAATTGTAACAAATCCCTTCTTCTCTTTTTTCCTCCAATTTTTTTGGTGTCAACATTGTAGGTTGTGTAAGGCTAGGACTGGCAACGCTTCCATCATTATAGTTGTGAGTGGTAGACTTCCTTGTTGCCATAATTTTTCTTTCAAATTTTCTTGCTACGTTGAATGGCTTCTCCAATGAATCAGATTCCCATAGACAAGCCTCATGTTGGATGTTATCCTTTAAAGTCCCTATGAAGGCATTAATCCTATGCTCCTCTAGAATGTCAGCTACCTCGATGTTCAATTTATGGAAGTCTTCAATGTGCTCCTCCATTGAACCCTTTTGTTTGAGCTTAACCAATTGGCTAAATAAAGTGTTGCTCTTTGTATCCTCATAATGTGCTATCATTTCCTCCGTAAAAATTGACGAAGTGATAAGGTGTTTATGAGAACAAAGTCATCAATACCAAAAAAAATGATTGGGTTATGAATATAAAGATGCAATGCGTACCTTTTGTGTGTGTTGCACATCATGGGGATAAAAATATTGCTCCATATTTAATATCCATGATACTAGATCCTTTTTACCAAAATTCACCATATTGATCTTTGGAATGTGGTAGTTATTTAATCCAAAGTTAGATCCTCTAAAATCATGATTGACATTCCTTTTGTTTTCATCATGAGTTTCATGGAATACCTTTTTTCAATTACGAAACATTTTGATCCAATTGGATGTTGGTGGCCACACACCTCTCCCACATGGACCCCCACAACTATCTCTTTTAGCTTTTTAGTTTCCTTAATTGTAGAACAATTTACTACTTTTAGTAGTTTTTTCGGGTCCTGAACTTCTGGAGCCGTTTTGAGGCCCTAAACGAAAATTTTGGGAAAATTGGGAGCAACATGGGTCCATGGACCTATTCTTCTCTTCCCAAAGTTGTAGTCCTCAGATAGATCTTTCTAATGAGTTATGGTGTGCATCAAACAGAGATCGTATGCCAAAGTTAGGACCCCGGGAAGTTGATGTACCAATTTACCCAAACGAGGCCCACAGTTTGGCGTTTCATCTCCTAGGGTTAGGTTTTTGGATGTTTAGGGTTTTCCATTGTTTCTCAAACAATAAATATGCCTTCAAGCCTCATTGTAACACAGTTCAGAGGCATGTAGCCACCACATCTCTTCTCAGAGATAAGCTACCATCGCCCTAGCTTGTTTATTTCCACTTCTATTTGTAAGCATATTTCAGTATTCTACATTAATGAAATGAAGTATTATTTCTAATACATCTCTATATTTATGGTTATTTTTGTACTTTATTGTGTTCCTGTTTTAATCTAGATCAGTGGTATCAGAGTGGTCTGCTCTTTCTCTGTCTTTCTTTGCATGTCCCCAATGAGGTCGGGATATAAGGAGTTAGGGCTTGAAGTGGTCGAACCTTTGCAAGACTAGCCTCGCAAATCCCGATGAACTCCCATGGTAGACGAAAAGAAAGACGAGGGGGCAGGAGATCATATCAAACTCTCGCTCAAAGAAGCCCTTGAACGACAAAGGAACACGATGATGGACAACTTTGCCCAGATCCTCTAGCGTCTACCGAAGGGCTAGGCATCAGCTTCCAATAGCTACTCTGGAAATGCCACACCCTTTAAGGTACAAGTTAATTTTGAAATCCCCATATTCGAGGGTCAGATACACACATATGCCGTAAATAAATGGTTAAATATGCTAGAAGGTTATTTTTCTGTTCATGATTTTTCTAGTTGGGAGAATATTATTTTCGCTCTTCTCGAAGTAGCCCCCACATCAAGGACTGGTGGGAAACCTACTGCAAGCAGAAGAATGAAAGTACAGGCTCACTATTTTCAGCCACCCCCACTTGGAATTCAATCTGGGATGCCATCAAGGAGTAGTACTACCCTGTCAAAAGCTATCAGGACAAATACATAAAGTGGACCATGCTACGACAAGGAGGGGACCAAGATGTGTCGAAGTTCACAAACATTTTTCATACCCTTCGCACAGAGTTGGGTATTAAGGACTATGAGTTGTATTTGGTATTCAAATACTGCGACTGCCTACACAGATACATCCAGGATGAGATGGAGTTCTTGAACATCTCCTTGCTCGGCATGGCATACCGATACACTATCAAGATCGAGCAGAAGTTTAAATAGAAGAAGAGAGACTTTGGATCTGCGAATCCAAAGACCAATGCACAAAGCCAAGGCGGGGTGACCCAAGCCAACCCATCAAAGACGCAAGAAAAGAACAACGCCACGAAGTCAAAGAAGGAAACAGGAAAGTGATGTGAGTTCCATAAGAGCCCCACTCATAACACAAGTGAGTGTTAGACCAAGCAGTTGCTGGTAGCCGAGTTCAAGGCTTCAGAATCAAATGCATGTTCCGACTCTGAGTCAGAACCCAACAAGGGGAATACCAAAGGGAAGTAGATCATGGATGCAGAGCCCAATGCCACTATTGCCACTGCCAAGATCCAGAAGAATGAGCCCAAAGATCCAGAGGAGGGGGGGTTTCTTTTACACTCACAGATGTGGGTGAAGGGTTCACCGCTGCAATTCATTGTTGACAGTGGCAGCCAAAATAACCTCATTCCAGCAGAGGTCATGAAGCGGTTGGGCGTACCAACTACACCACACCCGCAACTGTACAGTATCAGGTGGCTTCACCAAGGACGAGATCTCTAAGTCCACCATTAGTCCCTTCACAGATGAGGTAGTGTGTGATGTTGCACCTCTTGATGTTTGTGATGTATTATTATGCCGACCATACTTGTGGAGGCGACATGATGTGTATGAGTCAATGCCTCGCTTTGTTATTATTTCTTTGGGTAATTCATTATACAGGATACTAGAGGTAGCCCCACCTACCGCCACCTCTTTGATCTCTGCTAAGAAATGCAGCAAGATCATCTCGTAGACTAGGAAATTCATTTTCTATCTGGTTTTCTCCCAAAGTAAGGGGAAGATCGTCGCCACATCCATGACCCCTGTGAAGGGTTCCTCCACACAGCAACAACAGCAGATTAATATGGTCATCTTCTCCTCACCCACAAGGACATTGTTGCACATCAAGAAATTCTACCCAACGGGTCGACATATCACTACTCCATTCTAGAAAATGCCAAGTACAAGTAGCGACATGATTAGCATCAGGTACCACACAAGTTTCAAGTGGGCGACAAAGTCTGGTTCCATCTGCAGATGAATGCCTTACAAGAGCCCATCAGAAGCTCAGACCACTTCGATATGGTCCTTACACCAGTACCAAGGATGTGGGAAACAATGTTTTGGAACACATCATTCCCCCATTCCTTCGCTTGCACCAAGTGTTCAATGTGGACCACCCTCGACCAAGCTTCCCACCATTACTGGACACATCAGAGGTTGTAGAATAGCTCACTAGGGACCAAATTTAGCAGAAGTTTCCTGATGTCATGGAAGAACTCAATGCAATGGGGATCATTGCCTCATAAGGGGGGAGGATTGATCTAGGCAGATGTTGGTGGCCACCCACCTATCCCACTTGGAACCCCACAACTGTCTCTTTTAGCTTTTCAATTTCCTTAATTGTAGCACAATTTACTATTTTTAGGAGTTTTTTCAGATCCTGAACTTCTGGAGCCATTTTGAGGCCCTAAATGATCTTTTTTTGGAAAACTGGGAGCAGCATGGCTCCATGAACCTATGCTCGGGTTTGGGTCCATGAACCCATGCTCCTCTTCCCAAAGTTGTAGTCCTCGTATAGATCTTTCTAATGAGCTATGGTGCGCGTCAAACAGAGATTATATGCCAAAGCTATGACCTTGAGAAGTTGATGTACCAAATTACCCAAACGAGGCCCACAGTTTGACATTTCATCTCCTTAGGTTAGGTTTTTGGATGTTTAGGGTTTTCCATTGTTTCTCAACAATAAATAGGCCTTCAAGCCTCATTGTAACACAATTTAGAGGCATGTATCCACCACATCTCTTCTCAGAGATAAGCTACCATCGCCCTAGCTGGTTTATTTCCATTTGTGCTTGTAAACATATTTCAATATTCTAAATTAATGAAATGAAGTATTATTTCTGCTGCATCTCTGTATTTATGGTTATTTTTGTACTTTATTGCATTCTTGTTTAAATCCAGATCACATTCCTTGTAGCAATTTTGTCAAACCTTTGTTCAAACCTTCCATGTCTATTTAAACCATTCTTCAAACCATCCATTTGTACTTTTAAACCATTATTCAAACCATCCATCTTAGCCTACATGTCTTCCTTTGATCCATCCTTCAAACCTTAAATCATAGATTCCAGTTCATTTTTGTTTACTCTTTGCGAGAGTGATATTTGTTGCACTTGGTCTCATAATTTTGATATATCATGTTGCATTTCTTCCTCTTCTTCATGCATCATAGAAGAGATGTCTGGTTGCTTACTATGTGTCTCCATTTTTTTTCTTTGAGGAATCTTGAAATCAAACAATGATATCTATGCTTCACTATGCCCTTTGAATCACTTCAAACTCATTTTTCAAACAAAAGTTATGAAATTTTTTTAAAAAAATACACAATTTTTTTTTAGGAGCTTGATATTGAAACTATTGTATCTCTGTCATTTAGGATCTCCAAGTTTTGAAATTCCATCCTATGGTATCCCCCTGAGTCTTCTTTCCAATGCCAGAAGTCAGATGAAAATTTTATTCTCCAAGATAATTTTATTCCCAATCTCTCACGATGAGTTGATTTTGAAGTAGTTCAGTAGAGAGAACTTGCAAGGAATGCCACATGTCACTGTTTCAACCTTCGATCTTGAAAATGATGCACGAAAAACTACATTCCATGAAATTTTAGTCACCTTTTACAAAATTCAAATCCAATGCTCGTAGAGAAAGTTATGACGACTTTCCCAAGGTCACCTGTTTGACACTCTCTCAACTTTTGTAGAAAACAATTATAGCAAAAATTCCAAGATGACCTAGTTGCAGCAGTGAAACCATAGAATCCAAAGCTCTGATACCAAATGTTATTCAACCATCTCACAAAATAGAAGATAAGATAGATCAACCAATTTAGAAATAACCTCTTCAAGGGGGAAACCTCCTTTACAACACATAAACGAACAATTATTTTATGATACAAATGATACGACCTCCTTGGTATATATATGAGTTGAAGGGGTCACAATGTAATGAGAGCCTACATAAAAATAATAATGTAGGCACACAACAACAATCATAGTGGGATTCTCTGTGGATCAACAATGACAACATGGGGGATACATGAGGACAACGATAACAATAGGGGGTTACACTAGCAATAACAATAAGGGGGTTGCACTAGTATTATAGGGGCCTAACACTTTGTGCTTTACATATTCTTCCTTTATTTCATCTCATATTAAGGCCCCTATGTGTAGTCCATACCCTCATTCCTTATTCATTAATTATTTATGGTTAAGTTAGCTTAATGGTATGTTACATCATAATCACATTATTTTATTAATGAATATTTTTTTAATATATATATATATATATTAAAAGGATTTTCCTTTTGAATTGGCTTATCATTCATAGACTCCTTAATGTTGAGAAAGTGTGGAGTTACTTATTTTTCTTAGGTTATTTTTGGAGTTTGGTTCATGAAATCTTCATTATTTAAAAATTCTAAAAGCTCATTTTAATCTTCACCACAACATGTGATTAAACTTCTTTACTGTAAATTTTTCTTCCATCCATACCTCTATATTATCAATATGATTAATCTAATAAATATCTTTCATCACTTTTATAGTTTAGAATATTAATTTCAAATAAATAGTATATTTATCTGATGTCTTGTTTGGAAAGAGGTTAAATACCAATTAAAGGTAATATCTAGTCTCTTGTCAAGGACTAAGGATAGACATAATTAGAAATCACATGAATCCACTAGAGGAAGGCTCAATGATGACTACAAGAGAAGTTGACCTTCTTGAAAGTTACACTATCTAGTCTAAAACTACCTTTTGGCGAGATACTTGTTATTAATTTAGACTGCATTTCTAGGAAAGGCAGTTTAGATGCACCTGCCTAACTTTTGGTTACCTTCTCTGTCAACCCACCTTACCAACCTATAGACCTCACCTTACCCTACATTGTAATGCCCAAAACTTACAACAACATTTGGCCCTATAGTAAGATTTAAAATTATTTTCTATTGACTAAAAGCTTGTATTCCCAAGACATAAGGAAACAAGTTAATTTCCTAAGACCTAAGGCATATGGGAGTGGAATTATACCCCATTCTCACTAACCAAATAAATAATTTCAAGTGGCATAATTTTTCTTAAAATAATATTATTGAGTTAGCTTAGGTTTATGAATATCAATAAGAAATGAATATCATTATTACCACCTCACAATTGAGTTATCATAAGATTATCTATATTTATAATTATAATTTTCAAATATAAAAATAATTTTAACTTCTCATTGATATCAGAAAAATAAATCACATTCTAAGATATCATTCATAAAAGAAATATAGTAAAATTTACGAATATATATTTAAAAAGTAAGTAATATAACGAAGGAAAAATATTGCAAGTCTAATGGGAAAATAATGCGTAAACCCTCTTTACTTTGTTTCTTCTTTTTGACATCAATTCATGCCTTGAGAGAAAGTTCCATGGGGAATACTGACTATTAGAATTCGAAAGAAGTATCATCTACTTAATTGAATTAATGTTTCAAAATTTAGAATTTTGCTTCATTTCTCTGCTTGACTTTTATTAATTAAAAACTCTCTCAATGGTCAAATCGTAATATTCATTGCTTCTTCTAGTGCTTAATTTTTAAATTAAACTTGCACCTTGGACAATATTGATATTTTTTGTTATATTTAATTTTTGTTATTTTTTTTTATTAAAAATTGATTTATGGCATTATTACAATTTTTTTGGTTCGGAGTTGTACCCTCTTCATTTTGGGTAAGGTTTTGCTAGTGGAGAAGAATGATGAAGTTGTCTTATTTCTTCCTTTATTTTACACTAAAAAATGTATTACCATAATTTACATGATGAATATTTATATAATTAATCGTGGAGGTTCTTCAATCTTTCATCCATATGAGGAGAAATATTAACACATTTATTCTTTTATATGGTAAGGAAGTCTTCAACTTTTCAATTCACACTCTCATATGAATATTGATATATCTATGTATCTAATGTTGATTGATTTTAATATTTTATTAACAAAAAATGGTTAGTAATATTATCATAATTTTTTTAACTTAGAATTGTAATATTCTTTGATATATATTAAATAATTTGAATTAAAGGAAAAACTCCTTGTCTTATGATTTTTATAGAAGTAAGCCTTTCCTTGTCAAAAGCATACTTATGATCATATATGGAATTTTTAAGAACAAGTTAAAGAACATAGAATGCTAGAGGTTTTCCTAAATTTTCATTCTAAACAAAAATTACTTTAAATTAATATATTGACATAATATAAAAAGGTGATTAACCTTGTTCATCAAAAATATTTCTATAATTTCATAAAATAAATAAATAAATAAAATAACAACTATTTTTTATAAACTCCATAGTGAAATTAATGTGACTCTCAAAACTTGTTAAAATGGAAGTTTCACATTTTTAACACCAAAAAAAATTACAATGAAAAACAAATTTCCCTTAAAATCCTTCTCTTCTACTGCTAATAGATCCTAGTTTCAAAATATTTATTACAAAATCAACCCTATGAATCCTTTAATCCAATAATTCTGAATAACTCAGAAAAAATACAATGAAAAACAAATTTCCCTTGAAAATTCCAGTTTAAAACAAAAATTACACAACATTTTAAATATTTTGAAAATATAATATAATATAAAGGTGGGAACTACGAAGATAACTTGCCATGGACGTAAGGCAACCTCGCAAAAGATGAGGTCAGCTTTTGATATGGCTTCCTGCTTACGATGTGCCAAAAATTCTTTATTAATTCACGGCCAACAAATTAAACGCCTTCCACTTGCCCAACATAATTTATTCAACCACCCCCCATCAAATTATCACTCAACTTTTCATATGGCCATAGATTCTAACATGCCAAACATTATTTATGTTGAGATTAATGTAAAACTAGTTTTCAAATTGAAACCTAGATTAGGATTATGGTCTTATTTTCTAAGATTTTGTTCAACTTCTCTAAATGTGTGTTTGTTATATATACTTTTCATGTAATGAATCTAGAGTAGAGCGTGTTCTGTAGAGACAATCTTACAGGTGGTGTTTCACACCGGTAAGCTACTCAGTTAATTTAATAAAGTTTAATTCTTATTTTTGACATGGCATCGGAGCTACAGTGCTCAG
This sequence comes from Pinus tabuliformis, assembly GCA_031772625.1. Lineage (NCBI taxonomy): Eukaryota > Viridiplantae > Streptophyta > Pinopsida > Pinales > Pinaceae > Pinus > Pinus tabuliformis. The sequence goes on along the minus strand of CM062820.1, from coordinate 234,831,502 downwards.
GACGCTTGTGCCCTGAGTGGAGAGAGAGACTGGCGCGATTGGAGGTCGATCAATGCGGTTTTTAAGGTGATAGTTGCACCGACTTCACTTCTGGAGTTACGCGATTTTTTGTTTTGAGAACGGCGTGAGTGAGCCATTCTCGAATCGTGCCGACCCTCTGCTGTGAAAAGGCTGCTGGACAGTTGAGGAGGCTGCGGTGAAGAGGCTGTGTGACTTCCGAGGAGGAGGCGCAGGAGACCATTGCATTTGAGGCTGCTGCCTGCATTTTCGCTAGACAAAGGCCGAGATCCATGATGTGTGCAACATTCTTGGATCGCAGCGGGGCAAACATTTTTCTTTATCGCCTGTGGTGTGAGAAGAGGTGGATTCAGTCTCAAGGCCACGCATCGGAGGGCTGGCTGACCCATCCAAGCCGGATCTGTCGTGTGTGAGAAAACGTTGTAGTTTTGGATTGTAGTGCCAGATTAGATCTGTGCGAATCTCATTGAAGTTGCTAGGAAATTGAAGCTTCTCGTGTTAAATCTGCGGAGGAGGCCGGTACTGCGAGGTGAAAGCTGCTGGTGCATGGTAAGTTGCTGGTGCGTGGTACCCTGAGGAGAAGACGGAAGGAGGCCGCAGTTGAAGTGTAAGCATCTGTATTATTATTATTATTAAGTAAAAGCGAAGATCCCTCGGATGTACCGGGGCGGTCAATGGGACCCAAATTAGGAGGCCCTCTGCAGCACTATCATACGACACGATAACAATATCTATATCCAGCCAGGGAAGTAACCTCGTTTCTGTGGGCGCGCTGTTGGAATTTAGGTTCAGATTCATAAACATTTCAAGTCTGATCTGTGTGTTGGAGACCCATTGCTGCATTTTGGTGGCGGCCGTGCAGTCATCAAGTTGCCGTGGTGGAGTGGCTACCATAGAGGCCTGTTGTTTTTGCATGCCTAGGAGGTCCATCATTTATTTCGAACATTGGTAAGCGGGCATCTCCTTATTTCCGAATTTGTAGGCTCGTACAAACCTCAGTTTTAATTAGCCTTTTTTAAATTCCTGCCTCACAGTGAATATGGTTATGGATTTTGCGGTTTTTTGTTAATCCCTTTTTGGTTGCCCGGATGGAATTGGAAAGGAATGTGAAGTTCATTATGGGGCTCTTTATTTGATAGAAAAAAAAGGAGGGGCTCTTTAATTAAAAGGGGGCGGTTGTTTTTTTGGAAGGAAAGAATTGAAGTAATTTAAAAAAAAAGTAGGGGGATTGAAAAAAGGTCAATCTAGGCTCGTTTATTTTTTTATCAGGCATTTGGTAGTTTTTTTTAAGGAAGATCTAGAGTTGTTTTTTCATTGTTGGGGTTGAAGGTTTTTTATTCATTCAACATGAATAATCAATTAGTAGAAGTTTATCTCAATGAAAACAACAAGCTGGATGGATCCAATTACTTTGGTTGAAAATTCAAGCTACAAACCCTGCTTGAGGGACACAATGCATGGATAATTGTGAACAATGATGAAGTGAAACCAAACCTCATTGCATGAGTAACATTAGCAACAATCCAAGACTAGAACAAGTGGGAGACTAAGGCAATAATGCTCCTGAAATTGTTGGTAAAAGATTGTGTTATTGCCCATATCCGTGATTGCAAGACTGCACCAGAGATATGGAAGATGCTCAAGGATCTCTATGAGGTCAAGAACACCAATCGATTGTTGTTCTTGAAGAGCAAGATTCTCTCCATCAAGATGGAGGAGAATGAGACAGTTGTAGCATTTATTTCATGGATAAAGGAGCTCAAGGACAAGCTAGGTGACATCGGTGAAGCTGTGTCAGATACAAGTTTGGTCACGATCACCATGAATGGTATGACTGACGAGTATCAGATGTTCATCACTCGCTTGAATGCAAGAGAAAAATCGCCTATGTTTGAAGAATTGACAGGGATCCTCATGCAAGAGGAGTAAAAGCAGCTGACTCATAAACCCTAGAGTTTAGATCTGGCCATAATGGCGAAGAAAAAGCCCTTCAGAGAGAAGGCAAATGCAGCATAGAAGAGCAATGCAACCCCACAGAGAAAGATACCCCCACCTCAAGGTACGTCTTTCAATAGAAATGACTCTATGACCAAATGTTTTTATTGTGGTAGAACCAACCATATAGCCAGATATTGCATGAAGAAGAAATTTGATGAAGGCCGGAAGAGACATAAACAACATGCAGGTCATTTTGTTGATGAGGAACAGAGTGAGAACCTCAGACTGTTCATATCTGACTCTGCGCTTTTGGCTAAGGAGGATGAAGTAGATACCTGGTTTGTCGACTCAGGTGCATCCATCCACATGACAGGGAACAGACAATGATTTGAAAACTTCAAAGAGACCATAAGTGGAGCAAACATCTATCTTGGCGATGATAGAGGGTACCAAATCAAAGCTTATGGTAATATTCTCGTTGTTTTGCCTGATGGAAATATTAGACATTCATAATGTGATGTATGTACCTGGGATAAAAAAAATCTGATCTTTGTTTCTACTATAACTGATCAAAATCTCAAGGTAGAGTTTTATAAATCATATTATGTCATTAAAGACCTGTTGGATTGTATGAAGCCTATTGCATCAGGTATTCATGTGGGAGGATTGTACAAGCTAAATGTCAAAAGCACACCACATCAAGGGTTGACATCATATGCGATGACTACAGTGGACTTATGGCATCAAAGGTTCAGCCATATTAAATTCAATGGTCTGTTGTTTTTACAGAAAAGAGGTATGGTCAAAGGTCTTCCTGTTTTAAAACCTGTTCATATTGATTGTGATGCATGTGCACTTAGAAAATTGCACAGAGATGAATTTCCTGTGAATCTTGATAGAAAGAAGATAGATATACTCGAGCTGGTACACACAGATTTATGCGAGCCTATGCAGACAAGATCGTTAGGCAGTGTATACTATTTTTTACTGTTTATTGATGACTGTACTAGATTTACTTGGGTGTGTCTTCTCAGGAAGAAGAGCCACACTTTTGAATACTTCAAGGAGTTCAGAAGTATGGTTGAAAAGAAGACAAGTAAACGCATCAGGATTCTCTGCTCGGATCAAGGCGGAGAGTACAAGAAAGCTTGTGTACTCAAATAATGCAAAGATAATGGGATACAAGAGCAGTGTACAATACCCCACACTCCTCAACAAAACGGGGTTGCAGAGAGGAAAAACAGAACCCTTGTGAAGTGTGCTTGCAATATGTTAAAAGGTAAGAATGTTTCTAATGGTTTTTTGGGCTGAAGCAATTAATACTGCAATATATCTAAAGAATAGGAGTCCAACAAGAAGTTTACATTTCAAAACTCCTTTTGAAGCTTTATTTGGTTATAAGCCTGCAGTTAAGCATTTGAGAGTTTTTGGCAGTAAAGCCTTTGCCCATATCCCAAAGGAAGATAGAAAGAAACTTGATTCAAAGGCCATCAAATGTATTTTTGTTGGGTATTGTATAGAATTTAAGGTTTACAAGCTGTTTAATCCATCTACTCATAAAGTTTTTGCAAGCAAAGATGTAGTGTTTCATGAGCAGGTTAATGATGGAAGCCATGAGAGTGCTAATGAAGAATGGCACATGCCCTTGTTGGTGGAAGAAGGAAGTGATGAATCAAGTGACAACAATGAGCAGATGCAGTAGCAGCTGCAGGAAGGGAAAGAAGATGATGTAGCTGTCAAGCCAATTCTAGAAAATGATGATCACACAAGGTTTGAAGCTACCCCACCACTTAGGAGACAATGTAGGAAAGTTCAGTTGCCAGCAAGATATAGGGAAAATGCTTTGATAACTAGTATGATGAAAGTTGGTGAACCCTCTAGTTATAAAAAATCTAGTCAATATAATGAATGGAGGACTGCTATGGAAGAGGAATATGAATCAATTCTCAAAAACAAAACTTGGGATTTAGTTAAACTACCTAAAGGCAAACAAACCATAGGATGCAAATTGCTGTATAAGCGTAAATTTAAAGCATATGGGAGCATAAATAAGTATAAAGCTAGGCTGGTTGCAAAGGGGTATTCGTAGCAAGAAGGCACAGATTATGGTGAAACATTTGCCCCTGTAGCTAAATTAAACACAATCAGAATGATAATTTCTTTAGCTACTAAACACCATTGCTTGATTCACCAGTGTTGGGTCCCTATAATACTAGTGATTACCCCATTACTATTGTAGTTATACCCCTTATTTATATTGTTGTGCCCCTATTACCCCCATGTTGTTATTTCTGTGCCCCTTAGAATCCCTCTATTGTTATTTTTGTGGCTTTATATTATTATTGTTAGGTCGGCTGGATTATATTGTGACTCCTTAGACTCCTATATATAGAAAGGAAGTTTTGTCAATTGTATCATCCAAGAATTGTTCATTTATGTAATGTAAAGGAGGTTGCCCCCTCGAAGAGGCTGAATTCTAAGGCGCTGATCTATCTTTTCTTAAGCTGGTTTCATAACATTTGGTATCAGAGCTTTGGATTCTAGGGTTTCGCTGCTCCAAACAGGTCATCGTGGCATTTTCGCTATAACATTTTTTCTGTGACGTTTCAGAAGTCACAAAAAAAACCCATTTGAGACGAAATCGTGCTGAACATTGGGTCTAAATTTCAGAACGTTTCGCACAATATTTGCGGAGATATGATCTGAGGAAGTTGGTCTTTTTGTAGACTCCTGAATTACATTCAAAATAGGTGACCTGGGGAAAATCGTCATAACTTTCTCTCTGTGGATTGGATTGAAATTTAGTAAGAAGGTACAGAAAGAGGACGAACTGTAGCTTCTTGTATGGGTGTTTCAGATCCAAATGATGAAACAGTGACTCGTGGCACGTCGTACAAGTGCTCTCTAATGAACTAGTCTAAAAGCAAGTCACTGTGGGAGATTTCACATAAAGCTTCCTTGGAGAATCCAATTTGGGTCAGACTTGTGGCATTGGAAAGAGGACACAGAAGGCTACTACAGGTCACAACTTCAGAACTGGATGATCCAAAATTATAGAGATACATCAGATTGAATATCAGGCTTCTATAAAGTGAAAAAAGGTGCGTAGTTTTTTTTAAATTTTTTGTGTAAACTTGGTTTAATGGAATTCAAAGGGCATAGTAAAGCATTATTATTGGTAACTGATTCCCCGAGGAAAGAAAATGCAAACACCTAGTAAGGAACCTGAAAGCTCTAGCATGACTCATGAAGAAGAGGAAGAAATGCTACATGATATATCAAAATGACAAGAACAAGTGCAACAAATGTCACGCTCACAAAAGCTAACAGAAGCTAAGAAAAATGGCGTGGAATCTAAGATAAATGGCATGGAATCTAAGATAGAGGGCATGGAAGCTAAGATGGATGATTTGAAGACAGATTTGAAGACAGACATGGCAGATTTAAGGACAGATTTGAAGACAGATTTGAAAACAGACATGGCAGATTTGAAGACATATTTGACAAATTTTCTACAAGAAATACTTACTAATGGTGAAAAGGTTGTAAAGGAAACTCATGATGTGAACAAAAGTAATGTTAATCATGATTCCATAGACTCTAATGTTGGATCGAAGACCCACCATATTCCAAAAATCGATATGAGGAAGTTTGATGGCAAGGATCCCGCCACATGGATATTACAGATGGAGCAGTTTTTCGATCTCAATAATGTGCAAAACACACAAAAGGTACGTATGGCAACTGTATATTTGGAACCAAATCAGTTTGTATGGTATCAATGGCTTTGCTCTCATAAAAAATTTATCACTTGGGAAATAGCGCATTATGAAGATACAAAAAGCAACACTTTTTTTAGCCAATTGATAAGTCTCAAACAAAAGGGTTCAATAATGGAGCACATTGAGGAGTTCCAAAAATTGAACATAAGGGTAAAAGATATTCCAGAGGAGCATAGGATTGATGTGTTCATAGGGTCTTTAAAGGATAATATCCAACATGATGTTCGCCTTTGGGAACCTGATTCATTAGAGAAGGCATTCAGGTTAGCAAGAAAAATGGAAAGCAAAATTATGGCAACCAGGAAGCATACCACTCACAACTATAAAGATGGAAGTGTTGTTGCCCCTAGTCTTCCACAACCTATAAGGTTGACACCACAACAATTGGAAGAAAAAAGAGCAAAAGGGCTTTGTTACAGTTGTGATAGCAAATACACTAAAGGTCATAAGTGTGCTGAGAAGAAATTATTCTACATAGATTGTGAAGAGGAAGAAGAAAAGGAGCAAGAAAGGTCAAAAGAAGAAGATATACTCCAGGAACAAAGCCTAGATGAAGAACAAATAAATCCGACCATATCTTGTAATGCATTGGCGGGAATTACCACTCCTCAAACCATCAAGATAGAAGGACAAATCAAGAAGAAAAAGGTAATAGTGTTGATTGATTCAGGAAGCACCCACAATTTTATTCATTGTAAGGTAGCAAAAGAATTGAATTGCTTCCTATATCCAGCACCAGAGTGTCAAGTGATGATTGCAAATGGAGGAACAATAAATTGCTCTGGAAAGTGCCATAATATCAAGCTATCCATGGGAGAATATGTATTGACTAGCCCAATGCTTTCCATTCCAATGGGAGGTGCTGATGTTGTACTAGGAGTCCAATGGCTACAATCCTTGGGTACAATAGCTTTTAATTTTCAAGAACTTTTCATCAAATTTTCTACGGAAGGAAAGGAAGTTGAATTAAGGGGTATTGCAGGGAAACCAGGAAAGATAATCAGCTCTAATGGTATGACAAAGCTTCTAAAAAAGGAGCAAAGAGGTGTAATTGCACAATTATGTTCGCTAGATGTTTCCACATCGAAATCATCTATTTCTCCAGATCTCCAAAAAGTCCTGGACAATCATTCCAAGGTATTTGAGACTCCCAAAGGTCTCCCACCTATGCGTGATCATGATCATGCTATTCATCTGATTCCAGGAAGTGTTCCTCCAAACATCAGGCCGTACAGATATCCCTATGTCCAAAAAAGTGAAATTGAACGTATGGTTGCAGAAATGCTAGAGGCTGGTATAATTCAACCAAGTCAAAGTTCTTTCTCTGCTCCAGTAGTATTGGTGCACAAGAAGGATGGATCATGGCGCATGTGTCCGGATTATAGGGAGCTCAACAAGCTCACTATTAAAGATAAGTTCCCCATTCCTGTCATTGATGAATTACTGGATGAATTGCATGGATCAATTTACTTCACCAAGTTGGATCTTCGTTCGGGATATCATCAAATCAGAATGAAGATTGAAGACATTCTGAAAACGACATTTAGAACTCATGAGGGTCATTATGAATTTTTGGTCATGCCTTTTGGCCTTACCAATGCACCTTCAACATTTCAAGGTTTGATGAATTCAATTTTCAAACCATTCCTTAGAAAATTTGTGTTAGTATTTTTTGATGATATACTAATCTACAACAAGTCTTGGAAGGATCATGTTGAACATGTTGACAGGGTGCTACAACTATTGGAGGAGAAACAATTATATGCAAAAAGATCCAAATGTTTCTTTGGAGTCCAGGAGGTGGAATATTTGGGTCATATTGTATCTCATGAAGGAGTTAAGGTAGACCCTAGCAAAATTAAAGCCATTAAGGAATGGAAAATCCCCACATCCATAAAGCATCTGCGAGGATTTCTTGGGTTGACAGGGTATTATCGCAAGTTTGTTAAGAATTATGGGAGAATAGCAGCACCTCTAACAACATTATTGAAGAAAGATGCATTTTCATGGACTCTGGAAGCAACAAAGGCCTTTGAACATCTTAAAGAGGCAATGTGCCAAGCACCGGTCTTAGCTACACCGAACTTCACAAAAACCTTTATTGTGGAATGTGATGCTTCAGGAAATGGAATTGGTGCTGTTCTAATGCAAGATGAAAGACCCATTGCTTTTGAAAGTCGTCCAATCAAGGGAAAGTTTTTAAGCAAAGCTATTTATGAGAAGGAAATGTTGGCAATACTCCATGCACTTAAGAAATGGCGACCCTACCTAATGGGAAGACACTTCAAGGTAAAAACAGATCATGATAGCCTTAAATACTTTTTAGAACAAAGATTATCCTCTGAAGAGCAACAAAAGTGGGTCACAAAGATGTTGGGTTATGACTTTGAAATCATCTACAAAAAAGGGAAGCAAAATGTGGTGGCAGATGCACTCTCAAGAAAGGATGAGGATGTGGAAGCATTGTTGTGCGCCATTTCTATTATCCAACCAGATTGGATAAACGAAGCAAGGGAGGAATGGAAGAATGATGAAGAAGTGTGGGCACTTATTCGAAAGCTACAACAAGATTCCAGTATGTCTGATACATTTAGCTGGCAAAATGATTCGTTATGGTACAAAGATCGCTTATACCTCTGTAAGAATTCCCAGCTAAAACAAAAGATTCTTATGGAATTGCACACTTCTCCCTTAGGAGGGCACTCAGGATTTTTAAAAACTTACCACAGGGTTAAGAAGGAATTTTTTTGGGATGGCCTTAAATCAGATATTCAAAAGTTTGTGGCGGAATGTTTGGTTTGCCAACAAAATAAAGTTGAAATAAGACACCGGGTCTATTACAACCTTTATCCATTCCAAGCCAACGTTGGGAGGAGGTTTCAATGGATTTTATCACAGGTTTACCCAAGTCTGAGGGAAAGAGTGTCATCATGGTGGTAGTTGACAGACTTACCAAGTATGCACACTTTTGTGCATTATCACATCCATTTAAAGCCAGTACAGTTTCTACTGCATTTATGGAAACAATTCAAAAGCTACATGGAAACCCAAAGATTATTGTAAGTGACAGAGATCCCATTTTCACTGGAAATTTTTGGACAAAATTATTTTCTTGTCTTGGTACTCAGTTAGCTCATAGCTCATCTTATCATCCTCAATCTGATGGGCAAACTGAGATAGTAAACAAATGTTTGGAAGGATATCTTCGTTGCTTTGTATCTGATAAACAGACACAATGGGTCAAATGGTTGCCTCTGGCTGAATGGTGGTATAACACTTCCTTCCATACAGCAACAAAAATGACCCCATTTATGGCACTTTATGGGTATCAACCACCATCCATCACATCATATTTAAGAGAAAATTCTAAGGTTCAGGCAGTGGAACATCACATCGAACATCAACAACAAGTCCTCCAACTCTTAAAGGATAACCTCGTGTTGGCACAAAATAGAATGAAACAACAGGCAGATCAACATCGCAGTGAAAGAAGTTTTGATGTAGGTGATTGGGTATTCCTACGGCTACAACCATATAAGCAAATGTCCCTAAAGCAAGCTAAGAAGGATAATAAATTATCACCAAAGTATTATGGTCCGTACAAGGTGTTGCAAAAGATTGGTACTATGGCATACAAATTGGAGCTTCCTGCAGCTTCTCGATTGCACCCAGTTTTCCATGTTTCATGTTTAAAGAAGGTTATAGGCGACAAGCTCCCAGTTCAAACAATATTGCCAGAACTTGACGAGGAAGGAAAAATTATATTGGAACCGGAAGCAGTCACAGAAACAAGAACTCGACAGCTACGAAATCGATCAATTTTAGAGTATCTTATCAAGTGGAAGAACTTATCCGCTGAAGATTCCACATGGGAGGATGAGAATTTTATGTGGAAGTATCCAGAACTACTGAAGCGTTGAGGACAACACTTTTTTGAAGGAGCGGGCATGTTGGGTCCCTATAATACTGGTGATTACCCCATTACTATTGTAGTTATACCCCTTATTTATATTGTTGTGCCCCTATTATCCCCATGTTGTTATTTCTGTGCCCCTTAGAATCCCTCTATTGTTGTTTTTGTGGCTTTATATTATTATTGTTAGGTCAGCTGGATTATATTGTGACTCCTTAGACTCCTATATATAGAAAGGAGGTTTTGTCATTTGTATCATCCAAGAATTGTTCATTTATGTAATGTAAAGGAGGTTGCCCCCTCGAAGAGGCTGAATTCTAAGGCGTTGATCTATCTTTTCTATCTTTTCTTGAGCTGGTTTCATAACAACTAGCTAGATGAAAAATCTTCATTTTTAAATGGGGACTTAAAAGAAGAAGTCTACTTAGTGCAGCCTGAGGTGTTTGTCAAACAAGGTGAAGAACATTTAGTTTGCAGGTTGAAGGAAGTGTTGTATGGACTAAAACAGGCATCGAGGTCATGGTAGAACAAATTTGATTCATTTTTCCTACAGCATGGTTATGAAAGGAGAAAAAATGACCCTAATCTTTATACTGTGTTTGATAAAGAGGGAAGGATTGTTTTGATTTCTTTATATGTAGATGATCTAATCATTACAGGGAATGTTGATAATCTCATTAAAGAAATCAAAGAGAAAATGTCACAAATCTTTGAGATGAAAGACCTTGGAGAGCTAAATTACTGTTTGGGTTTGAAAGTCTTGAGGGATTTTGGACAAACTTTTCTGTCACAGAGTAAGTATGTCGGGAGCTTACTAGAAAAGTTCAGAATGGATAAGTGCAAAGCTGCAATAGTACCTTTACAACATAATTTAAAACTTCAGAATGATGATGGATCTAAGGAGGCAGATGCAATGTTGTATAGAAAGTTGGTTGGGAGTCTAATCTAATTGACTACAACTAGGCCTGATTTGGCTTATGCAGTCAGTGCATTGAGCCAATTTATGTTAAATCCCTTTGAGAGCCATTGGGTTGCGGCAATAGGTGTTTTGAGGTATCTCCAAGAAACCTTAGATTTTTGTATTGTTTATATTGATTCGTGTGATGTTAGATTGACAGGTTTTTCAGACTCCGATTGGGCTGGAAATGCAGATGAAAGACAATCCATAACAGGCTATGCATTCAGCATTGGATCCGGGGTCATTATATGGAGTAGCAAAAAGCAGAACATAATATCCTTGTCTTTTGCAGAAGCTGAATATCAAGCTATGTGTGCAGCAACATGTGAAGCAGTTTGGTTGAGGAGACTTCTCCTTGATGCTGGAGAAGAACAGAAGGTTGCAACAGTGATCAAATGCGACAACCAAAGCTCCATCAAACTTGCAAATAACCCAGTATTCCATAAGAACACAAAGCATATCGATACATAGTTTCATTTTGTGAGGGAGAAAGTTCACTCAAAAGAAATTCATATTGAATATTGTAATAGTTGTGACAATGTTGCTGATATTTTTACCAAACCTCTTGGTAGAATCAAATTTGAGTTGTTTAGGGAAGTGTTAGGCATATCTGTGAATCCATTTCTTCATTAAGGGGAGTGTTGAGATTAATGTAGAAGTGGCTTAATAGAGTAACAGTTCAAACCGAAACCTAGATTAGGATTCTGTTCCCGTTTTCTAAGATTTTGTTCAACTTCCCTAAATGTGCATTTGTTATATATATTCCTCATGTAATGAGTGGACGGTAGAACATGTTTTGTAGAGACAGTCCAGGTAGTGTTTCACACTTGTAAGTTGCTCAATTGATTTAATAAAGTTTGATTCTTATTTTTGACAATTTATTATTCATTGTTTGAATGCTAAGAAATTAAACACCTCCCACTTGCCGAACATTATTTTATTCACTCACTGCCACTACTCGGGCCTTCCACTTGCCAAACATTATTTACTGATTCAATGCCATTAAATTAAACACCTCCACTTGACAAACATTTTTTATTCATTCACTCCCCCATCAAATTACCATAACTTCTTCCTGTCTTTACTATGTTCAGAGTCGGTGCTTGTACCCTGTTTGGACTACCTGGGAATCCCCGAGGGACATGTCCGCTAGTGTAACCCCACGATATGGAAACATACATATTCTATTACTTTACTTGAAGGACGCCACCCTGTTTATATTGATTTCCATACTTTTTTGCTTTTCTCCATATCACTCGCTGGCAGCATCATGCTGCTCTTTCTTCGCATTTCTGTCATCGGATATCTCTAGACTGACCCCACGAAACGCAAACATCCATTTTTTACTTTTGCTATATAAATTTGCATTACTTCATGTAAATCACTCGCTCGCCATACGATGTTTCTCCTCTTTCCCCTTTTTTCTCTCTTCTTCTTCCCTCGCTTACCCATGTCAAGATCTTGAGCGGCCACTCTTGGATTCCGGTTCCCCCATCACCGGTGATCCTTGAGAGTCCATGAAGATTAGAGCATGGCCGCGTCCTTGTGGAACTGGAGTAGCGTAACCTACAGCATCGGTTATCCAAGGGAGAGATTAGTTGCCGTAAAACTCACATCTATGGATCTTTACGGTCCCGTTCCTCCGCTTGCTTGATTTTTCCAAATATGAGACGGATTCTCACGTGTGGTGGCAAGACCGAGCAACTGGGCGAAAAGTGATCTCTACCACGCCGAGGCTGAGGTTTGCGGTCTTGACACAATTGTATTCTTGTTTTCAATTCTGGAAGTTTGAGATTTTAGGGTTTGCTGCTTCTTATTGATGTTGATGTGGATCTTGTCCACTTGCAGGACCGTGGGTATTAGAGCTTCGGATTCTCTGCTTTTGGTTGACACGGATGTAGATATGGGACAGAGGAGAGGTAATCTATAGCTGAAGAGGAATTTGTTTCCTTAATTATCAAAGTGAGAGGAGAAATGACAAAGTGTTGGGAGGAGATCAAATGGGGTCGTGCAGATCCATAGCTCTGAGTTTTAGGGCAATAATTCTGTCCATTGGATTACGGTTGTTATGGGTAACGCCACTCCATTTAGAGAATGACACGGCCGTATTCCAATCCACTATGGAATCTTAAGGATCGGTGGTAAAGAGGGGCCCGGACTCCACAACACCGGTTGCCCACAAGGGAAAAACGAGAGAGAGGGAGGGGAAATAAGTCATTTGTAATGATTTGGAAATCACTTTAATAATAATATCTCTTTTTCTGATTAAATCTTCGCATTCTAGTGTAGTGTAGCGAGAGCGGCCGAAATCAATTTAGAATGCCTAATACTGGGAAAAAAATTAGTGTAGTGCAGTGTAGTGTAGCGAGAGCGGCCGAAATCAATTTAGAATGCCTAATACTTAGAAAAAGAAATTAGTGTAGTGTAGTGTAGCGTAGCGAGAGCGGCCGAAATCAATTTGGAATGCCTAATACTTAGAAAAAAATTACCGTAGTGTAGTGTAGTGTAGCGAGAGCAGCCGAAATCAATTTAGAAGGCCTAATACTTTGAAAAAAATTATTGGACCGAATCTCATTTGCTGCATTCAAATCTTACGATGTTATAAAAAATTATGAAGGATGTTAAGTCTTTTTAACCGGTGAAGATGAATAAAGAATGTGATTGGTAACATAAAAATGATGTCAAAAAGTTATAACTGATTGCTATCTTCCATACATTCAAAGGTAAAGCTCACAATATTTACATAGTGGAAAATAACAGTGGAATTTTACTTTATATAGTGGGAAATCATAGTGGATTTCTCCTTTACGTAGTGGATAATCACCGGATTCTACTTAGAATGATGATAAATTGTAGTCTCGAATCAAATATATATTCAAAACACATGCACAGATTTGCAATTTAAAACAATCGTCATCTCTCCAATAGCAGAATAGTAGAATGGACACTTAGAGCATATTTATCAACCATCTGACCTCCCTTCCAAAACACCAAACGCATTTGCAGCCCTTCTACGTGAAATTCATCACTATAAAGAAGAGCGGCTTTGTGTTAAAGGAGAAATTTAGTGAACTTACGTATGACAACCGAATCACAGTTGGGTTACTCTGCTTGGAAGTACATATTTTAAATGGAATGTGATTGGCATACTGTTTATGAAATAGAGCAATAGAAAATCGAATATACCAAATTAAACTAATTGTGGTGATGTGATTTCAATTTAAATGAGTTTTCTATTAAAAATAGTTCAGTCTTCGGTTAAAAGAGTGTAGAATTATATGTCTATAGAGTTTGAGAGGTAATAAAGTATATACTTCATATTTTGAACATAAATGAGTTAATTTTTTCTTAATCATTATTTCAGGTGTTATTATTCTTGTAAGTGTTTTATCATTCTTACATTATTTCCCCTGGTATTGTATCAATAATGTTGTAACTCTTAAGGGTTCTAGTTTTAATTGTTAACATATTGTTTATACAAATTCAAGAGGGGTTGCGATTGTATATGTAGTAGACACCATCTTTTTCTCTTATTGATTTATTGATTTATGTATGTGGAAATACTGAAATGAAAGATAGATGTACCAAGACCAAGTTGAGTAATTTTTGTTAGAGGAAATTTCCAATTGGAGGAAATAAGACACACAAACCTAGATTATTTGCAATAAAGAAAACATAATTCTACATTATCTGCAATGAAATGAAAGCACACTTGCACACCTCTATGCTATCTTAGGGAAAGGAAAGCAAAATGTTGAAATGAGAACCTATAAACCCTTGCAAAAAAATAGATTTCTAAAGAAAACCAATCAAAAACATCTACAATGTCTCTCTACTTCGAAGATCCATTATCAAGGTTCTAAGAATGTTGTAATATATCAAAGAACAAAAATTATGTGTTTATTACAAATCTTAGTGTGTTTGAAATGCTAGTTACTGAGGTGACGAGTAAGAAGCTCCTAGTTTAAACTATATTGTCATCTTGTGACGAGGAAGGAAAAATCATATTGGATCCTAAAGCAATCACATAACCAAGAATCTGACAAATACAGAATCAATAAATTTCAAAGAATCTCATTAATTGGAATAACTTACCTGCAGAAGATTCTTCACGGGAGGATGAGTATTTTATATAGAAGCATCCAAAGCTACTCAAGCATTGATGCCAACACTTTTTTGGAGGAGAGGGGAATGTTAGGTCACTATAATACTAATGTAGCCCCTATATTGTTATTGTGTGATCTATAGAAGCTCACTATTGTTATTGTTGTGCCCTTACATTATTATTTTTATGTAGGCTCTAATTTTATTTTGACCCTTTAGACTGCTATATATATCAAGGAGGTCTTGTCATTTGAATCATCCAAGAATTGTTCATTTATGTGATGTAAAAGGAGTTAGTTACCTCAAAGTGGCTTATTATCAAGTCATTGATATATACTTTCTTCTATATTATTTTGATCTAGATACATAATACTTTCTCCAAAAATAGTGCTTAATTCTTAAATTTCCACTTTTGAACCAAAATTAATATAATTATTCTCTATATCTAATTTTTCATTGATTTTCTCTTCTCTAATCCTCTAATCATCTCCATCGGTTAAAAAGTGTTTACTCACATAATTACAATGTCTTTTTTGTTGAAATTGTAACATCTTTTCATTTTCGGTGAGATTTTTCTTGTGAAAAAGAATCATAATAATGTCTTACGCCAAAAAAATATATATTATCATAATTTACATTATGAATCTTCATATAATTAATCATGGATTTGCTTCAATTCTCCATATATTTTCATTAACAACCATTTCCCTCAAGAGAGCAAGTGTTCAACTTTTCATTTAACAATTTCACCTCAACATTGACCTATCTATTTATCTAATGTTTATTGATTTTATTAAAAAAATGGCTACTCATATTATTGTTAACTTTTTAATTTGGACTTACAATTTTCAAATCTAGTTTCAATAATCTAAATTAAAGAAAATGGCCCTTATTTTATAATCCTCATAGAAATATGACCCCCCATTAAAAATATAGTTATGACCATATATTTAATATATAAAAATGAGTTAAATAACATTGAAGTCTCTTTGTAGGATGATTGAGTAGTTGGAACAACGGGATGTTATCCCCTCGAGACAGTTTCAAATCCCACTGGGGACATCTTTCGCCCATTGTGATAATGCCCAAGGGGTAGGATCCCCCACTCTTGGGGAGTCTAGACTCTTGTTCTTGCTAAGCCATCAATTCCTGGGATATGTAGACTCTTGTTGTTATCTTGGTGTCTTGGTATTATAGTGGCAGCTACAAGGTTTGATATTGGACTCTTGGTCTCTTGGTGTTATAGTGGCAGTCACTACGTTTTATCTTGGGCCTCACCCATATGACTCCAATGAGTTATCGATTAACCCTAATAAAGTAAAATAAAAATAAATAAATAACACGGAATATAATATACTTCCTAAAATTTCTTTAAATTAATATATTAACATATTATATGGAGGTGATCATCCTTATTAAAAAAGATCAAAATTATTTCTATTATTTCATAAGAGTAAAGAAGAAAATAAATATTGTTAAAATAATAACTAGTTCTCATAAAATTTATAGTAAAACTTGGTGTAAATCAATCCTAAAACTATTTTAAATGAAAAGGTTGAAAATGCAAAGCATTCTATTAGAATCCTCAAAATATTTATTGCAAGACCAACATTCTTAATCTTAGTAAAATTAGTGATCATTATTATTAAGATCAAGGAACTGTCTTGAGAGTAGGTTCCTCTTGGGCCATTTCTAACTCAAGACGTAGGATGTAATTATGTAAGCTTAAATATTTCAATTAATAGAAGCCTCAGATTTATTGAAGGTGAATAACTGTGAAAATTGTAGAAGGCCCTATGAAAAATACTTGATCCCATCGTTGGATGATGGAGAACATGACTGCCTTATCTTATTTCTGTGAAAATGTGGCAAGGAGGAGGGAACTACAATGAATTACACAATGCAGAGGGGTAGAGGGGTAGCCATTTGACGTTCCCATGATCAGTTGAAAATAATTAATATTATATCGTATTAATGGAGAAATGGTTACATGGTTGTATTGTAACTCCTTAAGTTAGGATTAGTTCCTAGGTTGTAGCAATTCGTTTTCACCTCCCTATTCTTTTGAGATGTATTATTGTCTCATCTTTGATTAATTGAATATGAGAGTGTATGCTCTAGTTTGTGTAGCTTCCAGGTGGAGCTTGCTCATCTCTGAGCTGTTGGTTAATTCAATTCTTTCTTTTCTTTCCATTTTTTCTAACATGGTATCAGTGTTGAGATTAGGTGAGGCTGATTTACCTACATAGCCTAATTGGCTACATTAGAGCCCTAGTGGCTATAGAGGCTTCGTGGATACGTTGCCTGAGTGGCAACAAAGGAGCCTCAGTGCTCAAATTTTCGGAGTCTAGGTGGTCAAGAGTGACATACCACGCTCAGAGGAGAAATTAATTTCTCACAGGGCTCAACATACCTCCAGCTAAGGGCAAAGCAGTCATCGCGTTTTTCATCCTAACAGAAGTGATGATCATCGCAGATGTGAAGGTAAAACCCACGAAGATGTGATCTTTACTTAGAGGGAATTTCTTCATCGCCCCAAGAAATCACGATTTTTTGAAGAAAGGGTAATGGCATGTTTTTTATGGTTTTGAGCTAGAGATTTAGCCAGTTTGGTGGCAGATCAGAGTCGCATACATAGAGATCATGGTAGATTGGTGATAGATCGACCAGATCAGAGGCATATTGGTGGAAGATTAGACAAATCTCTAATCGATTCAAAGGTTCTGGTATGTTTTGATATTATTTCTTTTTACTGTACCTTGTAATTGTTCACTTGGTGAGAATCGACTAAAGATTGAGGGATTTGGAATTCAATCAGTCGAAAATGAACAATTTCACAGAGGTATATCTCAACGAGACTAATAAACTTGATGGGACCAATTATACCAATTGGAAATTCAAGCTATGTTTCTTGAGGGATCTAGCACTTGGTCGATCTTCAGCAGCAATGAGAAAAAGCTGACCATTTCGGTAGGTGGCACGACAACACTAATACAAGATTGGGATAAAAGGGAGAATAATGCAAAAGTATTATTGAAGATGTATGTTAAACACAACATTATCCCACATATCAGATATTGTAAATCGTCCAATGAGATATGGACTACACTCAAGAACCTTTACCAGACATAGAACACCATTCACGTCTTGTCGCTCAAAGGAAAGTTGTTTTCCATGAGGATGGATAAGAATGAATCTGTCATTGGATTCATTTCACGAGTCAAGGACTTGAAGGACAGATTGGCTAACATCGGGGAGAAGGTGTCTAATTATGATCTTGTCATAATTACATTGAACGGGATGATGGATGAATACTATATGTTCATCACAGGCTTGTCTGCAAGGGAGAAAGCCCTTGCATTTGAAGAGCTAACGGGAATCCTCATATAGGAAGAAGAGCAGCGGCAAAATTTGAGACCACAAAGTGTTGATCTTGCTCTGATGGCGAAGAAGAAGCCATACAAAGGGAAACCACCACAGGGATAGAATGGCAGTGGAAGTTTTCAGAAGAGACCATTTAGACGTATCTCTATAAGTAACAATGGTAACAAAAATGACATAAAATTCTTGTGCTGTGGGAAAACTAGTCATTTAGCTAAGTTTTGTTTTAAGAAATAGGAATATGAGGGTAGAAATAAATATAGAAATCACACAGGGAACTTTGTCGATGAAGGTCATAGTCATGATCTTCAATTATTTGTATCTGATTATGCTCTTTCAGCTCTTGAGGAGGATGAGGATGAAATATGGTTCATAGATTCAGGTGCGTCAGCACATATTACAGGTAATAGGCATTGGTTCAAAAAAATTTAAGAAACTACTTGTGGAGCTAACATATATCTAGGTGATGACAATGGTTATCATATCAAGGGGTACGGTGATATTTCAGTGATGTTGGCTAATGGTAATATCAAATATATTAAAAATGTGATGTATGTACCTGGGATTAAGATGAACTTGATCTTTGTTTCAATGATGGTAGATCAAGACCTGCAAGTCAAATTCTTCAGATCATATTGTGTCATAAAGGACAACAAGAAGGAACCAATTGCATCAGGAGTGCATGTGGGAGGCTTGTATAGGTTGAATGTTAAGAGCATGACACACCAAGCTCTATCTTCAATAGGACTGACAGCCGAGAATCTTTGGCATCAAAGATTCAATCATCTTAAACTACAAGATCTCATGTTGCTACAAAGAAAAGGTATGGTTGATGAATTACCTACTTTTCAGAATGTTCATTTAGATTGTGATGGATGTGCATTAGGGAAAATTCATAGGGAAGAGTTTCCTTTGAATGCTGATAGGAAGAAAAGAGATATTTTGGAGCTTGTGCATACAAATATATGGGGACCTATGCAGACTAGGTCGCTAGGTGGTGCATATTATTTTTTACACTTTACTGATGATTGCACTAGATTCTCTTCGGTATATTTCATTAGAAAGAAGAGTCAGACATTTCAATGCTTTAAAGAATTCAAGAATAAGGTGGAGAAGCAGATAGGGAAATTCATTAAGATTCTCCACTCTTATCAAGGGGGAGAATACAAATTGGGAGAGTTCATGAAATTTTGCAAGAATCATGGGATTATTCAACAGTTCACAATATCTCACACTCTGCAGCAGAATGGAGTTGCAGAACGCAAGAATAGAAACCTTGTGGAGTGCGCACAGAGTATGATTGAAGGTAAGGGTCTATCTAATGGTTCTTGGGTTAAAGCCATTAACATTGCAGTATACTTGAAAAATAGGAGTGCAACTAAATGTCTCAACTATAAAACTCCTTTTGAAGCATTTTATGGATATAAACTTGAAGTGAATCACTTAAGGGTTTTTCGGTCAAATGCCTCTTCCCATATTCCCAAGGATGATAGGAAGAAGTTAGATCATAAGGCCATGAAATGCATCTTTGTAGGATACTGCACTGAGTTTAAATCTTATAAGTTGTTTAATCGTTTGACTCATAAATATTTTGCGAGTTGAGATGTGCTATTTCATGAGAAAACTGAGGAATGAAATAAGGAGAACAACCTAGAAGAGTGGCACATTCCATTGTTGATGGAAGAAAAGAGTGAGGACAATCAACAGTAATAGCAACAATAGTAGAAAGAGGAAGAGGTAGGTGATGCAATCAGTAAGTCAAGCCCGCTAAGGTCTGAAGCAAACAAATTTGAGGTGAGTCCATTACCAAGAAGATCAGGTAGGAAGTTCTAGCTACCAACGAGATTGAAAGACTGTGCTTTAATGTCAAACATTTTAAATGTTATAGAAGCCACAAATTATAAAGAAGCTAGTAAATTGCATGAGTGGAGGGCCACAATGAATGAATAATTTGAATTAATTATTAGGAATAATACTTGGGAACTAGTTGAATTGCTTGAAGGAAAGATACCCATAGGTTGCAAGTGACTTTACAAATCTAAATTTAATGCAAATGGGAGTATAGAAAAGTTTAAAGCTAGATTGGTAGCAAAGGGTTGTTCACAAAAATAGTGAATTGACTATGAATAAACCTTTGCTCTGGTAGCCAAACTGAATACAATTAGAATGTTAATTGCTATGGATACAAAAAATGAGTGGAAGCTACACCAGTTAGATGTTAAGTCTACATTTTTAAATGGTCATTTAAAGGAAAAGGTTTATTTAATGCAGTCTGAAGGGTTTGTTAAACAAGGGCAAGAGAATTTAGTTTGTAGATTGAAAAAGGCCCTTTATGGTTTAAACCAGGCACCTAGGTCTTGGTATGAGAAGATTTGATTCATTTTTCTTACAACATGGTTTTCATCAAAGTAATAATGATCCAAATCTATATACCATGTATGATAAACAAGGGAAGATAATTTTGTTTTCCTTGTATGTGGACGACATGATTATAACAGGTAATGTAGATGCATTAATCAATGAAATCAAATTGCATATGTCACAAGCTTCTGAGATGAAAGATCTCGGAAGTTTACATTATTGTCTACGTCTGGAAGTGTGGGGAGACTCTGGGTAGAATTTCCTTACTCAAGGGAAGTATGTCAGAGGGCTACTCAAAATGTTTGGAATGGAACAATGTAAGTCAACATCAGTACCTTTGCAGCAGAACCTGAAATTGTGTAGTGATGATGGCTCTAAGGAGGTGGATGCCACTCTGTACAACTTAGCATACTTTGTTAGTGTGTTGATCCAATTTATGTCTAAACCTCTTGAAAGTCATTGGGTAGTGACAAAAAGTGTACTGAGGTATCTTCATGGTACTTGTGATTATGGTATTTTATACATTGACACATCTGATGTTACTTTAGCATGTTTTTCAGACTCTGATTGGGCATGTAACATAGATGATTAATGATCCATCATGGGTTATGCATTCAGAGTTGGATTTTGGGGTCATAGCATGGAGCAGTAAAAAGCAAAGCACTTTGTCTTTATCTTAAGCTGAAGCCGAGTACCAAGCATTATTCGCAACAACATGTGAAGTTAGATGGTTGAGGAGGCTTCTCCATGATGCAAGAGAAGATTAGAAAGAAGTGACCGTCATCAATTGTGATAACTAGAGTTCCATTAAGATTGCGAACAATCCAATGTTTCATAAGAACATGAAACACATAGATACTCAGCTTCACTTTGTAAGAGAAAAGGTCCAGTCAAAAGAAAATTTTATTGAATACTGTAAAACATGTGACAATATGGCTGATATTTTTACAAAGCCTCTTGGGAAATTGAAGTTTTATTATTTAGGAGGATGTTAGGACTTCAGGATAACCCTTTCTCCATTAAGGGGGGGGAGTTGAAAATGATTAATATTATATTGTATTAATGGAGAAATTGTTACATGGTTGTAACGTAACTCCTTAAGTTAGGATTAGTTCCTAGGTTGTAGGAGTTTGTTCTGACCTCCCTATTATTTTGAGATGTATTTATTGTCTCATCTTTGATTAATTGAATATGAGATTGTATGCTCTAGTCTGCATAGCATCGAGATGCAGCTTGCTCACCTATGAGCTGCTGGTTAATTCAATTCTTTCTTTTATTTCTAGTTTTTCTAACACGATCAAGAGAAATTATGGTTTCTTTCATAGACTATCGGGACTACCACAATCCAATTAAATTTGACCCCTAGTTAATAAGTTTCCCATGTTTAGTTGGTGAGTTCAATTAATTGTTGATCACATGATCGTGGTTCTATCGAGGAAGACCAAGAGTTAAAATGAGTGTTCCCATAAAGCTTGAGGTCTAATATTTATACTCTCTCGTAATAATTGTGCACTAAGTTTCATTAAAAACTTCATTACTTCATTAACATAATTAAAGTACCATGGTTTAGAAAAGTATATTCGAACTCATATTATATATTATTGGAAATAAAATGATGTAAATAATGTAAAAAAGTTTAGAAATTTGAAATTAATTCGTTTTTAAATAAGTAAAAAAATTTAAGAACAAAGCTTTATAGTAAAAGTTCTTACTTGAACTTTAACAAATTTCATATGGAATTTGAAGAAAAATTTCCACCAAAAAAAGAATTAGGGTCTCTACATTACTCTCTATTTAAGCCTTTTCCATGGTCTACCTCTTCATCTGGTCCGGATCATGAACCACACGGGTTGGTTCGAAACTCGTTGGCCAAACATTTTTGTTATGTGATTTCTACCTAAAGACTTTTCTTAATTCATTGTGGATCACAGAAGCCTGAATTCAAAAAAAAAAATTGAATTTGTTAACTTGTTATCTTATTTCAAATTTTAAAATTATAAAAATCATTTTGAGAAGTTAAACACATTGTATTTAACTACATTTTATTTTATCCCTTTATTATCAATTTGACAATAAGTATCCAAGCTACATCTCTCGAGATTTAAGTAGTTTACCAACAAACACATAACCATGCACCATGCACCATGGTCACCTCTACTTCGTTTCTACTGGGTCAAACTCCACAACCTTCAATTCACATTTTCGTGCAATAATTTTTTTTTGAACCCTAGACAACCCAAAGGGATGCAAGTCTATGCAACTTAGAGGAGGAGGAAAGGGTTCTGTCGAGCCGTAAAAAGGGTCTTTTTCACCTCTAATTACATCACATTAACTTGTTAATCTAGGAATGATTTGTTATTTCAAAGAGTGTACTCAATTTGAGGCAGTCATTTGTTAGAGTAATGCTAGTAGTATAGTGCTCAGAATACAAAAGTAAACGGATGCTTAAAATAAAATCTACTTACAGCAAAGCACTTTAAAACTTCAATCATGCATTCAGAAGACTAAGTAAATTATCAGTCAAGGGTACAGTAACAATAACTCATCCCTCTGTAAACTGATGTAACTGAAGACAATCAAGGAACAGATCATCAACCTGGGAACTAGACAACGAATGTCAATGCTCACTACAATTTCAAATCGTTCTGCACACCAAAGAAATGAGAACGCAAATAACAGGAAATGGAACATCAACTAGGAAATGGAACAACAACTAAGAAATGGAACGGAAACTAGAAAATGTAACAGCAACTGATTCTTATAAATAGCAACACTTTAATCTACAGGAATAAGCGCAGCAATCGTATCCTACAGAAATCATATGGCAATCTTTACTCTAGGAATAAATCGGACAGCACACGGAAATAGAATGGCAACTGATTAGTAATGAAATATAGAACAACACTTGGAACCAAATGTAAATGCACAATAAACTAAGATAAATAACACACATGCCAGATCTTAGTATTGAGAAAAACAGTAATCTGATTTCGGTACTACAAATATCAATCTTAGTTATAAAGAATAACGATTGTAATTCGTAATGGAACAACAATATCAGTTGAATCAGCAATCACAATTAAATGTAATCTATAGATGAATACAGTAATACCAATTATGACTGTTACAACATGGGTACTCTATAATTGAATAGCAATAGCATTCTGTAAAGACCGACAATGTTATATTAATGATTAAAGGAACAACAATGCGTTAGAGAGTCAGAATGAACAATCCGACATTGGAACTAAAGATAATGATACAAGAGCAAGTGTTCCACCACGGCCAAGCCCTTAGCCTCTAGGGAGACACCGCTTGATATTATTCCAGGATCAAAGAAGGAACAACAACCAGATTTATATTAAAGCATTAAAATAGAATTACAGCGAATCACTTCTCAATGAGAGTCGATGATCAAAGTTTCCAATACAGAGAAAAGTTACATAGAAAAATAACAGTAGATCCTCCCCCGGGCTAGCAGTGCTGCCCCTTTTTATAACAGCTAAAGTGGAGATATCAAGGATGAAAAAATAGCTAAGGCAGTGATCCCTCAGGATCAAAGGATCCTGAGGGATTCACCAAACTGTTAATTCCCAGTATCCATTTTTTTTCTTGCGCCGGGTCGATATCTCCTTTTCCTTTCCTTAACTGATATGTTTTAATTTAGATCGCCTTGTTTGCATATGGTTCCCCGCCAAAGGGACAACAGTTAACTTGGCGCTGTCTTTTTCTTTGGAACGACAATTTTTCATTTTTCCCTTTTCCTACATAAGAAATAGCAATTATTAGTGTTCTCGTGTTACGTATAAATCCTATAGATTTTGTCATGATTTCTTATCATATACCTAGTTCATGATGTAAAGAGGTTACAAGTTCTAAAGAAAAGATGACAAAATAATCAATAAAAACATACCTTCTTCCGTACTCCACACAGCGTCCTGCTTACCCTTTTTCATGCCCTCATGAAAAAATTGTAGTTGACATGTAAGGCAGTGAGAGAGTAGGCTGGAGATGGGATCTCATGTGGTGGTCTACAGCCATGATGCCTAACTAGGTGTTCAGAAAGATGGTCTGTTTGGCCCTTAGGCATCTCATACAGGGCTTGGTACCCAAGTGCAGGGTGCCAAATAATCGGACTCCGAAACCTATATCCTAACCAAGATGGCCCTGTCCTCAAGATGAGTTCACCATAGAGGCTCAAGCAATCAATGGCTAACTTAAAGTTTTCATAATTAAATGGTTCCTTGAGTTGGATGTTCGGATTAGAGGTCTGATATCAAAATTTAGCGGTTGTAATGGCAAGGTCCTTAATGGTAAAGAAGTATTCTATCCCTTGCCGATTGATTGCTGTATGAATGGGTCCTAATGCTTCAATCATGCTCGGAGTCGTCATGAGACTCCTGTGCTTATTTCATAACTGTAATGGATCTCTAGGCTTAGCTTTTACCCATAAGTCTAATCTGTTTTCTTATCTTTGGAAGGCATTATAGGCTTTAAGCCATTTGATTTGATTAACTCCAAATGAAACAAATGCCTGCAGTTGGATATCCCCAATGAAAGGGCCGGGGTTCTGCTCTGTCTATTGATCTAACACAAGGTTATGCAGATAGAATTCACACAGTATTCTTTGAACCTTTACTCCATAGTGCTTACAACAATTTATAAAATCATCAATAGTATTAATTTGTATCGGGGCTCCTGCTTTAACAACCTTAATTTTCAATTGCAAATATCGTTCCATTAAAAATAAGTCATAATTCTTAGCAAGGGCTCTACATGCTAGGATGTGAGTGTACAAAGAGCATAAGGTATCCATCTGCTTGATAACTACATCTAACCTATGAGTTACCTTTGCGACTTTCTCTTCTTCCTTTCGCCAACCTTCAAAAGACTGGCTTTCGGATAGATTGAATTTCCTTTGCTGTTGTTGTAATTCTTCATACTTTTCTCGAGAAATCATTTGTTCTATGAGTTTTTATACTGCTTGCTGAGCTTGCATCAAACCCTCTCATAGGGTTACTGTCCTTGAATCACTTTCCCTTCGTGGTAGTGGCAAGTGGAAGATTTACTTGAATCTTTTTATTGCGTCGCCTCGTGTTTATAGTCTCCATTCCTTCAGAGGACTCTGCTTCTTTCTGAACTTCTTTGTCACAGGCTAATATATCGTCTATTTGCACTTCAACATGGGCAACAGTTGAATGCTGTTCCTTTTGCTTTTGAATGGTAGTCTACACTTCAATAGGGTTTTGAACGAAAGACTGTTCTTCAACAGTATTTTGAACAGCAGACTGTTCTTCAATAGGGTTTTGAACAGTAGGCTGGACATGGGTCCTCCGAACCTTTTTCTTGGGGGGTCTCACCGGAGTGGTTGCATGTCTTCCCCCTGAAGTCCTTTTTGCTTTCTTTCTCATTTTCAAAAGCCTGATTTGTTGTCAGAGTCATGCTATCACATTCAACAGTCTTTGCTATTCTTTTCGTAGTCGTTAAATTTCTCCTATTTTCTTATAAGGAATAGATGCCTATTTACTCGGGCCTGGACTGTTATCTTGGCCAATTCCCTAGTTTTCTTCTTGGGGTGCTCCTTCGCTGTTTTGTTCAGGTTGCTCAGGAGTAAAAGCCCTAGTTGGCTCTGTTATTTCCTGGGTGACTTATTTTTCCACCCCTTCTTCCTCCCGGAATTCTTCCAGCGTAGTCTAGCTGGGAACAGATTATTCCTCCTCTGTATCACTTTTCTCCCCTGTCATACCTTCATCATGAACAGGATGATTTTCTACTTCTACTTCCTTGTCATGTAATTCTTCGGGTGCATCCTTGTCCTGAGCAGAATGCACTTTTGGTTCTTCTTCAATATGGAGGCCTAGCGGGCTGAGAGGTTGGGCATATTCACCCATATTAGCCAGAATTTTGGCCAATTCATCCTCTTGCAATGGGTTTTGCAATGGGCTATCTTCGTGTTACTCTGTTTCTTCCTCCTCCTGCCTAGGCTGCTTGGTCTCTTTCTCCATTTCTCCTTCCAATTGCGGGGGTTGCTCATCCCCTGAATCATCTATCTCCACTGGTTGTCTAGTATCCCCTTGGGAATTTTCCAGCCTCCCTCTAATCCGTGCCAATCTGACTGATTTCCTCCATTTCAATGGTCTATCTGGTGTACTAGTTGCATGCTTACGTTTTGGGGCCGACATAGTTAGTCCCCCTTCTATCATGGCAATTAGCTCTTCCCAGCTGCTTTGTTTTTGAGCAAGACTGTGGCTAACTATTAGTCATGTCAGCCCATGGTGACTTACTACCGATTCTACATGTTGTGATTTCCTCATACTTCGGGCGACATCATGAATTAATGCATTTAAAAATGTAGGTAAATTCACAGAGCATTTCTCTTTTAATACAGCTAAGAGTTTAAGTTGTCATGGTCTTACCACATCTTTCCTGCCTTCACAGGTGATGTAGCTTTGGATGATCTTCGCCAATTCTGCCCACGGCTCACCCAATGCTACTGGTAGGACTCCCTTTCCTCTGACTGTCATGTTCTGGCCTTCATCTTGGAAGATCTTCATGATCTTATGCAGTCTCTCCTTCTTTAGAGTCCACACAAGTCCAGTGGCTGGCAGTCCAGAGACCTCTGCAATTACGTCATCGGTGACTGCTATGTGTCTCCCCCTTACTGTGGAGTGATATTCTTGCAAGTTCTGCAAGAATTCTATTGCTACGGTATCTTTAGATTCCCGTAAACGATTAAGATAAACTAGCCATCCTACCCTTTCCAGGATTTCCCGTGCAGCATCAGAAACTGTCAATACCTATGGTTCTCTCCGAATTGATCTTCCTCCCATGCTTTAGCTTACTGTAAAAATGCAGAGACGGCAATGGAACAACAGGCTGTTCAAACTATTAAAAATACAGAGGAAATAACGAAACAGCAGGACTCGTTCAAATCCCGGGTAACTTGCTAATTGCTACAGAGCATAATACGGAAATGGCTTAGGAACGTCAAACCATGCAAATTGAAAACAATATACCATTGAGCCTTGCTATTTCCAAGTAAACAGTTCTCCGAATAATAGTCTGACACGTATACCAATAAATTATGAGGTCACCTGCCTCCCCCCTGCAATGTGATAGGCCATCCTCGGCCATCAAATGAGGGAGCGGCGTGCCGATCTGCCATAGTACAGAGTCATAAAGGAATAGCATATGCCGAAATGCCATGTTTTACAAAAGGAGCAGATTGCCAAAATCGAGGCATATAATAGGATCGCTTAACAAATAAGAGAATGCTATGATATGATGCGAGGCTAGGAGGATAGGACAGCTGACGTGCACAAAAAGTCTGATGTGGTCATTATCAACTTTTTCCGTCATGATTGGTTGTAATAGATTTTCATTTTTTTAATGGTTCGGGGAAATGGTATACATAATCTTATGTGACATATTACAAAGGTATAAGATAAGGAAGGGTGTTAATGATTACTATTGGTGTATAAGGGATGTGACTTCAATACCATTAACAGAGCTCTGCTGCCGACAGGTGTCCATAACCTTGACAGAGTTGTTTGTTTCACCCATAGAACCATGATCCTTTGTGCATGCTTAGGAAGTGTTGTACAATGTCAAAATGGAGGTCATTATGCTGGCTTGGTAACCAGTTAAACCATAATTCCATTCACTAGGAAGGAGTGAAAGGTGGGCAGGCCGGCTCGTGATGAGACCTCTTGTTCCAAGGACTCTTTATTTTTTCTAATGTGCCTCTTGGATCATATCCCTAGTGTGGTGGCTATAGTGGGAATGCCACTTCACTTTCTTCCTTATGATCATGGTAGGCTGGCTCTTGATGAGACCCCCTATCCTGCATTTGACAACCCATAAGTTATATAAACATTTTTCTCTTTTTTTTCTTTTTATAAAGTAATTTCCTATGTATACACAAAGGGTGGTTTAGCACTCCTTAAGAGTAGGAATGGTGGAAGAAGTCTTAACATCTCAATAGAAAAATATACCCTTTGTTCTTATTCCTTAATAATGATCAAAGAAGATTATGGGAATTTAAAAAGAACCAGCATGATAAAGATAACCAATCATATCAATATTAGTAGGATAATGACAACAAAAGTGATGGATAATTGTGTCCTTTCCTTTTTCCTCTTATCAATTCAAAGCAATTTCCTGTAAAAATAGTGATTTCATATGATTTACTGATTTCGGTATGCTCTAGTTTTGTATTCATTGTATAAGTGTATAGTTGTGCTCCAAAAAGACTCAAAATTATCATATATTGAGAAGAACAGCAGTTGTCCTTTAATTGGAACAGCAAGGAGAACAAGCATCAATAAAAGGAATACGAGAATGTTGTTATTTCAAGAAGGAAGAGAAAAAAGTACAGGTGTTGTTCCTTTGGAAAAGGAACATAAGAAAATGCCATTGTTGTTCATCTGGAGAAGGAACAACAAAAAACACAAGCACTGTTCCTTTGGAAAAGGAACAGCAAAAACCAAAAGTGTTGTTCCTTTGAAAAAGGAACAACAAATAAACACAAGTGTCGTTCCTTTGGAAAAGGAACAGTAAAAGCCAAACGTGTTGTTCCTTTGGAAAAGGAACAACAAAAAACCAAACGTGTTGTTCCTTTGGAAAAGGAACAACAAAAACCAAAAGTGTTGTTCCTTTGGAAAAGGAACAACAAAAACGCAAGTGTCGTTCCTTTGGAAAAGGAACAACAAAAACCGAAAGTGTTGTTCCTTTGGAAAAGGAACAACAAAAATGCAAAAGTATTGTTCCTTTGGAAAAGGAACATCAAAAAACGCAAAAGTGTTGTTCATTTTCCAAAGGAACAACAAAAACGCAATTATCATTCCTTTGGATAAGGAACAACGAAGTGAAAAAGGAACAACTAATACAAAAAGTGTTGTTCTTTCAGAAGAGGAACAACAAAATGAAAGTGTTATTCCTTTGGAAAAGGAACAATAGAAAAACAAAAGTGCACACAAATTCCATTCCTTTGGAAGAGGAACAAGAAAAACAAAAATGTTCTCCCTTTTGAAAAAGGAATAACAGAAAAATACAAGCTGAAGGAAAGGAATCAGCAAGATAGTGAAGGTGTTGTTCCTTCTAAAAGGAATAGCAGAAACAATAGAATTGCTGATTCTTGGAAAAGGAACTGCAAAGTGCAAAAAATATGTACAGAGAATAATTTATGCTAACAAAGCAAAAGAATTATGTACAAAATGTAAAAACAGTTAAATCACCTTAATGATCGAGAGGCGAGGAATATTTCGCTTCCTCCACCAAAATTTGCATGTCGAAATCCTCGCGGAGTTGCTAGTAGAAGGATTCCCGAGTAAGTGGTTTGCTGTATAGTCGAACTCGGTGGCCGTTTGCCTTGAATGTATGTCCAGATCTGTCAATGGTGATTAGTGTAAGAGTTGCATTATCATGTACCTTTTGGATTTTGTATGGCCCTAGTGTATGGCCCCAGCCAACGAGTCTGAAGCTTCCCGGGAAAATCCTAAAACCTGGAATCGTATAAGAGCGCCCAATCTCCTTCACAGAAGGCTTTCTTTTTAATGAGAGTGTCATGCCATTTAGCTCGTTGTTGTTGGATTAATGCACTGTGTTGAAGGGTAGAGAGCCTGATCTCATCTAGCTCATTGATCTGCTGTAATATATTAATTTGTGCCTCATTTAGATCTAGACCAACTTCTCGTGTTGTTCGTAATGTTTGGATTTCGAATTCTATGGGAAAAATGGGTTCCTTTCCGAATACCAATTGGTATGGTGAATTTCCAATAGTGCTTCTCCATGTTGTTCTGTAAGCCCACAAGGCTTCTAGTAATCTTGCAGCCCAATCGCATCTATGTGACGCAATGGTTTTTTTGAAGATTACTTCTATTATTTTATTGCTACTTTCTACTTGACCGTTTTCCTGTGGGTGGTATGGAGTGGCGATTTTGTGCTGGATATGATAGTTTTTGAGTGTTGCAGCAATCTTGTTACTAGAAAAATATGGTCCACCATCAACAATTATGTCTCTTGGAAGCCCATATCGCACGAATATATGGAACAGGAACTGTATGACTGAATCCTCTGTAGCTCTTGACAATGCCTCTTCTTCAACCCATTTGGTGACATATTCTGTTGCCACCAAAATATATGTTTTTTGGTTCAAGGGTGGGTTAATTAGACCAACAAAATCAAGTGCCCATCGCTCGAATGGTTCAATAACCTTTTGTGGGTTCAGGGGCATTTCGTCAGACTAACCAGGGCATCTTGTTCTTTGGCAACTGTCACAAGCTTGAAGGAACTTCTTTGCATCTTTGAAGATTGTAGGCCAATAATACCTTGTTTGGAGAACCTTATGTATAGTTCTCCTATGGGAAAAGTGTCCGCCACATGGTCCATCATGACAAGCTTTCAGAATTTCAAAAATTTCATCCTCACGGACGCATCTCCTGATGTGCATATCTACTCCTGTATGGAACAAGTAGCCCCCAATCTAGGAAAATCAAGCACTTCGCTGGACAATCTATTTTCATTCATTGGGGGTCAAATGTTTTGGTAATTTACCTACTGCTAAGTAATTCATAACATCAGCATACCAGGGTGTTTTAATAGTGACAACGAACAAATGCTCATCTGGAAATTGATCTTCAACTGTTGCTGCATCCACCAGTTTGGGCATCTGTGAGAGAAAGTCAGCGACGGGATTTTCTTTTCCAAGGCGGCCTTTGATTGTGATATCAAATTCCTACAATAAAATCAACCATCTGGTTATTCTACCATTTGTGATCGGTTTATTTGCTAAATACTTTATGGCAGAATGATCTGTATACAAAATAACAGGATATCCAGTAATGTAATGCCTAAACTTATTGACAACATGTATTACAGCTAGAAATTCCTTTTCAGTAACGGTATAATTCAATTCAGCAGGGGATAAATTCTTGCTAATATAATAAATTGCATATGGTTTTTTATCTTCTTCCTGCCCAAGGACTGCTCCAATAGCTGTATCTGAGGCTTCTGATGAAATTTGAAATGGCAGGTCCCAATTTGGTCCTCTAAGGACTGGGGCTGTTGACATGAGCCTCTTCAGATCCTGGAAAGCACGATCACATTTTTTTGTCCAAAGAAAGTCAACATTACCTGTCAGTGCATATAGAGGTGCAACAATATGCGAAAAATGTTCTATAAACCTTATATAATAACCAGAAAATCCAAGAAAACTGCGTACCTCTGTTTGAGTGGTAGGAGTGGGAATTAGCAAAATTATTTGAATTTTGGCTGGGTTTACCTGTATGCCAGCTGCTGAGATATAATGGCCTAGAATAAGTCCTTTAGTCATCATCATATAACATTTTTGATGGCTCAAACAGAGCCTAGTGGCAATGCAGCGCTGGAGAACTTTTTCCAGTGTGTCCAATGTTGGATCAAAATCGTCTCCATATGGTGTAAAATCATCCATGTATACTTCGATTCCTTCATTTATTAAGTCTGAAAAGATGCTGAGGATAGCACTTTGAAATGTGGTAGGAGCGTTGCATAAGCCAAAAGGTTGAACTCTATAGGAAAATGTTCCCCAAGGACAAGTAAAAGTGGTTTTGTCTTGGTCTTCAGGGGTAATCTGAATCTAATTGTATCCACTGAAGTCATCTAAGAAAGAAAAGAATTTCTTCCCTGCCAAAGTGTCTAATACTTGGTCAATGAATGCAAGGGGAAAGTGGTCTTTTTGTGTTGATTTATTTAGCTCTCTATAATCTACACAAATCCTCCACTTTCCATTCTTTTTTGGTACCATAACAAGTGGAGAGACACATTTACTATCGGAGATAGGGTAGATGAAGTTGACATCTAAAAGTTTTTGAAGTTCAGCTTTTACAATGTCTTTTAGGTGAGGATTAAGTCTCCTTTGTGGTTGGCGAACAGGTCTCACATCTTTTTCTATGTAAATGTGGTGTGTACATAACTGGGGATCAATTCCTTTCATATTAGGGTAGTCCCATGCAAATTCTCCTTTATATTTCCTAAATTGTTGGATGAGCTTCTCTTCTTGTTCGGGAGTGAGGCTGGCATTAATGTTTAAAGTCTTTCCTGGGTCAATTTCTACAATTTTACTATTTGAAACAGAGGTAGTAGGTATTGTTGGATCATGCGTATCTTTAAGAGGATCTTCTTCTAATTCATTATCAAATGCTGCTTCTATCATGTGACATTGTATGCAGGATCTGGTTTCAGTTTGGCTAGTAAAATTGTTAATGGCATCATCTTCTATTTGGTCTTTGAAATTGAGGGCTTCTTCTATGGTTAATGGAGATCTCATATTTTTGGTAAGGTATAATACAGGATTCTTGTTAGTTTTTATTATTGTGACACTTGGCTGCGTTGGAGGATATAAAGCTAGGTTCTTGATATCTGCCCCTCTAGTTATGGTCATATTGCCTTGTCGGAAGCCAATATAAGCATCGACAGTTGCAAGCCAAGGTCTGCCTAAAATCAATGGGTGTCCATCAAGTCAGTTTTTGGGGTTTATTATCAAAAAATCGGACAGATACTCCCAGGAGTCAACAGATACCATGACATCATGTAGTGTGCCTTTTGGCCTAACCACAGATCGGTCAGCAAATTCTAGTAAAGTGGAGGTTGGTTCTACTGATGTAATGCCCAGTTTCTGGCAAGTGGTGGTTGTTAAGATATTAATTGCAGCTCCTAGATCAACTAAGGCATTTGAGAAGGTTTGTCCATTGATTTGTATGGTTACTATTGGATTTCCTGGGTCTTCGTATTTAATGGGTGTTTCTTTTCCTGATAATAAGTCGGATAGAGTGCCAACTACTTGGACTTTTGGGTTATTTGTTATTTTCCTCCTTGGTTTCTTTATACATAATTCTTTGATAGTATTTGCATATATTGGAATGTCTTGAATGGCTTGGAGGAATGGGGTTTTTATGTACAGATTTTTTAGTTCTCCTAGAATATCAAAATTAAGGTGTTGTATAGGTCGAGGTTTAATTAATTGCTCTGGGAATGGGGGAGAGGATGTGGTTGTTGGGTCATGAATTTGTTTTCTGGTCATGTCCTCTTCTTGTAGCGGTTGTTCTATAGGTAACTGATTTTCAACTTGAGTTGTTTTATCTCCCTCTGTTTTGATGATACGCCCAGATCTTAATTGAAGCTCATTACACTCCCTTAGATTGGTTCCTATTTGTGGTGTTTCCACTATTTGAATGGATTGGACCGGTCTGTTATTCGGATTAGGTTTGGGTTGGGCTGGGAGTTGCGGTCTCAAATTAGACTGGGGGTTTTGTTGTAATGCTGACAGTGTAGGTTGAGGGAGTGGGATGGTTCCTACGGGTTGATTCATAGGTCTTTGCCAGTTTGACTGCCAGGCTTGACTCTGTGAGGTAGGAGGAGTCCATTGTGCTGGATATATGTTGTTTTGCCAATATGGTGGGGTATAGGGGAAATTTGGCCAATTGGGTTGGTTTGCTTAATTTGGCCATGGAGATGATGAAGGAAATGATTGTTGTGACCAATTCGGGAAGGGAGGTTGATTTTGCCACATTGTATTATATTGTTGAGCATGATATTATGGAGGCTGAAAAGAAGAAGCTGGGTCTAAGAACATAGCTGATTGTCGTGGCTGCCATTGACAGCGCTGATTGAGTAGATACACTAGTTTTGGTTCTTCTTCTACTTCCTTGTATACTGCTTTCAATCCAGGAAGTGAAGGGTAGCTCTCTATAGAATGGTCTTTTGTATAGATGGCGCAAACTTGGACTGCATCTAATGGACACTCCTTATGGCAATGTTTATTTCTAAATCGGGGACAGAAGATTGCCAAATTCTATTCTACCTCTGCTTTCTTTTGTTTGGCCTACATAATATCAAGTTGTGTTGTCAGTGTCCCCAATAGGTCAGTTTTAAATTTTTTTAATAAATTTCCAATTTCTGCACGAGTTACTCCTTTTGCCAAAATTCTATTATCTCTTACAAACTGATCATGTTCTGCTGGTTTTAGTCTTGTGCTGCCTCTCGAGCTCCTGATACATAGATTAATAATGTCAGAAATTTTTTCCTGATAAATATCTCCTTTTCCCATAATATTCAGTGTTTCAATCCATTGTTCCTTCATTCCCCTAATTAATGTTGTTTATAACACATTATCAGGTAAGGGTAATGATGCATAAGGAGATCTTTGAAGATTATACTAGAAACATTCAACATACTCTTCTAATGTTTCATTTGGTCTAGCTACCATCTGAAATATTTCATCTTTTAACTCTCTTGACTTGCAATAGTCCTGATATTTTTTTAGAAAAGACTCTTTCGTTTGGTCCCAGTTATTTATAACACCACCACCCAATCCCATAAACCATCTTAAAGCAACCCCTTTTAATGTAGAGGGAAATAATTTCAATTTCTGGTGATCGATGGTATAGTCATGTCCTCTAAACAACACATCAAATTCAAACAGGAATGCATCCGGATCTTCTGATGTAAGGCCATGGAATGTAGGGATGTGCTGAAGAGGAATTGCTTTCATAGGTGCATTAGCTGTAGTATCCACAATGGGGTATTGCAGTGTAGAGGTTTGGGTGTTTGGCTAGTTTTGGGCCATTTGTTCAAATATATGCCAATAACCTTCTCGGATATCTACAAGGGTATTCCTAGGTTGTCAAGGGGGAATGGCTCTAATGGGAATGGTCTTGACAGCACTGCCTTTATCTAGGATAATGAGAGTGCCTAACGTCTGGGGGGATTCAGGTTCTTGAATTTCGTTATAAATGATTTTTGCAACACTTCCCTTATTTGGACTGCTTAATGGCTGAATTACCCCAAGGGGAGATCTTGGTTCTTCAGTATCTCCGGTTTCTCCTCTTCCTTCACAGAGGTTGCTAAGGTTCCCTTCTTGCAATGATTTTCGGCTAGAATTTTCAATTTCTTGAAAATCTTGCTCTTCGATTTGACTGTGCACCTCAACAAAGGCTACAGATGGTGATCCTGTGGCCTGAAAGGAACTAGTAGGTTGTCTAGAAGCAACTTTTCTAGGTCCTACTGAAGGCTGAGATTCTTCTTTTTTAAGGATTTCGTCTATAAAGGTCAATCGGCCAAGGGTAACCGGCCCATTAGCTTTATTAGGCTTGGGCAGAGGTTTGGGTTTTTTTCAAGCTTTTTCTGCTTAGTCATGCACTCAAATCAACTGCTAAGTTCTACCCAACAAAATAGCAACAAATCTGTAGGAAATTAGACAGTGGATCAGGGCTATTACATACTCCACATGCAGGTTCTTACCTTTTTGATTTTAAAACCCAGTTCTTTCCTAACGGGTTCTTACACTACTGTAGAAAAGAAACAAATGACTACACTCTTCCCCGGCAACGACACCAGAATGTCGAGCCGTAAAAAGGGTCTTTTTCACCTCTAAGTACCTCACATTAACTTGTCAATCCAGGAACGATTTATTATTTCAAAGAGTGTACTTAGTTTGAGGCGGTCATTTGTCAAATTAATGCTAGTAGTATAGTGCTCAGAATACAAAAGTAAATAGATGCTTAAAAGAAAAACTACTTACAACAAAGCACTTTAAAACTTCAATCATGCATTCAGAAGACTAAGTAAATTATTAGTCAAGGGTATAGTAACAATAACTCATCCCTATATAAACTAATGTAACTGAAGACAATCAAGGAACAGATCATCAACCTGGGAACTAGACAACGAATGTCAATGCTCACTACAGTTTCAGATCGTTCTGCACACCAAAGCAATGAGAATGCAAATAACAGGAAATGGAACAACAACTAGGAAATGGAATAGCAACTAAGAAATGGAACGACAACTAGAAAATGTAACAGCGACTGATTCTTATAAACAACAACACTTTAATCTACAGGAATAGGTGCAACAATCGTATCCTACAGCAATCAGATAGCAATCTTTACTCTAGGAATAAATCGGACAGCACATGGAAATAGAACGACAACTGATTAGTAATGAAATATAGAACAACACTTGGAACCAAATGTAAATGCACAATAAACTAAGATAAATAACACACACGCCACACCTTAGTATTGAGAAAAACAGTAATCTGATTTTAGTACTACAAATATCAATCTTAGTTATAAAGAATAGCGATTTTAATTTGTAATGGAACAACAATATCAGTTGAATCAGTGATCACAATTAAATGTAGTCTATAGATGAATACAGTAATACCGATTATGACTATTACAACATGGGTACTCTGTAATTGAATAGCAATAGCATTCTGTAAAGACCGGCAATGTTATATTAATGATTAAAGGAACAACAATGCGTTAGAGAGTCAGAGTGAACAATCTGACATTCGAACTAAAGATAATGATACAGGAGCAAGTGTTCCACCAGGGCCGGGCCCTTAGCCTCCAGGGAGACACCGCTTGAGATTATTCCAGGATCAAAGACAAAACAACAACCAGATTTATATTAAAGCATTAAAACAGAATTACAACGAATCACTTCTCAACGAGAGTCGATCATCAAAGTTTCCAATACAGAGAAAAGTTACATAGAAAAATAATAGCAGATCCTCCCCCGGGCTAGCAGTGCTGCACCTTTTTATAACAGCTAAAGCAGAGATATCAAGGATGCAAAAATAATTAAGGAAACAATCCCTCAGGATCAACGGATCCCAAGGGATTTGCCAAACTGTTAATTCCCAATTATCCGTTTGTTTTCTTGTGCCGAGTCGATATCTCCTTTTCCTTTCCTTGGCTGATATGTTTTAATTTAGATTGCCTTGTTTTCATATGGTTCCCCACTAAAGGGACAACAGTTAGCTTGGCCCTGTGTTTTTCTTTGGAACGGAAATATTTCATTTTTCCCTTTTCCTGCATAAGAAATAGCAATTATTAGTGTTTTCGTGTTGGATATAAATCCTATAGATTTTGTCATGATTTCTTATCATCTGCCTAGTTCATGATGCAAAGAGGTTACGAGTTCTAAAGAAAATATGACAAAATAATCAATAAAAACATACCTTCTTCCGTACTCCACAGGTTCCAACTAAGCTCTTGATGCACTTATGACTCTATATTATCATGCATTATTATTGATTGTACTATTATTTAGAGCCACGTCTATAAAGTAGGTAGAGCTCAACCAAACAAAGATATATGGATATAGATTTCAATCAATTAACCATTGTTGGAGTATGATTAGAGAGGAGTAATAGAAAAGTTAGGGTGAGTAAGACATGTCCCATGTGATTGCTTATAAATCAAAATTAGAAATATTTTTGGGATGCAGAAAAAGAAAAAACATAAATCATTACTCTAAAGAGTGTATGTCTGTGTGGCATCCTGGAGGGCTATCTAAAGTGGTTGAGTGCTTTGATCTACATGCAAGAGGTCTTTGGGTCAATTACTTGAGATATTGGGCTCTATTGAGTGCCAAATCAAGACTAATGGATTTACATTAGGTATGATCGATGAAATGTGAGGAAGTGCTCAAGGATTCCTAGTGATGTTATCAATAAGTCATAGATTGGTGGGTGAATACACAAAGAAAAATGATATGGGATAGTTATGGCTAATGCGAAGCCTTGTAATGATTGAGAAATTGTATACATTTTTGGAGATGTGAGAGATTTTCATGCCATAAAGAGGATTCTAACCATAAAAAAAGAGCATCCAAGGAGAAAAAGTACAACGTTATTGATCTTAAATAGTGTAGGTGATTCCAATTTTAATACAACTATTCAAATCCTCCCAAGTAGTAATCATAAAATCCTTAATATAAAAATATTTTTAATATATTAAAATCACTCCTTAGGACTTATATACTAGGCAATATGTTTCTTTAATTTGGCATGATTTTAAATTTCCAATTGTGAGATCCTGCCATATAATATTCCTAATTAATTAATTTCCCATTATTTCCATATTCCTCCATATGAAGAACTTACTTGATGAAAAACATGAATTGGAATTATGTCCATACTTTTTCTAGTCATTTCATTTGTTGCTCCTCATATTGTCCACATAACATTGCATAGCATTGACCTATGGTCTAAAAGAAAATTACCCATAATGTACCATAACTCCTTGTTGCTTAATTCTTTATATTCACTATATTAATTATTTGGTACTTTTTCTTCACTTGGGATATTCATTAAATTTGAAGGATTTGTAATGTTTTTCTAATGTAAAAAAATATATTTATTCCCTTATTTATCTGTTTAATATATTCCTTAAATCCTTTCCAAAATGATAATTGTGTTCCGTAAACAAAATATAGACCTTAGGGTAACTTCCTCTACCTCTTTGTGTTATGCAACCAGATCACAAAATAGAAGGAAAGATAGATCAATGACTTGAGAAATAGCCTATTCAAGGGGGAAACCTCATTCATATCAAATAAATGAAAAATTCTTAGATGATACAATTGATAAGACTCCTTGGTATATATAGGAGTCTAAGGGGTCACAATATAATTAGAGCCTACATAACAATAATAATATATGGGCACAACAATAACCATAGTGGGCTTCTCTAGGGCACAACAATAAAAATAGAGGGCTACTCTAACAATAACAATAAGGGGGATGCTCTAATATTATAGGGACCTAACATGCCCCTCTCCTTGAAAAAAGTGTTTTCCTCAATGATTGAGTAGTTCTGGATGCTTCTGTATAAAATTGTCATCCTCTCATGTGGATTATTCAGAGGGTAAGTTATTCCACTTAATGAGATACTCTGAAATTTATTGATAACATAGCTATTAGGTTCTTGTTACTATGACTGCTTTAGGCTCAAATATGATCTTTCCTTCTTTGTCAAGTTATGGAAACACTATTTGAACAGGGTGCTTCTCACTGATAAACTTCTTTAAGCATGAGACATGGAAAACGGGGTGTACTTGGGAACATGCCGGAAACTCCAATTTGTATGCCATAGTAACAATCTTTTACAACACCTTGTGTGGACCATAATACTTGGGTGATAATTTATTATCATTCTTATCTTTCTTGAGGGACATTTGTTTGTATGGTTGTAGCCGTAAAAATACCCAATCACCTTCATAAAAACCTTTTTCACTACATTGTTGATATTCATGTTGTTTCATTCAATTATGCACTAGAGTGAGGTTATACTTTAAGAGTTGGAGAGCTTGATGTTGATGCTCAATGTGATTTTCCATTGCTTTAACTTTAGAATTTTTTCTTAAAGATGATGTGATGGATGGTGGATGATATCCATAAAGTGCCATAAATGGGGTTATTTTTGTTGCTGTATGGAAGGAAGTGTTATACTGCTATTCAACTAGAGGTAACCACTTCACCCATTATGTTTGTTTATCAGATACAAATCAATGAAGATATACTTTCAAACATTTGTTCACTACCTCAGTTTTACCATCAAATTTAGGATGATAAGATGAGCTAAGAGCTAATTGAGTACCAAGACAAGAAAATAATTCCATCCAAAAATTTCCAGTGAAAATGAGATCTCTGTCACTTACAATAATCATTGTGTTTCCATGTAGCTTTTTAATTATTTCCATAAATGCAATAGAAACCGTACTAGTTTTAAAAGGATGAGATAATGCACAAAAGTGTGCATACTTGGTAAGTCTATCAACTACCACCATGATGCCACTCTTTTCTTCATGCTTGAGTAAACTTGTGATAAAATCCATTGAGATCTCCCCCAATGCTAACCTTGAATGACTAGAGGTTGTAAAAATCTCGGGGTCTTAATTGTGTCAACTTTATTTTGTTGGAAAACCAAACATTCTGCCACAAATTTCTGAATACAATATTTAAGGCCATCACAAAAAATTCCTTCTTGATCCTATGGTAATTTTTTTAAATCCTGAGTGCCCTCCTAAGGGGGAGTTTTGCATATCCAAAAGAATATTTTTCTTGAGTTGGGAATTCTTACAAATATATAAGTGACCTTTGTACCTTAAAAAATCATTTTTCCAGCTATATGTATCAGATGTACTGGGGTCTTGCTGCAACTTTTGAATGAGTGTCCATACATCTACGTCATTATTCCATTCATCCCTTGCTTTGGTTATCCAATTAGATTGGATAATAGAAATGGTACAAAGTAATGCTTCCACATCCTCATCCTTTTTTGAGAGTGCATCTGCAATAATAATTTTCTTCCCTTTAAATTTGTCGACGATTTCAAAGTCATAACCCAACATCTTTGTGACCAATTTTCCGTTGATCTTGTGAACATGATCTTTGTTCCAAGATGTATTTAACACTATCAGGATCTATTTTTACCTTGAAGTGTCTTCCCATTAGGTAACGTTTACATTGCTTTAGTGCATGTAGTATTTCCAACACTTCCTTCTCATAAACAGGTTTATGTAAATAGTTTCCTTTGATTGGTATGAATTCCAAAAGAATCCAATCTTCCTTCTTGCATTAAAACAACATAAATTCCTTTTCCTGAGGCATCAAAATCCACAATAAAAGTTTTTTGTGAAGTCTGGCATAGCTAAGCCCAGTGCTTGGCACATTGCCTCTTTAAGATGTTAAAAGGCGTTAGTTTCTTCTGGAGTCTAAGAAAATGGATCTTTTTTTAGTAAGGTTGTTAGAGGTGCTTCTATTTTCCCATAATTGTTAACAAACTTGTGATAATACCATGTTAACCTGAGAAATCCTCGAAGGTGCTTTATGGTTGTGCGGATTTTCCATTCCTTAATGCATTTAATTTTGTTAGGGTCTACCTTAAAACCCTCATGAGACATAATATGACCCAAATATTGCACCTATTGCACTCCAAATCAACATTTGGAGGTTTTTCATATAATTGTTTCTCCTCCAATAGTTTGAGCACCCTGTCAACATGTTGAACATTATCCTTCCAAGGGGTGTTGTAGATTAGCATATCATCAAAAGATACTAACACAAATTTTCTAAGGAAGGGTTTGAAAATGGAATTCATCAAACCTTGAATTCTGGAAGGTGCATTAATAACGCCAAAAGGTATGACCAAAAATGCAAAATAACTCTCATGTGTTTTGAATGCTATTTTTAGAATGTCTTCAGTCTTCATTCTAATTTGATGATATCCTGAATGAATATCCAGCTTCGTGAAGTAAATTACTCAATGTAATTCATCCAACGATTCATCAATGACAGGAATGTGAAATTAATATTTAATAGTGAGCTTGTTGAGCTCCCTATAATCCTGACACATACGCCATGATCCATCCTTCATGTGCACCAATACTACATGAGTAGAAAATTAACTTTTACTAAGTTGAATCATACCAGTTATTCAAAATCTTTGGCATGCCATCAGAGTTGATTATCTTTCCTAGTTTCCTTATAATATCCTTTAATTCAACTTCCTTTCCTTCCCAAAAAAAAATAATTCAAGAAAAATTCCTGAAAATTAAAAGCTATCGTCCCTCAAAGATTGTAACCATTGGAGTCCTAGTACAACATCAACGCCACCCATTGGAATGGAAAGTGTTGGAATATTCAATACTTATTCCCCCATGGTTCGCTTGATCTTATGCCACTTTCTGGAGTAGTTTATAGTTCCTCCATTTTCAACCATCACTTGACACTATGGTGTTGGATATATGAAGCAATTCAATTCCTTGGATATCTTACAATGAATAAAATTATGGGTACTACCTAAATCAATAAACACTATTACCTTTTTATTCTTGATATATCCATCTATCTTGAGAATTTGAGGAGTGGTAATTATTACCAATGCATTTCAATATATGGTCATATTTATTTCTTCTTTCTCTGAGGTTGGTTTCTAGTGTATACCCTCTTCTTGTGATGATTTTGGTTGCTTTTCTTCCTCCTCTTCACAATCTATGTAGAATAATTTCTTCTCATCACACTTATGACCTTTAGTGTATTTGTTATCAAAACTGTAATAAAGCACTTTTTTTCTTTGTTCCTCTAATTTTTGTGCTATCAACCTTATAGGTTATGGAAGGCTAGGAACAACAACACTTCCATCCTTATAGTTATGAGTGGTAGACTTCCTTGTTGCCATAATTTTTCTTTCAATTTTTCTAGCCACCTTGAATGTCTTCCCCAATGAACCAGGTTCCCAAAGATGAACCTCATGTTGGATGTTATCCTTTAAAGTCCCTATGAAGACATATATCCTATTCTCCTCTAGAATATCAGCTACCTTGATATTCAATTTTTGGAAGTCCTCAATGTGCTCCACAATTGAACCCTTTTCTTTAGATTTATCAATTGGATAAAGAAGGTATTTCTCTTTGCATCCTCATAATGTGTTATCATTTCCTCCATAAAAATTGACCGAGTGATAAGGGGTTTACGAGAACAAATCTATCACTACCATAGAAACTGAGTGTGTTCTAAATATAAAGATGTAATGTGTACCTTTTGTGTGTGTTGCACATCATGGAGATCAAAATATTGCTCCATCTGTTGTATCCATGTTACCAGATCCTTTCCATCAAAGTTCTTCGTATCGATCTTTGGAATGTGGTTGGTATTCAATACAAAGTTAGAGTCTCTAAAATCATGATTAACATTCCCTTTATTCTGATAATGAGTTTCATCGAATAATTTTTTTTCCATTAGGAAGCATTTCTTGTAGCAACCTTGTCAAACTTTCCTTCAAACCTTTGATGTCTGCTTTTAAACCATTTTTAAGACCATCCATCTTAGCCTCCATGTATTCTTTTAATCCATCCTTCAAACCTTCAATCTTAGCTTCCAGTTCATTTTTGGTTACTCTTTGCGAGAATGAAATTTGTTGCTCTTGGTCCCATAATTTTGATATATCATGTTGCATTTCTTCCTCTTCATGCGCCATAGAAGAGATTTCTGGTTTCTTACTAGGTGTGTCCATTTTTTTTCTTTCGAGGAATTTTTGAATCAAAGAGTGATATCTATGCTTCGCTTTTCCCTTTGAATACTTCAAACTGGATTTTCAAAGAAAATTTGTGCAAAATCTTAAAAAAATACACACCTTTTTCTTGCTTTTTAGGAGATCGATATTGAAAATGTTGCATCTCGATAATTTAGGATCTCCAAGGTCTGAAATTATGTTCTATGATAGCCCTCTGAGTCTTCCTTCCAATTCTACAAGTCAGATCAAAAATTGATTCACCGAGATAATTTTATGCCAAATCTCCCACTATGATTTGATTATGAACTAGTTCAGTAGAGTGAAATTGTAAGAAATGACACGTGTCATTTTTTAAACCTTTGCACCTGAAAATGATACATAAAAAATACGTTGCATGCATTTT
This sequence comes from Pinus tabuliformis, assembly GCA_031772625.1. NCBI lineage: Eukaryota > Viridiplantae > Streptophyta > Pinopsida > Pinales > Pinaceae > Pinus > Pinus tabuliformis. The sequence goes on along the minus strand of CM062820.1, from coordinate 234,787,797 downwards.
CAGTCTCTTTTTATGAAATTTAAATCTGATGCTCATAGTGGAAGTAATGAAGATTTTCCCAAAGTCACATGTTTGAAACAGAAATATGGAGCATGAAAAAACCCTAACTTCTTCATATCATATTTCCGAAAATATAGTGAACCAATATCTGAACTTTGTACAAGAATTTCATCAAGATTTTGGCTGCACGTGGTCACAATTTCAACTTCTTAACCTTCATATAAAAATGGTTCTAGCGAAAATTTCAAGATGTCCTATTTGTAGTAGGGAAATCTTAGAATCCAAAGCTTTGATACCAAATGTTATGCAACCAACTCACAAAATAGAAGAAAAGATAAATCAACAACTTGAGAAATTGCCTATTCAATGGAGGAACCTCCTTTACATCACCTAAATGAACAATTCTTGGATGATACAAATGATAACACATCCTTGGTATATATAGGAGATTAAGCGGTCATGATATAACGAGAGCCTACATAACAATAATAATGTAAGGGCACAACAATAACCATAGTCAGCTTCTATGGGGCACAATAATAACAACATGGGGGATACACGGGCACAACAATAACAATAGGGGGCTACACTAACAATAACAATAAGTGGGATACACTAGTATTATAGGGACATAACACTTTGTGGTGTACATATTCTTCCTCTATTTTATCTCCTATTAAGGCCCCTATGTGTAGTCCTTACCCTCATTCCTTATTCATTAATTACTTATGCTTAAGTTATCTTAATGGTATATTACATCATAATCACATTATTTTATTAATGAAGATTCCTTTGTTTAAGTATATTGTCTCATATATATATATATATATATATATATATATATATATATATATATATATAAAGGATGTTCCCTGGTCTATCATTCATTGACTATTTAATGTTGAGAAAGTGTGGAGTTACTTATTTTTCTTAGGCTATTTATGGAGTTTGGTTCATGACATCTTCCTTATTTAAAAATTATAGAAGTTCATTTTAATCATCAACACAACATGTGATTAAACTCCTTTACTACAAAATATTCTTCAACCCATACCTCTATATTATCAATATGATTAATCTAATAAATATATTTCATGACATTAATAGTTTAGAATATTAATTTCATATAAATAGTATATTTATTTTACTTCTTCTTTGGTAAGAGGTTAAACAACAAGTAAAGGTAATATCTAATCTCTTGTCAAGGACTAAGGCTATAAATCACTAGAAAGAACATGAATCCACTAGAGGAAGCCTCAATGATGACTACAAGAGAAGTTTCCATGTTTGCTAGTTACACAATCTAGTCCAAAACAACCTTTTGGCTAGATAATTGTTATCAATTTAGAATGCATTGCTAGGTAATGAACTTTAAATGCACATTCCTTAACTTTTTATTACCTAATATACCAAGCCACCTTACCAACCTATAAACTTCATGTTACCCTACTTTGTAATGCCCCAAACTTACAACAAAATTTTTCCCTATATTAAGATCTAAAACTATTTTCTATTAAATAAAAGCTTGTATTCTTCAGACATAAGGAAAAAAGTTAATTTCCTAAGACCCAAAACATTTCAGAGTGGAATTATACCCCAATATGAATGACCAATGAGTTATTTCATTTGGTATAATTTTCCTGAAAATATTATTATTGAGTTAAATTAGATTTGTGAATATCAATAAGTAATGAATATCGTTATTACAATCTAACAATTGAGATATGATAATATTTTCTTATCTATAACTATAACTATAACTATAACTATATATATATATATATATATATATATATAGCTTCTCATTGATCTAAAGAAAATTATCACATTGTAAGATATCATTCATTATATTGATATCCTAAAAGAAATATAGTAAAATTTATGAATATATATTTAAAAAATAAGTAATATTTCAAGTCTAATGAGAAAATAATGCTCAAACCCTCTTTACTCTCTTTCTTCTTTTGATGTTAATTCATGCCTCGAGAGTAAGTTCCACGAGGAATATTGAATGTTAGAATTCGAAAGATGTATCATCTATTTAACTGAATTAATGCTACTAAATTTAGAATTTTCCTTTATTTCTCCACTTGACCTTTATTAATAAAAACCTCTTTCAAGGGGAAGATCCCAATATTCATTGCTTCTTCTCCGTCACCCAAAGGAGTCCTTAATTTCTTAAATTAAGCTATTGGAAGTGCATTGTGTTAGTGTCCGCAACAAGACCCATTTTCGACAGAGAATTAGTCATAGTGTTAGACTCCCTTAGCATGTGTTGAAATGTGATGTGTTCAAAGGACTATTTGAGATTGTGATGTGTGAAAACTTTCCCTGCACTCTATCTATGAGGGATTTTGAATCCCCATATATATAGATAAAGTCCATAGTAATTTCCTTTGCAAACCAAAGGAGACCCCATAAAGCCAGAATTTTTTCCCTCATGTTCATGCCGGTGCCACTAAGACAGTTTATTTTGTATTCTTTCCTGTGACATATCTTAAGCCATGTTCCACATCCACATATACTTTCCTGTGTCGCACCATCAAAATAACCTTTAGGGAATAGAATGCTAGGATGTATATATCGATAACTCAAGTCTTTATCCTTATGCAAACTTATATTATGAGTTCCCATCCACGTCGCTATCTTGGAGAAAATATTATGTGTGTTGATGGGAATACCATGAAATATGTTTTTGTTCTTGGCTCTCCATAATTCCCATAATATGTAGAGAGGAATCTTCTAGTGTGTTCTCCCTCTCCCGCTCGACCAGGGCAGACACTATTCAATAGAGATGTAAGTTCTAATGGGGAAATTAAAAAAAAGAGAAGTCCAATTCCATACCTTCGATGTAATTGGGCACTCCAGTAGTAGATGTAAATTAGTTTAAGACGATTTATGACATAGTACACATCATCCTGGTCCATGTATACCCTTCTTTCACAAATTTTACCAAGTCAAGGTTTTGTCTTTCCAAACAAACTAGGTGTATAAAATGATCTTAGAGGGACCTTCATTTTCCAAATATTCAGAAACCAGATTTTGTTATTTAAAGAGAGTTTGGAGAAAATAATGTACTGATAAGTTTCCATAACTGCCACTATACCTTTGTGAAAAGTTCTAGCCCATGTAATATGATCACCCCTCTCTATTCTGCACAGGCCCATCCTTTTGAGCTCCATAATATAATTGTTCCACTCATCAATACTATGTCTTATTAGCCTGATGTCATTTTCCATATTCCAAACTAGAAACCTCCCATGCCAATGTTGAATCACTTGTGCGAAATAGAAGTATCCCTGGCATGTAATCTGTCTATGATGTCCACCGTGAGGTCAATCATAGGATTTACACCAAAAATGTTATCTAGACCAATAAGAATGCAATTACCTATACCAAAAGACCAATGGATTCACTAGAGAAACCATAATTTAATTTTATTGAAACTTATCCAGATATAAGAGCCATAATTTTTACCTATGGACCATCCATGATCCATTCTGAAGCTCCTCTTTGATGTGTCATTGATTCAGGTACTTTTCCCGAATGATGTACCTCCAACCACCCTCTTGAAATAATGCATGCCATAAGGACTTAATCAATAAGGCCCAACAAAAAAAATTTCCCATCCAATATCCCCCAACCTCCATTTTCTTTCAGGATGGTCATATTCCCCCATTTAATCAGATGGTATTTCCTACCCTCCCCAGTTCCTACCCAGATGAAGTGTGCCATGATGCTCTGTATTTTGGATATAATGGCTACAAGAAGAATAAATAAGTGTGCTCGGTAGATTGAGATCTGTTGAAGAACCCACTATACAAGGGTGAATCTCCCTCCTAGGGTAAGCCATCTATGAGACCAAACAAATGATTTTTTACGAACTTTATCTATAATCCATAGCCAATCGTCAATCTTGTAATTTTTGGGCATGAACCCGTGTCCCAAATATGTGAAACCCTCGCACAGGGGCTTAGTAGCCACCCCAAATATACCAACAATAATTTCAATAAATTCTCAGTCTCCACCCAAGTAAAGGAGAAGTGATTTGTGTCCATTTACCTGCAATCGAGATGCTTTTCCAAATATCATAAAGATATAATATAGATCCAACCATTGTGCTCTAGATACCATCCCAAAAGCGAGGATATCACTGAAAAAGAAGCTGTGGGATATATCAGTGTTCCTACCCATATTTATTCCACAGAAAATACTAGCAGATCATGCCTCTCGAATCTTGTGACTGAGCCTATCCATATCAAGAATAAATAGTATGGGCGATAATGTACATCCCTGTCATAAACCCCTACTAGTATGGAGAAAATGAGAAGGATATCCATTGATCAACACTACAAACTGTACTAAAGTCACACATGCTATAATCCATTCAACATTGTACATCACCATTCCAATTTTTGTTAATATGAGACGCAAAAATGTCCAATTGACACAGTCATATGCCTTCTACAAATCCACCTTCATGACTAGCACCTCCATTCTCTTTGTGTCGATAGAATGTATACATTCTTAGGCTATCTCCACATCATCATGAATCAGACTGTTGTAGAGAAAATCATATTGTTCTCGAGTGATATAGGTCGAGAGAGTCAACTTCAAGCACTATGTTATGATTTTAGAAATAAGTTTGTAACTAATATTACATAGAAAGATAGGTCTGAAATGCATAAAGGTGATAGGATCTAATGTCTTAAGTATGAGGGAAATAAATATTGAGTTTATGGCTCCAGTCATATTCCTAGTGATCCTATATTCTTTAGCCATATACAAAAGATCCTCCCCCATGAGATCAAAGAAATGTAGAAAGAGCTCAACTGTCTAGCCATCTGGGCTAGGATACTTATCTTTAGCAAAATAATTTAGTACTCTGTGTACTTCATCCATCTCTATAGGTCTGAAAATAACTTGATTTTTTTCCTCATCAAACATGATTGGATAGTTCTCTCATCCCCGCATTTGATCCTCTATATTAACACCATTTCGTTCTCAATAGAAAGATTCAAAAAATAAAATTGCTTCTTGTTGTATCTTAGTTGTAGTGTATATTTGAACATTATTTATCCCCTTTATATGCCAAATAGTATTAATATTTCTCCTATGTTTTGCACACTTATGAAAAAATCAGGTGTTCCGATCCTCCTCTTTTAAGCACAGACCCTCACTTTTCAAGCACCAAGTAGCCTCCTGTATCTGTAATATATTTCTTTTTCTATCATCCAAATCCTTTATCTTTACAATAATATAGAGGGAAGGGTTACCTATATCCAAAACTCTGCCAAGTCAATCAATCTCCGCCACAGTAGACTTCAATTCCTTGCACAAATATTTTTTTATGCCTTTCCCATATACAGACCCGACTTTTCAAGAATTGGAGTTTATTTTTTATGTGATGCATTGTTGATGTACCTGGTTCCAAAACCACCATATTCCAATATGTTTTAATCAATTCATTGAAATCTTCATCCTCCAACCATATTCACTTAAATTTGAAAGGGATGCCAAGTCAAACCGGTTCGGGCCGCCATTGTAAGATAATTGGAATTCAAAAGTAAATATTTACATAGTGGATTTCAACTTTACATAGTGGTAAATCATAGTGGATTCCTCCTTTACATAGTGGAGAATCACTAGATTCTATTTAGAATGATGATAAATTGTAGACTCCAATGAAACAGATATTCAAAACACATGCACATATTTTCAATTTAAAGTAATAGTCATCTCTCCAATAGTAGAATCGACACTTGAGAATACTCATGAACCATCTGACCATTTTTTATTTTTATTTTCAAATGAAAAAAAAAACTAGTTTATATAATGTACTAGTACATTTTCTGGAAAAGAACTGCAAATTGTCTTACATTTTTCTTCACAAGGTAACCCCAAATTTATGCTAGTGATAATAGATAAAATCCTAATCCAAAAGAGTCTTTATGGAAAAAATAACATAAGATATTTCAAAAGTGAGATACTCACATATACAACCCAACCCTCTGATCTCCCTTCTTCCAAAATACCAAAGGCATTTGCACCTCTGCTACATGAAAGACATTACTACAAAGAAGAGCGGCTTTGCGTTAAAGGATAAATTTAGTGAAACAATATAGAAGTTCACACATGACGAGCGAAGCACAGTTTCGTTACTCTAATTGGAAGTACATATTTTATATTGAATGTGATTGGCATACTATTTGTGAAAAAATGAAATACAAAATCCAATATCTCAATTTAAATTAGTTGTGTAGATGTGATTTCAATTTAAATGACTTTTCTATAAACATAGTTCTACTCTTTGGTTAAAAGAGTCTAGAATTATATGTTTATAAAGTTTGAGAGGCAATTAAGTATATAATAGAAATGTGTTAACATTTTTTTATTCATTACATGTGTTCTTATTATTGTTTGTGCTTTATAATTCTTACATTATGATGGCTTTTAGTATTGCAACAATAATGTTGCAATTCCAAAGGGTTTTAGTTTTAATTATCAATTTGGTATTCATACAAATTTAAGAGGGGTTGCAACAATATATGTAGTATACACCATTTCTTTCTCTTATTGATTGATGTATGTGGAAATACTGAAATGAAAGATAGATGTACAAAGACCAAGTTGAGTAATTTGTGTTACAATAAATTTTCGATTGGAGGAAATTAATTCCTGAAAGGAAAATGACACACAAACCTAGACTAGTTGCAATAATGAAATATATAATTCTACACTATCTGCAATGAAATGAAAGAACACTTGCATACCTCTATGCTATCTTGCAAGGAAACGAAAACACAATGTTGAAATGAGAACATGTAACCCCTTGCAAAAAAACAAATTTCTAAAGCAAACCAATCAAAAACATCTACAATGTCTCTCTACTTCAAAAATGCATTAGCATGGTTCTAAGAGTGTTTTAATACATCAAGGAACACAAATAATGAGTTTAGTACAACTTTGAGTGAGTTTGAAAGGATAGCTATGAAGGTGATAGGTGACAAACTCCCAGTTTAAACTATATTTCCACATTGTGACAATGAAGGAAAAATCATATTAGATCATGAAGAAATCACGGAAACAAGAATATCATAGCTACGAAATCAATCAATTTTAGAGAATCTCCTTAAGTGGAAGAACTGACCTATTGAAGATTCTGCATGAGAGGATGATTATTTTATATAGAATCATCCAAAGCTAATCCAACATTGATGCCAACACTTTTTTGAAGGAGAGGTGCATGTTAAGTTTCTAAAATACTAGTGTAGCCCCTATATTGTTATTGTGTGCCTCATAGAAGCTCACTATTGTTATTGTTGTGCCCTTACATTATTATTTTTATGTAGGCCCTAGTTATATTTTGACCCTTTAGACTCCTATATATACCAAGGAGGCCTCGTCATTTGAATCATCCAAGAATTGTTCATTTATGTGATGTAAAAGGAGGTAGCTTTCTCAAAGTGACTTATTATCAAGTCATTGATCTATATTTTTGTCTGTGTTATTTTGATCTAAATACATAACACTATATCCCAAGGTAGTGCTTAATTCTTAAATTTCCACTTTTGGACCAACATTAATATAATTATTGTCTATATCTATTTTTCATTGATTTTCTCTACCCCAATCATCTCCATCAGTCAAAAAACGTTTTCTCACATAATTACGAAGTTTTTTGGTTGGAATTGTAACCTCTTTTCATTTTGGGTGAGGTTTTCTCGTCATAAAGAAAAATGATATTGGATAGTTATGGCTAATGTGAAGCCTTGTAATGCTTCAGAAATTGTATACATTTTTGGATATGTTAATGGCATTGTTGTTGGTGATGGAAAAGGAGTAGTGAAGATGGATGTGAAGAGGTAGCAAAGAAGCAAATATGTGATGGAAAAGGAGCAGCGAAGAAGTAGCAAGGCAAGGAGCAGCATAAGCAAGGCAAAGATGTGGTGGAAAAGGAGAAACAAGAGCAACGAAAAGATGTGATGACAAAGGAAAAACATGGTAGGATCAATAGATGAAGGTGATGGAAAAGGAACAACAAAGTTGTAGCAACATATGTGATATTGATGCTTGTATGTGTTGTGTATAAGGCTAGTTTGAAGATTGGTTTGTTGGAAGAAAATTGTTGTGATGCAAGGCAAGACTCCATGACAATAAAGGAAATGAAAGGCTCCAACAACAAAAAAGGCAAGGCTGTTGAGACAATGACATGAAGATGGTGTGATGCAAGTCCAAGGAAAAGGCAAAGATGTTGCAAAGATTATTGTGATGCATTAATGGAAAATGTTGTTGTTGATCACAAGGAATGAATGCTCAATTATATAGTTATATGTTATTCCTATAATGTTGCATGATGTTGGAATCATGTTGGTGAATCTAATCCTTACATTTGGTGGATCATTTATTTTTGTCTTCTAATATTCAAAATATGATAATTTTGGAAACGAATGAGTGGAATGCAAAGAGACAAGCCTTTTCACTTCATATTCTTATGTGGAATACCAATAGCCATAAATGTTTTCTTATAAAAATGTGTGAGGTTTCAAGGCTAAATGGTTAGAGAGTGAGATAATGTGTGATAATTGAGTAAGGTATTATGCATTAGCTACCTGATACATATGAAGCTAATGTGAAGCGGATTTGAAGGGAAGAAGAGGAAAAAATGAAGAAGGAGATATGCAAAATTTATGACCAGGTAAACTAGCACATTGTTATTTCTTGTTTGCATCAGGGGATCGTAGTCTCCTTTCAAGTAGTGGCTTGATAAACATTACGTTGTAGCCTATAGTAAACATATGGGACTTGGAGGTTCCTTGGATGTTTTAGCTTGCAGAAAAAGGTAGGTAGCATCCTCCTATAGCTTGGAGCCTACAGAAAATTAGATGTAATAAGGAGTAGGATCTTGCCTTTGCATCACAACAATAATAAAATCATGGTTTTCTCCCTTTATGCGTTTCCACATATATATGGTGTTAATATGTGTTTTCATTATGTGTTGATGTGATGTTTTGGTTTTCCTATTACTTGTTTCTCACATATTCAATGTGTTGGCCATTATTTGTTAAGATGCTCATGTAATGTTGTTGTTAATAAGTTTGATGGTTTTTTTTTAATGTCCACGAATATACTAAATTGATTCACGCCCCCTCCCAGTTTAGTCAAGTTTTCATGAATTGGTATCATAGCAAATTTCCTTCTGTATAAGCCTAACAACGTGAAGGTAGGTCTGATTGAGTCATGCACTATCAAAGTGTACCTGTGTTGAGTGCAAAAAACTTTCATGAATGGGGAGATAAGGTAAAATTTGAACTAATAGCTTATGGACTTGATGTATGCAAACTTGTATGTGATGGCTACTATAAAGACTCCCCCTCTACGTAAGAGCAACTGTTGAATACTGGATAATAAATACTATGGGAGCATAATGGAGCCCTCTTCTCCAAGAGTGTTGTCCACCAGGTATTGTAAGTGCATTGAGTCGGCGGCCACATAAAGACCGCTTTTTGTTAGAGATTCAGCCACAGTGTTAGACTCACTTAGCTAGAATTTCTTCCCTCATGTTCATGCGAGTGACACCAAGCTAGTATATTTTGTATTGTTTCTTGTGACATATCTGAAGCCATTCTCCACATACATATATACTTGTTTATGCTGCACCATCAAAATAACCTACAGGAAACATATTGATACACACACACACACACACACACATATATATAACTTGGGTCATTATCCTTATGTAGACTTATATTTTGAGTGCCCATCCACATCGCTATGTTGGAGAAAATATTGTGTGTGTTGATGGGAATACCATCAAATATGTTTTCATTCTTGGCTCTCCATAATTGCAAGAATATGGAGAGAGGAATTGTCGGGTGCATTTCCCACTCCACCAGCATAGTCACTGTTCAATAGGGTGTTTAGTTATAAAAGGGGAATTAAAAAAAAGAGTCTAACATTATACCTGTGATGCAATCGAGCACTCCAGTAGTAGATTAAATTAGTCTCAGATGAGTTATGACATAGTACGCACCATCCTGGTCCATGTATACCCTTCTTCCATAAATTTTCCCAAGTCAAGGTTTTTTCTTACTAAACCAACAAGGTGTATAAAATGATCTTAGTAGGGACCTTCATTTCCTAATATTTCGGAACAACATTTTGTTATTTAAAGAGAGTTTGGAGCAAATAATGTATTGATAAGTTTACGCAACCACCACTGTACCTTTGTGAAAATTTCCAGCCCATGTAATATGATCACCCCTCTCTATTCTGAACACGCCTATCCTTCTGAGTTCCATAATATAATTATCCCAGACCTCAACACTATGTCTTGTCAACCTTATGTCAGTTGCTATCTTGCAAATTGGAAACCTCCCATGCCAGTGTTGAATTACTTGTGCCAAATAGAAGTATTCACGGCATTTAATCTATCTATGATGTCCACCATGAGGCCATTAGCAATATTGGCACCCAAAATGTTATTTAGACTAATAATAATTCAATCACCCATACCAAAAGAGCAACAGATTCACTGGAGAAACCATAATTTAATTTTATTGAAACTCATCCTGATATAAGAGCCATAATTTTTACCTATGGAGCCATTCTTGATCCACTCTGAAGCCTCTCTACGATTCAACTACATTTCCCGAATGATGTCCCTCCAGGAAACCTCTCGAAAGAATGCATGCCATAAGGACTTACTCAATAGGGCCCAACCAAAAATTTTCACATCCAATATCGCTTATTGTCCATATTCTTTTGGGATGATGATCTTCTCCCATTTAATCAAATGGTATTTCATACCCTCCCAGTGCCTGCCTAGATGATGTGTGCCATGATGCTCCGAACTTTGGATATAATGGTTGTAGGAATAATAAATAAGTGTGCCCAGTAGACTGTTGTTGAAGAATTGACTGCACATGGGTGAATATCCCTTCTAGGGTAAGCCTTCTATGAGACAAACCAAATAATTTCTAACAAAATTATCCATAATCAATAGGCAATCATCAATCCTGTAGTTGTTGGGTTTGAGCATGTGTCCCAAATATGTGAAACCCTCGCACAGGGGCTTAGTAGCCACCCCAAATATACCAGCAATAAATTCAATAACTCCTCGGTCTCCACCTGAGTAAAGGAGAAGTGATTTGTGTCCATATACCTGCAATCCATATGCATCGTGAAATATCATAAATATATAATGCAGAGCAAACCACTATGCTCTAGATACCACCCCGAAAGCAAGGATATCATCGAAAAATAAGTTGTGTAATTTATTGGCATTCCTACCCATATTTATTCCACAAAAAAAAACAACAGATCATGCCTCTCAGATGTTGTGACTAAGCCCATCCATAATGAGAATAAATAGTTAGGCCGACAATGAACATCCCTATCGTAAACCCCTACTAGCATCCAAAAAATGAGAAGGATATACATTGATCAACACTACAAACTATACCGAATTCACACATGCCATAATCCAATCAACATTGTATGTCGTCATTCCAATATTTGCCAATATCAGATGCATAAACATCTAATAAATGCAATCATATCCTTTCTGCAAATCCACCTTCATGACTAGTGCCTCCATTTTCTTTGTGTGGATGGATTGTAGACATTCTTGGGCTATGGTGAGAACATCATGAATCAAACGATTGTGGAGAAAATTGTATTGTTGTCGAGTGATATAGATCAAGAGTTATCCAAGTGGATATTGGTGGCCACCTGCCAATTCCACTTAGACCCCCACCATTTTTTCTTTCAACTTTTCAGTTTCCTTATCGGTAGCACAATTCACTATATTTGGTAGTTTTTCATGTCATGAACTTTCAAAGCCATTTTGAGGCCCTAAACGACCTTTTTTGGAAAAACTAGGAGAAACGTGGGCCCATGTTGCTCTTCCCAAAGTTGTATTCCTCAAATAGATCTATCTAAAGAGGTATTGTGCATGTCAAATGGAGATCGTATGCCAAAGTTACGACCCTGGTAATTTGATGTACCAATTTACCCAAAACGGGGCCCATAGTTTGGCACTTCATCTCCTAGCAGTTAGGGTTTTTGGATGTTTAGGGATTTCCATTATTTCTCAACAGTAAATAGGCCTTCAAGCCTCATTCTAAGATAGTTCAGAGGCATGTAGTCACCACATCTCTCCTCAAAGATAATCTACCATCACCCAAGATAGTTTATTTCCATTTCCGTTTGTAAGCATATTTCAATATTTTACATTAATGAAATGAAGTATTATTTCTATTGTATCTTTGTATTTATGGTTATCTCTGTAATTTGTTGTGTTCCTATTTAAATCCGGATCAGTGGTATCAGAGCGGTCTACTCTTTCTCTGTTTTTCTTTGCATGTCCCCAACGAGGTCGAGATATAAGGAGTTAGGGCTTGAACTTGTGAACCTTTGCAAGACTAGCCTCGTAAATCCTGACGGCCTCCCATGGTGGATGAAATGAAAGACGAAGGGGCAAAAGATCCTATCAAAATCTTGCTCAAAGAGGTCCTCAAGTGACAACGAAATGCGATGATGGATAACTTTGCCTAGATCCTTCAGTGGCTACCAAGCGGTGACACATCTACTTCCAACAGCTACTCTGGAAGCACCACAACATTTAAGGTACAAGGTAATTTTGACACCCCCATAATTGAGGGTCAGATAGATGTAGACACTATAGATAAATGGTTAAATCGGCTAGAAGGGTGTTTTCCTATTCAGGATTTTTCTGGCCAGGAAAATATTACTTTCGCACTTCTCAAAGATTTCCCCCATGTCAAGGATTAGTGGGAAAACTACTCCGAGTAGAAGGATGAAAGTGTGGCTTCACTATTTTCAGCCACACCCACTTGGAATTCATTCTAGAATGCCATCAAGGAGCAGTACTACCTTTTCAAAAGTTATGAGGATAAATACATAAAGTGGACCACACTACGGCAGGGAAGGGACCAAGACATATCGGAGTTTACCAATATTTTTCATACCCTTCGCACAAAGTTGGGTATCAAGGATTCTGAGCTGCATTTTGTACTCAAATATTGTGGCTACCTACACAGGTACATCTAGGATGAGATGGAGTTCCTATACATCTCCTCGCTCGACACAGTGTACCAATATGCTATTAAGATCGAGCAGAAGTTTAAACAGAAGAAGCGAGACTTTGGATCTCCAAATCCAAAGCAAGGGATAGGTGCCCCCAAACCACTGATCAAAGGACAAAGCCAAGGCAGGGTGGCCCAGGACAACCCGCCAAAGCCGCAAGCAAAGAACAACACTGTGAAGCTAAAGAAGGACACATGAAAGTGGTGTGAGTTCCATAAGAGCTCCACTCACAACATAAGTGAGTTTCAAGCCAAGTAGTCACTAGTGGCCAAGCTAATGTATTCAGAATGAGATACATGTTCAGACTTTGAGTCAAAACCTGATAGGGGGAATGACAAAGGGAATCAGATCATTGATGCAGAGCCCAATTCCACCATTGCCACCACAAAGATCCAGAAGGAGGAATCTGAAGATCCCTAGGAGGAGGAGCACCTCTTCCACTCCCAGATGTGGGTAAAGGGCTTCCCGCTATAGTTCATTGTCGACAGCGGGAGCCAAAAGAACCTCATTTTGGCAGAGTTCATAAAGCAGCTAGGCTTACTGACCACATCACATCCACAACCATACACCATTGGGTGGCTTCACCAAGGACGAGATCTTCGCATTAACCATTAGTGTTGCCTTCCATACAACATCAATTCCTTCACAAATGAGGTATTTTGTGACATTGATCCCCTTGATGTTTGTGATGTATTCTTAGGCCAACCATACTTGTGGAAGTGACATGTCGTATATGAGTCAAGGCCTCGTACTGTTATTGTTACTTTGGGAAATAAGTTGTACAGGATACCGAAGGTAGCACCACCTAGCGCCATCTCTTTGGTTACTGCAAAACAATGCAGTAAGCTCGCTTCCAAAACTAGGAAATTTGTTTTCCTGATGATACGTCATCAAGGAAAGAAGAAGACGGTGGCCACGACCTCTAGACAGAGCCCCTCCACATGATAACTACAAATGGACAAGGTCGTGGAGGAGTATGAGGACATCTTCACCTTCCCTGTAGGGGTTCCTCTGCACTGTTAGGTCAAGCACTCCATCGATCTAACCCCAGGTGCGCCACTGCCCAATGGACCAATCTATCGTCACTCCATTCTGGAGAACGATGAAATCAAGAGGCAGATTCAGGAGCTGCTGTAGAAAGGTCACATTTGACCGAGTTCATCGCCCTATGGGAGCTCGATCATGTTGGTATAGAAGAAGGATCAAACTTGGAGACTCTGTACTGACTATCAGGTGTTGAACAAGATCATTGTTCAGAAAAGGTACCCAATCCATAGATTGATGACCTTCTGGACCAATTGAAGGGGGAAAAATATTTCAGCAAAATCTATTTGAAGTCAAGATATCACCAGCTACTAATCGAACCCTCTGATGTGTGGAAGACTGCCTTCAAAGCCAAGGAGGGCCTTTTCGAATGGTTGGTTATGCCTTTCGGGTTGACGAATGCTCCTCCAACCTTCATGAGGCTAATGGATGACATCTTGGGGCAATTCACCAACTCATTTGTAGTGGTATACTTGGATGACATCTTGATCTTCAACCAGAGTTGGGAAGGGCACCTCCACCACATTCAACAAGTTATCCAAACACTGCGGCAACACAAGTTATGTGCCAATTTGGAGAAATTCACTTTTGGCATGACCCGACTTCAGTATCTAGGATACATTATTAGTGAACATGGGGTGCATGTGGATCCAACCAAGATCCAAGTCATTTAGGATTGGCCATCTCCAACCACTTTGACAGAGCCTTGCAACTTTCTAGGTCTTGCTAACTTCTATCGTAGTTTCGTGTTGGTATTTTCTCATATCACTTGGCCCTTGAGTCAAGTCAGCAAGGGAGGATCGAAAGAAAAATTATTTTGGTCTGAATCTCAACATAAGGCATTCATAGAGTTAAAAAATCGCCTCTGCTCGACACCAATGCTTGCATTACTAGACTTGCAACAACCATTTCAGATCGAGACAGATGCCTCTGGCTATGCTATTGGTGCCATCATTAATCAACATGGGCATCCAATGGCATATCAAAGTGAGACACTTTCAAACACTGCCCGGAAGTATCCCACTTATGACAAAGAGATGTATTCCATTGTGCAACCCTATTGCCAATGGAAGCATTACATTTTGGGGAAGGTAACGATCATCCACATAGACCACTGGCCCTGGTAGTTCATACAGATGCAAGGGAAGTTGGAGAATGATCTTCATCAGAAGTGGTCCACATACCTGCAACAGTTCCATTTGAATATCAAGTATAAGAAGGGAAATTCCAATAATGTTGAAGATTGCCTCAATCGACCATTGATCATGGCGTTAACCACCATGCTCAACTCCTATGGGCACGTGACTTCTGATTGGCCACTTCTTTACAAAAGCAACCCAAAATTCATCCATACATACCAGACACTCTTGGAGGGTCAGCATGTTCTAGATTTTCACCTCTAGGATGCCCTATTTTTCCACCTGGGTCACCTTTGTGTTCCTTCAAGCGAACGTGCCAAGATGATTTGGGAAGAACACTACAGTTGGGCTGCTAGGAATTTCAGTGTTGAGAGAACGATGGCAATACCACAGAAGTATTTCTATTGGCCAAATCTTCGACAGGATGTTGGAATGTACATTAGATCTTGCATTTCCTGTGCCATTGCGAAACCGACCATCAAGAAGCAATGCCTCTATACTCTGCTGCCTACCCCTAGTCAACCTTGGAAATCCATCTCCATGGATTACATGTCAAGCCTTCCTTCTACTAAGCATGGAAATGACTTTGTTTTGTGGTTGTCGATAGGTTCTCAAAGATGGCCATTATGGCAGCCTACAAGAAGAATATCACTGTAGAAGACACTACTAAACTCTTCTTTGAGTGAGTGTGGGTACACTTTGGGATCCCACAGTTTATCATCTCAGATCAGGATAGCAGGTTCCTTAGTACATTTTGTTCTAGTCTCTGGTCGATGCTGGACACCAAACTGACTAAGTCCACTGCCTTACATCCCCAAACTGATGGCCAGACAGAGGTTGTCAACAGGATGATCATAAAAATTTTGTGCATATACAACTCAAAGTAGCCACGCACATGGCATGAGAGCGTCCCCTATGTTGAACACAGCTATAACCAGGCTCTCCATAGCTCGACTGGCCACAACCCTTTTTAGGTGGGCTTGGGATTCTAGCCAATATGTCCTATTGATGTGGCCATGCCATTTGTAGCTACTCAGGCATATTCGGCTCATGTCCAGTCCAAAAAAGATAAGGCAAACAAATTCATTGAGGACATCCAACATATCCACCAACAGTTCCATGACATTCTAGATAAATCAAATGCCAAGTACAAGCAGCGAGATGATCAACATCGGGTGCCACACGAGTTTCAGGAGGGCAACAAAGTCTGGTTGCATTTGCAAAAGGAATGCCTTACCAGAGCCTATTGGAAACTCATACCGCTCCGATATGGTCCTTAAACCATTACCAAGGCTATGGTAGACAATGCACATGAGCTCAATATTCCCCCATTCCTTGGCCTCCATCCAGTGTTCAATGTGGACTGCCTTTAGCCATACTTTCCACCATGACTAGACACATCCGATAATGTAGAACATCTCACGCCAATAGAGTTAAATCCACATTACATTGAACAAGCTACAACTGATCGGATCATGGACATGAAGATCAAGCACACTTGCTAGCAGAAGATCCAACTGTATTGAATTGTCAAAGTAGGCCAACTCCTTCACCAGGGCAAGTGGCTCACCAAGGACCAAGTTGAGCAGAGGTTTCCTCATCTCATGGAGGAACTCAACACAATGGGGACCATTGCTTCCTAAGGGGAGAGGAATGATCTAGGTGGAAATTGGTGGCCAGCCGCCAATTCCACTTGGACCCCCACCATTGTTTCTTTCATCTTTTCAGTTTCCTTATTTATAGCACAATTTACTATTTTTGGCAGTTTTTCAAGTCCTGAACTTCCAGAGCCATTTTGAGTCCCTAAACGACGTTTTTTGCGAACCCTGGGAGCAACATGTGTCCATGGACCAAAGATTCTCTTCCAAAATTTCTATTCCTGAGATAGATCTTTCTAGCAAGGTATTTTGCGCGTCAAACGGAGATTGTATGCCAAAGTCACGACCCCAGGAAGTTGATGAACCAACTTACCCAAAACGGGGCCCATAGTTTGGCGCTTCATCTCCTAGGGTTATGGTTTTTTATGTCTAGGGTTTTCCATTGTTTCTCAACAACAAATAGGCTTTCGAGCCTCATTGTAAGACAGTTCAAAGGCATCTAGCTACCACATCTCTGCTCAGAGATAAGCTACCATCGCCCGAGCTAGTTTATTTCCATTTCTGTTTGTAAGCATATTTCAATATTTTACATTAATGAAATGAAGTATCATTTTTGTTGTATCTCTGTATTTATGGTTATCTCTTAAATGTGTTGCGTTCATGTTTAAATCGGGATCAGAGAGAGTCAACTTCAAGAGCTTTGCTATGATTTCAGAAATAAGCTTGTAAGTAATATTGCATAGAGAGATAGGTATAAAATCCATAAAGGTGATAGGATATGATGTCTTCTATATGAGAGAAATAAATGTTGAGTTTATGGGTCCATTCATATTCCCAATGATCTTGGATTCTTCAGCCATATGCAGAAGTTCATTCCCCATGAGATCGAAGAAATGTAGAAAGAGCTCAACTGTCCAGCCATCCAAGCAAGGACACTTACCTTTAGCGAAAGATTTTAGTACCCTGTGTACTTCATCCAACTCTATAAGTCTGAAAATAACCTAATTTTTTGCCTCATCAAACATGATTGGATAATTCTCTGATTCCCACATTTGACCCTCTATATTAACACCATTTCATTCCCTATAGAAAGATTCAAAAAATAAAACTGCTTCCTGTTGTATCTCAGTTGTAGTGTATACCTAAACATCATTGCTCCCCTTTATGTTACAAATAATATTAAAATTTCTCCTATGTTTTGCATACTTGTGAAAAAATTGAGTGTTCCAATCCCCCTCTTTTAACCATAGAGCCCAACTTTTCAAGCACCAAGTAGCCTCTTGTATTTGTAATATATTTATTTTTTTGTCCTCCAACTCCTTTAGCTTCTCAATAATAGATGGGGAAGGGGTCCCTATATCCAAAACTATGCCAATTCGATCAATCTCTGCCACAATAGACTTTAATTCCTCGTACAGAGTTTTTTTTATGCCTTTCCCATATACGGACCTAGCACTTCAGGAATTGGAGTTTAGTTTTGATGTGATGCATTGTAGATGTACCAAGTTCTGAAACCACCATATTCCAAGATATTTTAATCAATTCATGGAAATATTCATCTTCCAACCATATTCAATTAAATTTGAAAGGGATGCCAAGTCGAACCGGTTCGGACCGCCATTGTAAGATAATTGGAATTCAAAAGTAAAGCACACAATCTTTACATAGTGGAAAATAACATTGGATTTTTTCTTTACATAGTGGGAAATAATAGTGGATTTCGCCTTTATGTGGTGGAGAATCACCATATTCTACTTAGAATGGTGATAAATTGTAGACTCAAAACAAATAGATATTAGAAACACATGCACATATTTGCAATTTAAAATAATAGTCATCTCTCCAATAGCAGAATCAACACTTGAGTATACTTATCAACCATCTGACATTTTTTTCTTCAAATGAAAAAACACTAGTTTATATAATGTACCAGTACATTTTCCGAAAAAACACTGAAAATTGTCTTACATATTTCTTCACAATGTAACCCCCAATTTACGCTAGTGATAATAGATAAAAGCCTAATCCAAAATAGTCTTGATGGAAAAAATAACAAAAGGTATTTCAAAAGTGAGATACTCACATATACAACCCAATCATCTAACCTCCCTTCTTCCAATATACCAAACACATTTGCATCCCTTCTACATGAAATGCATTACAATAAGGAAGAGCAGCTTTGCGTTAAAGGATAAATTTAGTGAAACAAGATAGAAGTTCATGCATGACCACCAAATCGTAGTTGGGTTACTCTGCCTGGAAGTACATATTTTAAATTGAATATGATTGTCTTAATGGTTGTGAAAACGAGAAATACAAAATAGAATATCTCAATTTAAATTAATTGTGTTGATGTGATTTCAATTTAAATGAGTTTTCTATAAAAAATAATTCTACTCTTCGGTTAAACGAGTGTAGAATTATATGTTTATAGAGTTTGAGAGTTAATTAAGTATATAATATAAATGTTTTAATTTTTTTCATTATTTTATCTGTTCTTATTATTGTTTGTGCTTTATAATTGTTACATTATGATGGCTTTTACTATTGCAACAATAATATTGCATTTCCCTAGGGTTCTAGTTTTAATTGTCATTTTGGTGTTCATACAAATCTAAGAGGGGTTGAAATTATATATGTACTAGATACAATTTCTTTTTCTTATTGAATGTATTTGGAAATACTGAAATGGAAGATAGATGTACGAAGACGAATTTGAGTAATTTGTGTTACAGAAAATTTGCAATTAGAGGAAATAACTTCCTGAAAAGAAAATGACACACAAACCTAGAAAACTTTCAATAAAGGAAGATATAATTCTACACTATCTGCAATGAAATGAAAGCACACTTGCAAACCTCTATGCTATGTTGCAAGGAAAGGAAAACACAATGTTGAAATGAGAACTTGTAAACCCTTGCAAAAAAATAGATTTCCAAAGAAAACCAATCAAAAACATCTACAATGTCTCTCTACATTGAAAATCCATTATCAAGGTTCCAAAAGTGTTTTAATATATCAAAGAACACAAATCATGAGTTTATTACAAATTTGAGTGAGTTTGAAAGGATAATTATGAAGGTGGTAGGTGACAAGCTCCCATTTCAAACTATATTTCCATATTGTGGCAAGGAAGGAAAAAACATATTGAATCCTAAAGCAATCACGAAAACAAGAATCTGATGGCTACAAAATCAATCATTTTCAGAGAATCTCATTAAGTGGAAGAACTTACGTGCTAAAGATTCCACATGGGAGGATGGGTATTTTACATAGAAGTATCTAGAGCTACTCAAGCATTGGTGCCAACACTTTTTTGAGGGAGAGGGGCATGTTAGGTCTTTGTAATACTAGTGTAGCCCCTATATTGATATTGTGTGCCTCATAGAAGCTCACTATTGTTATTGTTGTGCCCTTACATGATTATTTCTATGTACTTCCTAATTATATTTTGATCCTTTAGACTCTCCTATATATACCAAGGAGGTCTCGTCATTTGAATCATCCAAGAATTATTCATTTATGTGATGTAAAAGGAGGTAAATGCCTCAAAGTGGCTTATTATCAAGTCGTTGATCCATATTTTCTTCTCTTTTATTTTGATCTAGATACATAATACTATCTCCCAAGGTAGTGCTTAATCCTTAAATTTCCACTTTTGGACCAACATTAATATAATTATTCTCTATATCTAATTTTCATTGATTTTCTCTATTCTAATCATCTCCATCAGTCAAATAATTACAAAGTTTTTTTATTGGAATTGTAACCTCTTTCAATTTTGGGTGAGGTTTTGTTTGTGAAAATGAATCATAATGATGTCCTACACCAAAAAAATGTATTATCATAATTTACATCATGAATCTTCATATAATTAATCATGGATTTGCTTCAATTCTCCATGCATGTTCATTAACAACCATTTCCCTCAAGAGAGAAATATTAATACGTTTATTCTTTTGCGTAGCAAGGAAGCGTTAAACTTTTCAATTCACAATATCACCTCAACATTGATGTATCTATTTATCTAATATTTACTGATTTTATATATTTTAGTATTTTATAAAGAAAAAATGCTTACTCATATTATTGTCAACTTTTTAATTTGGATTTGAAATCTTCAAATTTATAGTCAATAATCCAAATTAAAGGAAATGTTCCTTATCTTATAACCCTAATAAAAGTATATCTCAGTCCCCCATTAGAAACATGTTGATGAGCACATATTTAATATATAAGAACAAGTTAAATAATATAGAAGTCTCCTTGTAGGATGATGGAGTGGTTGGCACAACGGCTCTGGCCAATTTCAAATCCCATGGCGGGGACATCTTTCACCCATTATGATAAGGCTCAAGGAGTTGGATCCCGCACCCTTGTGGAGTCTTGACTCTTGTTCTTGCTAAGTCATAAATTCCTGGTATATCTCAACTCTTGGTGTGATAATGGCAGCTACTAGGTTTGATCTTGGACCTTGCCTAGATTGAATCTCGGTGTCTTGGTATTATAGTGGCAGCTACAAGGTCTGATATTGGACTCTTGGTGTCTTGGTGTCATAGTTGCAGTCACTAGGTTTGATCTTGGGCCTAGCCCATATGACTCTAGTGAGTTATCCATTAACCATGGTAATACAATATACTTCCTAAAATTGCTTTAAATTAATATATCAACATATTTTATGGAGGTGGTCAACCTTACCAAAGAAGATCGAAATTATTTCTATGATCTCATAAGAGTAAAGAAAAAAAAATGTTGTTAAAATAACAACTAATTCTCTAGAACTCTATAGTAAAAATAATTGTCAACCAATCCCAAAAACTCGTTGGAATGAAAGTGTGACACCTTTCTAACACGAAGTGGGTTGAAAATGAAAACGACATTCTCTTAAAATCCTTAACATGTACTAGGAATAGATTCAACTTGCAAAACCAACCTTCTTAATCCTTTAATCCAATAATTCTAAATCCTAACCATTTTAGCTTCAATAAACTAATTTAATCTTAGTAAAAATTAATGATCATTATTATTACGCTGAAGGAAAAGTAACATTGTCAAGTCATCAGGTGCGTCATGTCTCCCCAAAATGCTATAAACAAAGGGGAACGAGAGTAAAATAGGCATCGAGAGTTAGAAATATCAGGAGTCTGAGAGTCAAGAAGCATCCCTCCTCTGCATCTGCATCTGGAAGGAGATCTTCTTGCATCACGGATA
This sequence comes from Pinus tabuliformis, assembly GCA_031772625.1. Classification (NCBI taxonomy): domain Eukaryota; kingdom Viridiplantae; phylum Streptophyta; class Pinopsida; order Pinales; family Pinaceae; genus Pinus; species Pinus tabuliformis. The sequence continues at coordinate 234,765,692 of CM062820.1, read as the reverse complement.
AATTATTTACCCTGTGTTTGAGTCTAGAGTTTGAGAAGCCTGCGCATCAAAACCTGTGAGCCTGGTGAGAACCTAAGACGGCTAAACTTTCATAGGAAGCCTTCAATTTTGATTACTCTTGTCTATAGACAAAGCGCACAACACGCCAGGAAACCTTTGGTTTCTAGCTTCTAACGAGCTAGTATAACTAGTAAATGGCTTTGGAGTCAATCTTTGGTTCGACCCTAGAAGTCCTTTGTGATTTTGTATTAACTGACTGCAATATCCAGTTTCTCCAAGATAAATAAAGAAATAAGTTTCTTTTGAGTGATATCTTTGTCCATACATGTCTTTGACTAAGTAAAGTTCATCTGAGGTTCATCGAAGGTTCACTTAGGATACTGGAGTCCAGTTTTGCTCGTAAAGGAAAGAGGCCATAGAAAGAGTGTGTTTTGCATTGGATTTGTCTGAAAGCTTGTGTATGAGTTCGTGTAGCTCAGTAGAAAAACATTCACATTTGCAAGCTTCATTCTCTGGTGGAGGAAGCCTCTAAAGAGTAGGTTCCTTGGCACCATTTGTTATCTGTCGATAGTGCATAAAAAAATGCCATGTGTCCCTATTTTCCATTGTGTTAACAAGTGTCATGTGTATTTATCACGCAGTCTATCATTGTTGGTGTACTTGTCCACGTGAATTTGTTCTCTAACTTTGATATCGTTAGAGATCCATGTCATTCCATAGGCCTTCGTTTTGGAGCACATGCCTGTGTAGTTTAGATTGTAGGCTGGTATCACCATTAGTTCCAAGCTCTGTGCCTCCATCACACCAAGATGAATTCAATACAGAGGAAATGGTAATATTGACCAAAAAAAAAACAAAGACTTAAATAAGTATTGAGAGCAATGAAGGGGTTAAATACCAGTTGGGAAATTTAGTAGATGAAATAGATACATTCATTCATAATAACAAAAAATGGAAGCCCATCCAATTTAAATCCCATGGTTTCTCTCTAGCATGGCCTAATGAATTATATCAAAGGTAGTTAATGGTTGAAACCATCTGACTAGACAACCATAGTCAAATATATGTCACATCTCAAAGCACTCATATGAAATTGTTAGGCGAGAAGTTTAGATTTACCTAAAACTTTCAAAAATTGTTTTGAAAATTTAAATTAGAATACTAGAAATCGATCTTAGCATGTTTTGGACCTCTAATTTTGTGGTAGGATTGTTTTTTTTTCTTTTCTAGTTATAGAGTTTAGGCTTCTGTGATCCATATCAAGTTAGAGAAAGATTCTTTGGCGAAAATCACATGGAAACTCATTTGTCGACGCGTTTCGAACCAACTAGTGTGGTTCATCGTCAGGACAAGTTGAAGAAACAGATCTAGCTCATCATGCTAAATAGTCTGAGCGGAGCCTCCAACAGCTATCATCTCTAACGGCTAGTTTGACTCAAGGACAGGGGTCAAAATTATTATAATAGTTTAATTCATAAAAATAAATAAATTATTATTAAGGTAAATGGTACGAGACCTAATAATTAAAGATTATAAGTTAATTAATAATTAGTCAAATAAATGACCTTGAAATGCCTAAAAAATATAAATAATTCTATTTAAAAGTATTAAAAATAAAAGGTAATAAAGAAAATCAAAGTTAATAATTAAAAATTATAATTTAATTAATAATTTAAAAGGAAAATTAGTTAATTAAATGACCTAATGGATGAATAAAATATTATTATTGAGGGTATTTGGCATGAGACCTAATAAATAATTTTTTTTTATAAGTTAATTAATAATTTAAAAAGGAAAATTGGTTGAATGAAGAATAAAAATATAATCTTATTTAAAAGTATTATTAAAATTGTATGTTAATTAAAATAATAAAAGGTAATAAAGAGAATCAAAGTTAATAAAAATTATAAGTTAGTTAATAATTTAAAAGGAAAATTAGTAAATTAAAAGACCTTGTAATAAAGGATAGAGTAATATATAAATTAATTTTATATAAAAGTATTATTAAAAATGTATGTTAAATAATAAAATGTAATTAAGCTATAAAAAGGACCTTAAATGGAAAATTAGTTAATTAAATGACCTTATAATAAAGGATAAGTTAAATGCCTAGATGTATAGAGTAATGTATAAATTAATTTTATTTAAAAATATTATAAAAATTGTATGTTAATTAATAAAAGGTAATAAAGAAAATCAAAGGATGATATGATAGATTGGAAATTAGTTAAAAATATACGCTGTAAAGAATTAGAAAGGAAAATTAGTTATATGGAGGCCCTTAAATAAAAATAATCAATATATAGGAATTAAAATGGAAAAATAGGCATAAAGGACCTTGAAATATCAGAAGAAATAGGTTGCTATACACACGAATAAAAAACTAATAAATAAATAACCAAAAATTAAAAATAAAAATCGAAAAATAAATAAATTAAAAAAATAAAAATAAATAAATAAGTAAATAAAAATAAAAATAAAAAATATTAATAATAAATAAATAAATAAATAAATAAGTAAAAATAAAGATAAAAGACACAAAAAACCAAAGAGGACGGAAAAACGACTAGGAAGAGAGGGCTGGGACCCAACACCTACTGACTTTCCAACCATCCTCTCTATTGAGATTGCTTGGTCTCTTTTCGATCTCAAGCGCTTCCTTGAATTTTCGATGATGGAAATGCGAAACCTTAGCAATAACATTGGCTTCTTCAATACAAACATGATGATTGGTTTTCTCAGCATGTTCAGCCAAAGCGGAAGACTTAGATCTCCTATGCTTCAGATCTGCTGCGTGCTCGCTAATCCTCTGATTAATGGAACGACCAGTCTCCCCAATATAGGGGGTCCCACAGGAACAAGGGATCATATAAACACCCTTCATATCTTTAGGGTCGATGGGATCCTTCACCGATCTAAGGGACAAACGAATGGTGTTCAGGGGCCTAAAGGACACAGGGATACTATGTCTCCTGAGAATCCTACCAATTCTATTAGTGGTCCCTTGAACATACGGAAGATGGACACCAGGAACATGATCTTTTGGTTCTCTTTTCGCCAGAAAATTCTTGGAAGCTTTAAGGAAAGCCCTATGACCCATGTATCTACTGTAACCATTCTCCACAAAGACATCCAGCAGATGGGATTTTTCCTTCTCAAAGCTCTTCTTGTCCGAGATCCTCAGGGCCCGAGTAGCAAGGGTACTAAGAACACCCATCTTTTGAGCTGGGAAATGGTGGGAACTGGCATGAAGATACTGCTCCGTATGAGTTGTCTTTCGAAAAACTTGATGGGCGAGGGAACCATCATCATTCCTAGAAATAAGAATATCAAGGAAAGGAAGGCATCCCTCAACTTCCTGCTCCTTAGTGAACTTAATGGCTGAGGATTGCCTGTTAAGATGATCAAAGAAGAGATCAAGCTCATCCTGGCCATGAGACCAGATGACATTGGTGTCATCCACATACCTCTTCCATAGTTTAGGAAGGAGTCGGGAAGAGTTCAGAACCTTGGAATCAAAATCTTCCATAAACAGATTAGCAACAACAGGGGAAAGGGGGGATCCCATTGCAACCCCACATGTTTTCTCGAAGAACTCCCCTTTAAAACTGAAGAAGGTGGAAGTGAGACAGATCTCAACCAACCTAGCCGTGTCAGGATCAGTTAGGCGGTTGATCACATCCATGGCCTCATTAATAGGGATGCAAGTGAACAGGGAGACAACATCAAAACTGACAAGAATGTCCCCAGGATCAAGCTTAATGTCCTTGAGCTCGTCAATAAAGGAAGCAGAGTCTTTTACGAAGGACTCCGTCCGACCAACAAGGGGCTTAAGCTTTAAAGCCAGAAACTTCGCAAGAAGATAGGTAGGACCTCCAATGGTGTTGACGATGGCCCTTAAGGGGGCTCCTTCCTTGTGAATCTTTGGGAGGCCATAGATTCTAGGAGTAATAGGGTTGCTTTCAATGAGCTTATGGTGCAAGGAACTCAACGAGCCAATGGATTTAATGGCCAAAGCCACATTTCTAGCAACCTTCTTTAAGGGATTTTTGGAAAGCTTTTTGTAGCTACCACTATTATGAAGATGATCCAACATCTTGCTGCGGTAATCAACCAACATCTTTTCTAGTTGCTGTTTTAGTTGCAAAAATCGATTTTATCGCATGCTTGGAAATCTCAGACATTCAAGCAATGATATGAAAACCGTTGTTAAGAAACAAAGTGCTCATCAAACTAGAAAATATTCTAAGCAATAACCAGCTACAACATTGCGGCAAATTGCTTGAATTGTCTAGCCAAATAATAGCTTGACAAAAATTCATGATTACTGAAACAAAATGCTTAATCAGAATAAAGTACAGGTGAAATATACTTTAAAAAAAAAGGCTTTCATAGTATAAATAATCTAGGCATTGCATAATTCCATAATTACACTTAATTGATACAGATAATAAGTACAAAATTAAACAATCTACCAGAGAAACGTATCAAAATTTGAGAACCTTACCATCAATTCGGGGGATTAAACTATATGTTCAGGTTGACATTTCAAAAGATGTGCTCCACTTGGGAAATTATATAGCTGCGTTAAATTATCCGATTTCATGCCAAATTACCTACTAATTTACATCCTGTCGACGTTGACGAACAAATGAATATGGGGCGCGAAGAATTCTCCATCCAAAGAATGGTAATAACCCACAATTAAATAGCCAAATTGGCCGACAAATGATTTTAAAATGACACAATTGCTATCGAAATACGATCTAGACTAGAATTCGAGACCTCGGATGTAATTATGTTATGTTATGTAATTATGTACGATTAAAGATTTCAATTAATATAAGACGTCTCGGTTTTCTTGAAGACGAATAACTGTGAAAATTCTACAACGCCTATGAAAAATACTTGATCCCATCGTTGGATGATGGAGAACATGATATCTGATTTCTGTGAAAATGTGGCAGGGAGGACGGAATCTACAATGGTTTGCAGAATGCAGAGGGGTAGCCATTTGACGTTCCCACAATCAAGAGCAATTGGGGTTTCTTTGGTAGTCTCTGGGGACTACCACAATCCAAGTGAGTCCCTTGAGCTTACGAGTTACTATTTCCTTGGTTATTTAGATGTTCATCCTCCAAATATTTTGAAGAGAGGGAGATTTCATTATATATATATATATAAACTTTGTATGGCATTAAATATTTAAAAATAGCATCTTTCACAATAACTATGATAGGGGAAGGTCACAAATCAAACATTAAAATTGAAAAATCATTTGAATCTATGTAAAGTAATCTAATTTTATAAGAGGACAGTAATTGTACCAATAAGTGTGTCTATTTCAGAATAGATCTTCTAGAAATTTAATTGAATTATCTATAATTATTTGGTGGATGGTATAGATTTAATTTACATAGAATATTCATAGTAAATATTGATAGGCATCAATCCATAATAAGCATCAAAGCTACTTACTTCATAATACATATGAAGTTAAAAATAAAAACTAACTAAATTACAACTTTAGTTTAAATGATTATTATTATTGTTAATTATAAAAAGAATTATTATATAAGTTAAACATAGCAAGCTATTATAGAATATGTGTGATAACTAATTGTGAAAAGGAAATAATGATAATAAATATTAGAAAATTAATTAAATTACTCTAATTTTAATTTTCAAGGTGATAAAATGTGATTAAAAAAACAAAATTGAATGACAGTGAAAACTAAAAAATGATTAAATTAAGTATATTAAAAAAAGAGACGTTTATATGATCATACATCATTCTTAAGATGTCTTGTGAAAACATGCAAGTCAATTAAGCATATAAAAAATTAATGCATAGTGAGGCCATATATAATTACTAAATATAAGTTCTAGAGTTAGAAAATCATGTTAAAAATATAAATTATTGCTTAGTAAAAAACCACTTATCTCATTGAATGTATTAAAATTTATTTTCCTAGATTTGATGAACACTATTAATTTGGAACTTTGATGAACACTATTAGTTTGGAACTTCACAAAGGGAGTTTACCAAAGCTTATTATTCCTTTTGTTTTTGACTATTAATCTTGTTAAAGAAAATGCTAAAATATGGTGTAATATTAACTTGAATATTTAGAGAATAAATAGTCATAATAATAAAGCTTCACATATGGAAGCCATCAACTTATTTGAGTATATAACATAAAGTGGATAGGCATGAAGAATGGAGTGGAGGTAATTAATGCATACCATATCCTAGATAGTGTGTTAAATTTTTTTGTACGAATAGTAGATGTGATATAGTAAACTTATGTTTTGAATATTTTAACAATTTAGTGATGAGATGAATGGGTATGTAGTATTTTTGAAATGGTTATATGTTTTTTTCTTATTAACTTTATAATAGAAATGGATTAATGGATAAATTTGTGTGAAGTATATTATGTATTTTAGTGGTTATAACATGTATTCTATTGTAATAAAATGTATCCCATAATTTTATTTATCTATTCTATTTATCAAAGATGTTTTTTAGGTAACAATTTCTAAGAAAATTATAATTTTTTTTCCACTTATATTCATTGGTTAAAAAAATAGCAATTTACTTTTCCTTTATAACAATTTACTTTTATTTTCTTATATTTTTTCACTGATGGGAGTGTAGACCTCGAGGCCATTAATTGAGGAATACAGTTTTGAAACCAACTTGTTCGTTACACGACATGTCATGGTGCACTGAGGTCAACTTGCATGCCTTGGCCAACGTATGTCTTCGGCTATTATATATGTGTTATTGGGAAATCTAGTGTCTATGCAGAGCTACTAGTCCCACTAAGGCTGGTAGCTACCTTATAAACAAACAAACTAAAACCACTTTCGTTTTCCTTTATGAGAAGTAGATAAGAGGGGAACAAAGGAGACCAACCTCTGTCTTGTGCTTGGTTCCTTGCTTGATTCCTCTCCCTTCTGATAGATCTTTTCCACTCGCTTCCTCGTCTACCGAGCTTCAAAGAGCACCTGTGGAATCAAAGCAGCATAACACTATCCAAGAACAGAGATCTACTATCATAAACAATATAGGACCAGATATATATTGACCACACAAATGCATATATCATCAATCATACAAGAATGTGGGGGAAAACTTGAATAGATTTATTAATAATCAAGAACAGCAAAGAGGATTACAACCAACTGTTCTGACCCAGCGTCATCCCCTCAGCAAGAAAGCCCTTCTTCACCTCATGAAAAGCTTAGATCACCCAACACTATGATGTTACACCAAGAAACCAGTAGTATTTCCTTACAAGATACAAAATTCCAGCCTCCTGGATCTCTAGGATGAGGGATCCATATATAGATGTTTCTAAGGGGGGTGAGTCATCTTTTGATATTTGATTAGTGTTCTCTCTCTGATAGTTCTTGATTCCACTTGGAGATTGATGATCTCTTACTCATCCCTGGGTGAATGCAGAGAGGCAAGTGTCACGGGAGAAGTTTATGGAAGATTCCATGATCCTCCACCTTGCAGATTGGCCCTACCATTTGTCCACTCTCGTCCATCGCACCCCATAGAAGGGCTTTTCAGTATGCATCGCACCTCCCATGTGCATTTAGGTGGGATGCAACGCACTTTGACCATGGAGCAAGTGAGATGGTCCAGTTTTGACCAGTTCTGAGTAGTTTTTTATGGAGAACTTTTGGGAGAAGATGTAATCAGCTGACCTTGTTCTTTTAGGGGTTGGAAAAACACTTTTAGGGACTTAAGAGCCCTTGATTTATGGACATTTATGATTGGGATTGCAGTGCCCAAAAATGTCTATAACAGTTGCCCCCTAAAGCATGAGGGTCTGAACTTTTTTCAAGCTAGAAGGCGACCTGTAATAAGATACAATACAACAAATTATCTTCATAATATTTTCATGATCTATCTGAGGTGGGCATTCCCATGCTCAACTTTATAAATTCATTTTCATGTACATAAGACAAACAATCGTTTTTGTGCAGACTGATGATTCTGGTAAAGCCATCATCCCTTAGGTTGGATGATTATCTGTGCAGTAATGATTTACATTTGATGTCTTTATTTTCCTGAATATATATCGTAGCCCAGATTGATGAAATTAGATCCGGGGTCTTCAATCTCATTCGATCTTCACTCAAAGTACAAGTCGATCCATGTGAGAGATGTTCTGGAGTCGAACATGGAAAGCCATCGCCTGATTACCAGCCAATGTTGTAAGTTGTTAACAGGTGCGAGAGGAATCACCAATAATGATGATGACCCTCAAGGTACTACAGTACAATTCACATGGTGTGAATAAGGGAGTTGGCATCGAACACCACGCAAAATCTTTTGGTCGGAGGCCATTGATGTAAATCTGTCACCGGAAGTGAGAAACTTGCCATTGAGGCATGCAAGCTTCAAAGTACTGAAAGGGGTGTTCCTAGATCGACTTCCTAGATAATGAGCTGATGTCGACAAGAAGCGATCCATCATAGGAGGGCCTTAGTGAATCCCACATCAATGACACGGAATGGAGCAAATGATTTTAATGGAGGTGAAAACGATCTGATGACATAAGGTTTAGGGTGGCAGTCATGAAAGAATGGAGCGTAAATGTATTGTAGTGGATGAGACACAGGTGAATTCTCTGAGCGACTTCTCTTGAACATATCGGTGACACTGACATGATGGATTGGTAGTGTTAACCCCAAATATGGATGGTGTGATGGACCAATGGTGATATGACCGGTGAACGGAACAACCAAACTTGACTCGGATGCAGAGTGAAAGTGTCATGTTCAAGAGCGACTTGCTACCAATAAAGTTTCTTCAAGTTTTCTTCCCAATTTTTCCCCAGTCATTGTTGACCAGTACCTCTTTATTTTTGTCAAGCTTGACCAGGATAACATATGCTTGTTCTATAATTTTCCCTTCGAGCAAACCCATCGCTATGTATTAACGAGCTTAGCGATAGTGAAACTCGTTCTTGTCTGTATGGACAAGTTTGTCGCTATTCAGTTTTAACGAGTTTAACGACAAAGATAACCTGGTCTTTTTCAATTTTAGAGAGTCTGAAAAGGACGTAAAGAAGACTCCAAAAATCCTTTTTCGTCATATAATCCCTTCAGTCCGAAAAAGTATAAAATAATATAAAAGGGATGAATTTTCAGTAATTTTAACGAGCCGAACAAAACAAGCGCTCGATCTTTTTGTGTAATAATCCCTCAAGTCCAAAAAGATTAAAATCTAAAGGAGGGATAGCACTTCCGGTCACTTTAACAAGCTGGAGAGGCCAATTGGTCGGCAATCTTTTCATATTTTACGAGTCAGATGAAAAGAGATTAAAGGAGACTCATTTTTTGAGGAACGAGTGATAAATTAGGGTAGCAGCTAATTCATGGTAAGGTTTGGAATTTTCCAATCATGGCAGTCTCAGAAGGATGGCTAACAGGATCACTCTTCGCAGATGTTCCTCAAAAAGGGTAAACAATCAAATGGAGGTGAATGATCGGCCAATATAGAGTGGAGGTGATGATGAGAACACGACCAAGGTTTCAAAGGCTGATGATAATTCATTCACGATGGTTATTTATCAGAAATTGGTTCATTTTTTAATGAGCTTAAACTCTGGGGGAACATTTGGTCATTGCTTATGTTTATTTTTTAATGAGCTTGAATTCAGCGTTAAAACTACTCGATCCAGTCGTATAATAAGGATGTCTCATTTAAAATGGCATTTTTTCAAAGCTTCGCCCCGCATCCTTTCTTTATGCAAGTTAGGAAACGACCAATCCTACGAGTTTAAAGGGTTATAGGACCTACAAATTTAAAAAATAAATGGTCACTCTTTGCTTGCATGCCAAAAGGTTTGCATGCCCCCGGGTATAGTGAGAAATTTCCAAGTTACCCAAGATTGTTCTATCCACAATGCGTACAAAACACTTCCTCGGCGATGTCTACCGAAATAAACAAAGGTGAGTGGCGCAACTAGCTCCACTCACATAACCTTGACAAAGGAATCTTATTCTAGTCTAATCTCATAAACCAGTCATATATCCTTCATGGAAACCTACCCTATAACCAAGGTTTTCCTATCGAAACAGACCAGGGTGCATGCCCCTTGGGTTTCAGTCATGTCCTCTGAATCACTCGCGCTCATTAGGTGGATGGATTGGGGATTGATGAGACATTCCTTGCATGAAAAGACCATTCACGGATGGTATTTGACTATTTGCTATGTGTGAACCGAGGAATGAAAGCTGGTCTACGAGCTTGACCACTCTTCCTTCATGCGGAAAACACATTACTCTAAAGAGTGAGGAGACAATGGCTCCCATGCAATAAATATAGTTGCGTCCAAGGAGTAGATTAAAATCCAAGGGTCCTTGGACTACCATTACGTTCATGTGAACGGTTTTCCTTCTCAATGTTATCGGCACATTGGGAAGGATCCCTAACGATCGACTGGTTCCTTTATCAAAGCCTGTTAAATTTCTCATTTCAGGCAAAAGCGATGGTGAACCAAGCGCTTTCCAAGTAGTTGAGGAAAGGATACTCATAGAAGCCCCTTCATCTATGATGGTACCAACCATGACCATTCTATATATTTCAGCAATGATTCGAAATGGTACACTAGCCGGTAAACGGGGTCTACCTAGTAGATTCCAATCGAAGGAAACACCTAGGTTGCTTGGAGGTGGGACTGAATAGATGGTTGGATATGACTCTGATGAACTTCCTTCCTACGGCAAAGGAACGGGTAGACTGCCCCCATGTTCATCAGAGTCTGTGCTTACGAAGAGAATTTGAACGGTGTCGTTCTTGTTCTGTCCGGTGACTGTATCATCCGAAGATGGACCTTCTGAAGGTAAGACCGGGTCAACTGCTGCCTCGAACTTTCAACTTTCATCTGGTGTGGATTTACAGGGTTCATCTTCAATGATATATGCTTCAGCCGACCACAATGGCGTGTCAGCGAGATTTTCAACTAGTGACGGACTCGGCAAGAGTTTCTTATATCCAGGAGGAAGCCGTAACGGTGAAACCGGACGGTCATCCAAAACTCTTTTAGCCTTGTCAAAGAAGGGACAACAGTGGAGGGCGTGATTTCCTTCACACAGTTTACAAGGAAATTTACATTTTCTTTTTTTTTCCAGGGGCTTCACTTTCACTAGTTGACGGTGTATTCTCAACATGATCATCAGAGGTTGATGACACCAGGTTGTGCAAACGAGGAGACTAGTCCGTTAAGATTCGAGGGATGCAAGGACAATCTTGATGATAGTGGTCTCATTTGCAAATGACACATGGTGATTTAGGCCTGGACGATGCAGTGTGTGGATTTTCGCTACATGATGCCTGGTCGCCCCTTTTCACCCTTGGCTCCTTCTTCTTCTTCTCTTTCTTCTTCTTCTCCTTCTTCTTCTCAGTTACTTTATTTTTGGCTTTACCAGCTTCATCAAGCGAAGAAGAAGGAGGAGAGGGAGAATTAGACGAAGTAGAAGGTTTGGGGGTAACTTTGGTATCGTTTAGTTGCTGACTTGATTGTCCAGGAATCACGGTGTTCTGAACGACAGAGGACGAGAAGAGCCATACGGGCAAGCCGATTGCCAATCCTGGAAGCGATAATGTGGCCATATGGGGTGCACCAACATCTCCCCAAGAGGAGAAAGGACTAGGATTTCCTCCAAGGGGAAATCCTTGGTTGGTGGACTCCATTTTTCTCAACCTAAGACCAACGTAGGAAAGGTGATGTTTATTCCGATTAAAATAAATTTTAGATGCTTTGACACAACTTGTTTTTTCAATTTTTAAGAGTCGAGAAAAAACAAAAGATGACTCTAGTCACCTTCAATTTTTAATGAGCTTGAAGTGATAAGTGCTCAGATGGACCTTTTCTTTTAAGGAGTCTGAAAAGGAACGAAAGAGACTACTCTGGAAATCCAGACAAAGGGATTACCAAACCAATCGCAAAACTGCAGAATACTTTTTACAGTATGGCAGTCAATCTTCTCGAATGCTGTATTCAGTGCATTGTGATCGATAGTGTGGCAGACACGGATTCCTATGGATAAAGGATAAAGCCTATTGTGATCTCCCAATATACTCGACGGTACGTGGGAGCACAAGTCTGTACTGGGACTTGTCGTCTCAAAGTGGAGGAATCACCCAACCAGCAATGAAAACAATAGTTACTAGGCTTTACGACGCCGGAATACGTCTCTAGCCTAGACTTCTAAATGTTGTGCATTAGGTTCCAAAGCGTTTTTAGATTCATTAAATTTATTTTACAGTTGATCTTGCTTAAGAAATTTTCCTTCCAGGTTCACCGTGTGATGTAGATATACAATTCCTAAAATGCAATCTAAGATGATAAACAATCGTTTACTATTCTTTTTGCAATGAAAATCCTAGTAGCTACTAAAGAAAGAGAGATGATATTCTTTCAACATAGAGCAGAGAGCACACACTATATGCACTATCCTAAATCAAACCAACAGACAGTCTAAATGAAAATGCACATCCATGTATTTTTTTCAGCCTTCTTAATGTGTGAATGATAAAAAGAAAGCTAAGCACAAATCTGAATTATTTTTCAAAGCGACATTACTAACAAGCTTCCTTTCAAGAAAAAATGAAGACAATGAAGACACTTTGTTATTTGGAATTGAAAACTTGCTTTCGAAACTTGAAAAAATACTAATTCAGATCAAATACAAGAGTAACAGTGTAATCGACTATCAAGAACAATCAGATTCTCTTCTATGACTGAAAACGACACTTGCGACACTTCCAAATCAAGAAACGACAGTTCAATTATGCTACTTCTTTGTAAAAGAGAACTAAATATGGCTCACAATACATAAAAACATTTACATTTCTTTGCACAATGGAGGCGGAATAATGGCAAGGAAGGGGGTTTCCAACAGAGGTATACTGATTACAGACAACAAAACTCCTGAATAGAGCTGAAAAGAGTGAAAAAACCAAAGTCTGAAGGAAAAATTAGCCCTTTCTGATTAGCGCACCTGTTACACAGGGATTCCAGTATGCATCCCACCTACAGCACATGGGAAGTGTGATGCATACTAATATCCTTGAAGAGAGGGTGCGATGGTACAGTGCGAGACTTTTGATCCAGTTCTAGATCACAGTTTGCAGCACAGTTCAGGGATTTTGGCCAAGCAAGTGGTAATTAGTAAATAAATCACAGGGGTAGATCTAAGGAGGTTACTAGAGCCACCACAAGGGCAATTAGAGAGCTTGTAAATTGATTTTTCAGTTTATAAACAAAACCCAGAGATAGACTCAAGCAGCATTGATCTACTTTGCACTTGCGTAGCAAATGAAGTTCGAAGGCTAGCTGGCTTGACTTCAGGCTCCGTCTGTAAGTTTATAAAGCAAACAAATATAGACAAACAAACAATTTATTCGCTCCCCAGTGGAGAAGCCATTTTGTTATCGGGAAATCTAGTGTCTATGCAGAGCTGCTAGTCCCACTAAGGCTGGTAGCTACCTTAGAAACAAACAAATTAAAACCACTTCTGTTTTCCTTTATGAGAAGTAGATAAGAGGGGAACAAAGGAGACCAACCTCTGTCTTGCGCTTGGTTCCTTGCTTGATTCCTCTCCCTTCTGATAGATCTTTGCCACTCGCTTCCTCGTCTACCCAGCTTCAAAGAGCACATGTGGAATCAAAGCAGCATAACACTATCCAAGAACAGAGATCTACTATCATAAACTATATAGGACCATATATATATTGACCACACAAATGCATATATCATCAATCATACAAGAATGTGGAGGAAAACTTGAATAGCTTTATTAATAATCAAGAATAGCAAGGAGGATTACAACCAACTGTTCTGACCTAGTGTCATCCCCTCAGTAAGAAAGTCCTTCTTCACCTCATCAAAAGTTTAGATCACCCAACACTATGATGTTACACCAAGAAACCAGCAGCACTTCCTTACAAGATAGAAAATTCCAGCCTCCTGGATCTCTGGGATGAGGGATCCATATATAGATGTTTGTAAGGGGGGTGAGTCAACTTTTGAGATTTGATTAGTTTCCTCTCTTTGATAGTTCTTGATTCCACTTGGAGATTGATGATCTCTTACTCATCCCTGGGCGAATGCAGAGAGGCAAGTGTCACAGGAGAAGTTTCTGGAAGATTCCATGATCCTCCACCTTGCAGATTGACCCTGCCATTTGTCCACTCTTACCCATCGCACCCCATATAAGGGCTTTTCTGTATGCATCGCACCTCCCGTGTGCATTTAGGTGGGATGCAATGCACTTTGACCATGGAGCTGGTGAGATGGCTCAGTTTTGACCAGTTCTAAGTAGGTTTTCATGGAGAACTTCTGGGAGAAGATGTAATCAGCTGACCTTGTTATTTTAGGGGTTGGAACAACACTTTTAGGGACTTAAGAGCCCTTGGTTTATGGACATTTATGATTGGGGTTGCAGTGCCCAAAAATATCTGTAACAATATGTGCATTCTCTTACGATTGGGGTGCACTAGAGAAATTTTTAGGTCTAAAATATGCCTAAAAAGTGTACAACCAAAATAATACTTATAATAACAAATATGATTCAAGATGATGGTGTTAACCATAAGGATGATTCACCATTTTTGGATTTAAAATACTAAAAAAAAACTACATTTTTAAGTTGTATTTTCAACTTATCTCCCTAAGGTTTAAGGAAAATTTCTAGTCGGAGCACTTGTTGGATGCAAACATTAATTCCTTAGCCAAGGAGTAACCATGTTGCATAATTTCAATGGACCCTCCTACACACAAGTTGAGAAATATACGAAAAACATGATGGAAATCAAGATTTTTCATGTATTTATCTGTTGATACCTAATCTTCATGATTGGGGAATTTGTAAAATAAAATAAATCAGGAATGTGAACAGTCATTAGAAGATGAATTGAACAATCACTCCTAATGTATAAAGAAATAACATACCTATGGAATAAACACACCAATCAGTTTTTCTGCCCTTGGAGAGTTACTGCCTGGCCTGACATGGTATCAGAGCCAGTCCTAAGAATAGTCGTAACTCCCTTCATCTCTGCCACTGCCTCTGTCCTGAAATGATGTTGCACTGCACTGCTCTGCCTCTGTCGCTGCCCAGAAATGATGATGCACTGCACTGCTCTGCCTCTGTCGCTGCCCAGAGATGCGTTGGACCCAACGCTCATGGTTGTTAACGTTCTCTCACCTAATGCTCTCACCGTTCTGAGAGATTCCATGCGCAGCTGGACTGTTGAACGCTGCCTGATCCAGGGTTTTCATCAATCGTTGAACGCTGCCTGATTCAGGGTTTTCATCCTCTTACCAGTTGGAAAGTTTTTTTTGTCAAGTACTTTGATTCTTTAGAAGTTTCGCCTATACGGCTGTTGCTGGAATCCAAAGATTGCAACATTTTTTTGAGCCGCATTTTCATTTCCATTTGTGGACTCCTCCCTTCGGCTCGGTGCTTGTTACGTTGAGCGTTGGCTTGTGAGACGGTAGCTGGTTGTTGCTTGAACTTTAATTACATGTGTAACATGATCTGGACACAATAGGAAATGCTCGAATATAACATGTAATTTAAGCTTTACAGTGGACTTTAAGTTACAGTTTTTGATAAATTGTGCAGTAGTAGGAAATGATTGAGTTTTCAAAGAAACTTAAGCTTTGGTTGGAAATGGCAGCGGGATTTAAGGTTTCGTCTGCGTGATTGGAGCTCCTTTTCGTGTACAAATGGGCTGCATACTTGCCAAGCAGACTTTAGCCCTCGACGAGGCAGAGACTCCGCATGAAAAGGCTTCGCATTTGTCTTCTGCGAGGAGGTCTAATGTGTCCCTTAAGCTTGAGAATGCCGATAAATGACAAGAGCGTGATTTTAATTCCAGTGTATATTTATGATGGCGGTTTTGCTAATGGTGTTGCGCAGTTTATATAAGCAGTTTATATATCATTCAAAACGTTTTATATATCAAAGCATTTGTGGTATAGTGTTGCGCAGTTGAGTTCATAGTGTTGCGCAGTTGAATTCAAAGTATTGCGCAGTGTATATCATTCAAAACGTTTGTTGAATTCAAAGTATTGCGCAGTTTATATTATTCAAAACGTTTGTTGAATTCAAAGTATTGCGCAGTGTATATCATTCAAAATGTTTGTTGAATTCAAAGTATTGCGCAGTGTATATCATTCAAAACGTTTGTTGAATTCAAAGTATTGCGCAGTTTATATCATTCAAAGGTTTTATATATCATTCAAAACATAGTAGTATTGCACAGTTTTTTTTACCATGAAGAAAATATAGTGCATGAGGCTGTAACGTAAGGAAGTTTTCTTTTCAGCAGAAGTTCTTTTACAGAATGCATTCAATCATCTCTATGGTAGGGATAGTTCTCACTGGCAAGGAGAACTATCCTGAATGGTCCCGGATGATAAAACACACCCTCATCTTCAATGAGTTGTGGAAGGGAGTGTGTGTCGAAGAAGGAGACAATGACCCAGTACAGCCTACATCTGACAAAGATCTCCTCATTTGGGATAACAAGAACAGCAAAGCATATGCATTAATCGCAGCATCTGTAAATGAAGAAGTAAGTCGCCATATTTCATCATATTCAACTGCCTTTGAAGCTTTACAAAAGCTTAAAGAACTCTATGACTCACATTCTGCACTTGAAGTTGTTCATCTCATGATTAAACTCTTCACTCTTGAACTGAAAAATAATGATCCTCTTGCTCTTGCATCTGAAGTAAAATCCATAATGCATGATATCAAATCCACTAAGGTTGAGCTGGATATCCCTCTTACTTCTTTCTCAAGGCACTCTATCCTGCTTACTCCAATTATCTTGAGTATTTACAAGCAAATGGAAATCTTAAAGATATAACCTTTGACTCTCTTGTGAAAAAGTTTGCTGAAAGAGAGAAAGCCTTTGGAAAGAAGACAGTCCCTGAATCTTCTGAAGAGACTGTTTGCCTTGCTCATAAAGAAAAGCATCCTGCTCAAGATTCTACAAGAGGAAGATGTGAACGAAGAGGAAGAGGAAGATACTTCAGAGGCAGGGGGGCAGACATTCTCAAGGAGAAAAAGTAGATCTGCATTGCATTCGCTACAAATGAAATGGATCACATGATGCTTCTACATGCAAGCTACCATGGGACAAAATTGAGCAGAAAAGAAACCAGCAGAAAGGTAAAACTGATGATACAGAGAAAGGTAAAGCACCTGAATCCGCTCACTATATTGAGGCACAATGTAACATTGGAGTAAATGAAGATTTGTTTAATGCTTCACTTGCTTCTTCGAAAAATGATTGGTTGCTTGATTCAGGAGCAACCTGTCATATGACTCATAGGAAAGATTTTTTTGAAGATTTCAATGACAATGTTGATGGAGTAGTATACTTTGCAGATCAGTCAAAAATCAAGCCATCAGGGCTTGGCACAATCAGGCTTAAACTGCCTGGTCTTCCAGACTTTCTTCTGGATCATGTTCTATATCTCCCACAGCTCAAGAGAAACTTGCTGTCCTTGGTCCACATCCGCCAGCAAGGTCACTCCATTCATATGTTTGATGGCAAGCTTGAGGTAAGAAAAGCATCTGACCACTCACTTGTCATGAGGGGAATAGAAGAAGAAAGACTTCTCAAACTGCAAGGAACCTCTGCTCATGTACAACATTTCTCATATATTTCTCATCATGAAGAAGGTACACTTCCATCAAGTTTATTATGGCATGCTAGATTTGGACATTTAAACTATGACAGTCTCCGCTTATTGAAGAAAAATGGTGTTGCTGGTTTGCCTACAATTCCTAGGAAACATAAGCAATGTGATGCTTGCATTTTAGGAAAGCATAGCAAACAGTCTTTTCATGAATCACATTCAAGAGCACATAGGAAGCTTGAACTCATTCATTTAGATTTATGTGGTCCAATGCCTGTTCCTTCTGCAAATGGAAATAAATATATCATGACATTTATTGATGATTACACCAGAATGTGTTGGGTTTATTTATTGAAGAACAAATCTGATGCTTTTCAAACATTCAAGAATTTTCATAAATGGATTGAAAATGATGCACAATCTCATATTGGGTCTATTTGCACTGATAATGGAAAATAATATACGTCAAATGAATTTGAAAACTATCTTCACCAACATGGGATCAAACATCAAACAACTATACCTTATAATCCCCAATAGAATGGTGTAGCAGAAAGAATGAATAGAACAATTTTGAATATGGTACGATCCATGCTTTTCTTAAAAAATGTAAAGATAATGTTTTGGGCTGATGCTGTTCTATGTGCTACATATATAAAGAATAGATGTCCTTCTAATGCTATAAGAAACAAGACTCCTTATGAATTGTGGTATGGACATGTTCCTTCGGTAAAACATCTCAAGATCTTTGGTTCCACCTGTTATGCTTTGATACCAAAGGTACATAGAAACAAACTTGGTGCTAGAAGTCGTAAGTGTATCTTCCTGGGGTATTCAAACACCTCTAAAGCATACCGCCTCTATGATGAAGTAAATGAAAAGTTTGTTGTATCTAGAGATGTCATTTTTCTTGAATCATCCAAATCTGACAATGTTGTTGAGCGGAAACTTGATCGCTTGGATAGATTCGCAAAAATGAAATCATTTCAAGAATTTGATAATCAGATTCCACATCTTGAAGGGGGGATTCCTATACTAGATCAACATGTGGAATCTTCTTCTGAAGAACAATCTCCCCTGCTTGAAACTCCAACAACAGATGATGCTTTAAGTGATCTAATTGATAGAATTGGGAGACTCAATCTTGATTCAGTCCCAACTCAATCAACAGAGCAGCCTGGACCATCTCAGAAAGGTCCCCCAAAGTGGCTGACAAAGACACTTGAAAGTGTTCATCCTGATGAAATTGGAAAAATAGGAACCAGAAATTCAAACCGAAAAAATGGAGGTGATGTAGATGACTCTAATTCACTTGTTGATATGGATGTTACTTATGATTGTGAATTGAACTTGTCTACAGATTTTCAACCAACTTCCTTCAAAGAAGCTGCTTCTCACGATGAATGGAAAGAAGCGATGAAAAAGGAGTATGATGCCCTCATAAGGAATGGCACTTGGAAGCTGGTTGATCCTCCATTTGGAACCAAACCAATTGGCTGCAAGTGGGTCTACAAGAACAAGTACAAAGCTGATGGCTCACTTGACAAGCACAAAGCTAGGCTTGTGGCAAAAGGCTTTGCATAGAAGGAAGGGGTTGATTATGAGGAAACTTTTGCCCCCATAGCAAAATGGGCCACCATCTGGACACTCTTTGCACTAGCTGCTCAGAACGGTTGGAAAGTCCATCAAATGGATGTAAAAACTGCATTCTTGAATGGAGATCTAAAAGAGAATGTTTTTATGTCCCAGCTTGAAGGATTTGCTGTGAAAAGACATGAACATAAAGTACGCAAACCTGTGAAGTCCTTGTATGGCCTCAAACAGGCACCACGAGCCTGGTATGAAAAACTAACTGAGCATCTTCTGAAACTCAACTTCAATCATTTTGATCTTGTGATGCAACTTTATTTGTCAAGAAAGTTGGCAAAACAGTTGTGTATCTTGTGGTATACGTAGATGATCTTTTAATGACAGGGAACAATGAAAGCTACATTTCATCCATAAAGAAGGAATTAGGGAAAAGTTTTGAAATGACTGATTTGGGCTATGTTCATTACTATCTTGGCATTGAAGTCACCCAACATCCAAAATCCATATTTCTTTCTCAAAAGAAATACATTGGAAATTTGTTAAACAGATTTGGCATGACAGAGTGCAATCCTCTTTCTACTCCAATGGAACAAAACTTAAAGCTCACATCTATTGAAGGAAATGAATTTGAGGATGCAACAAAGTATAGACAGCTTGTAGGAAGTCTCATCTACCTCACTAGTACCAGACCAGACATTTCATTTACTGTTGGAATCCTCTCCAGGTTCATGCAAAAGCCTTGTGAGGGACATTGGTCTACTGCAAAAAGAGTTCTAAGGTACTTGAAGGGAACTCAAGACCTTGGAATCAAGTATACACAGGTGCACGACATCAGCTTGATTGGATACTCTGATTCAGACTTCGATGGAGACAAAGAAACTGGGGTATCTACTTCAGGATATGTTATGAGTCTTGGATCAGGAGTTGTCTCCTGGAGATCACGCAAACAATTAGTTCCAGCAGATTCCACAACTGAAGCAGAATACGTGGTAGCAGCTGAAGCAACGAGAGAAATTGTGTGGCTCAGGAAAATTCTCGAAGATTTGCAGGTAAAACAAGTACAATCAACTCCACTCATGATTGATAACACCTCTGCAATAAAGTTCGCCAAGAATCCAAATTTCCATGATCGAACAAAGCATATCAATACTAAATATCATCTAATTCGACATCATGTTGAGGCCAAAACAATCCATCTCTGTCATTGTTCCACAAATGAGCAAATTGCAGACATCTTCACCAAAGCACTTGGAAAGGAAAAGCTTGAACGATTCAGAATGATGCTTGGACTCACCAACATCCCTTCAGATTAAGGGGGTGAATGTTGACACCTAATCTTCATGATTGGGGAATTTGTAAAATAAATAAATCAGGAATGTGAACAGTCATCGGAAGATGAACTGAACAATCACTCCTAATGTATAAAACAATAACATACCTATGGAATAAACACACCAATCAGTTTTTCTGCCCTTGGAGAGTTACTGCCTGGCCTGACATTATCATTTTTCATGAAGTAGGTTCCATTTAAAGTAGGCAACATGGGTAGTCCTTGAAGGAGGAATTAAATTCTACATCCAACGAGTGCTCCTGCTCAAAATTTGAGTAAAACCATAGGGAGATGATTTGAAAAAGTATTTTTTTTCTTTCCCTCTAAAATTTTATGATGTAATCTAATATTAGTTTATTATTTCTAATATTATTTTATAATATTCCTTAGGAGGCCCATTTCAGACCTCAAAATTTCTCTAATGGTGGATTATTGTTGTGCAGAGCAACGAGAGTGAGACATTTTCCTCCCCTCTTGCCCCTAACCTTATTGTATTGCAAATTTTTGTATGGGCATCCTTAAATTGGCTCACAATGAAGGAAGAGGTTTTTAATTGTTGTTGTATCAGTGTTGGTGGTTTTCAGTTTGAGGACCTAAGGGTGGCAGGTCTACAATTTGGGGTGATGGTGTGTTTCTTTTGGAGGGGCATCATGACACATTTCTCCTAGTCAAGGGTGGCAAGGGAATATTTCCTAATGGGCTTCATTATGCTGTGGATGGTGGGTATATCCTAGGGTGACCTTTATTGCAATCAATCATTCTTTGTAATTTTTTTTTCACAATTCCAAATGAGGCCTGATCTTTGAGCTATTGGTCATTCTCTCAAGTTTGACTCCCTTGGTTTAGGATTATACAAGTGTCTCATTCCCCTACCATATCTTATGTTAATTGGGCAACTCAGTGATAAATTCAATTCATGGGACTATATTCCTCTTTTCAAGAGGACCAATTTTGACTATTGAAGCTCTCAATTTGGATAAGGGAAGGTGTATTTTTGAATAAAAGTCCACATGTGCTTGACAAAAGGATAGGTCAGCCCAAAAGATAAATTGGACACCCATTGATGACTATAAATACAAGTCAAGTGACCCTGATTTAGACATCACTATCATGACCATTCTTTTTTCTTTAGTTTGTCTCCCACAATTCTGAGATGGTTCATGGAAGTTCGCTCACACACATCTCAGATTATAGAGTCTGAAGCTTTAAGTGTGTTTAGGGTTTTTGTTTCTATCCGCCAGCATACTTAAGGCAAATTTCGATTGCAACCGTAGGGTCATGCATTCTGTTGGTGGGTTTAAATTACACGCACATTGCTCTCTACATGTGGTTGGGAGCTAGGGTTTAAGTATTACAGTTGATTGCAGATTTCGTTAGTTGATCGCCAATTTCATTAGTTGACTGAAAATTTAGTCAGTTGAATGCAGAGGTCAGTAGTTGACCATAAATAGTGATAAGTGATCATCGACTTCTAACCAAGGATTTTGATTATTAACATTG
Organism: Pinus tabuliformis; assembly: GCA_031772625.1. NCBI lineage: Eukaryota > Viridiplantae > Streptophyta > Pinopsida > Pinales > Pinaceae > Pinus > Pinus tabuliformis. The sequence goes on along the minus strand of CM062820.1, from coordinate 234,743,582 downwards.
TTGGGTTCATCTCATGGATGTTATTTAGTTGATTTTGTTTGATAGTATTATAGTTGAAGACATGGGTCATTGTACTCTCTTTTGTTAAATCATTCAATGACAATCTAATAAGAAGAAGAATTTGAAAAGGTTTTCCTCATCGTCTGTTTCACCTTCACCTCTGATAAATCCTGGTTTCTCTATGTGTGGAATTTTTTCTTCTATTGTTCCTTTATGTTCTCTTGCATTGATGATGATATTGTTATTTTTATATAATTTCATATGTTGTTGAATAATGTTGTAAAACTAAATAATGATATGATTTTGTGGGGTGAATATAACATGTAAATGAAGAAATGCAATCATATAAAGTAAAGAAAAATATAGCCCTAAGAAAATTTAACATTGGGTCAAAGTTGGGCTAAAGAAAAGTCATTGAAGATAACCCCTATGGAAACACCTTTGTTGGAAGCAGGAGAATATGGTGGAGACCTAAAAGAATGGTAGGGTTTGAAGAAACCCTAGGAAATTTTACAGTTAGTGTTTGATGGATATTATGAGGTTAGGGTTTGGAAGAAACCCTAAACAATGACAAAAGTTTGATATATACAATCTAGAAACCCTAGCATGATCAAAGTGAAGATGTTTTAGCCCTTGTGATAGGATCACTGTAACCATAGATGTAATATTCTTATTTAGGCCTGATTATTGATGAAGTTGGTTGAAATATAATGAAGGCAACAATGTTATATGGATAATGGAAAATAATGGCCCTTGAAGGCTGCTTCAAGAGAGAGATGATCACCTCTCATTGAAGATATGTACTTTTTTTTATATATGTTACTTCTTCATGTCTTTACTTTTTTTAGATTTATTGATCAGATCATTGATTATACTTCCTACATGTATATTAGAGTATTTGGATACTTCTAACCTCCTGACAATATTTGATAAGTGGATCCTTCTTGAGGATCATCATGTAGGATAGATACATTGATTTTTTTATATATGGTGACTTGATACTGTTGTTAATGGTTGTGATAAGCATGATAACCATGATCATAAAAGTGTAACAATAAGATTGATATCCAGGATATCCTTGTTGACCCTGTTTAGGTTTTGATAAGCTTAGTAAATTGGGAAATATGATAAATTTGAATTCCTTGAGTTGATGGTCGAGTAATATGATAAATACATGATATAGTGATTATAATCTTTAATGTATGATAATACACATGTCAGTTTCCCTAATCATATATATATCTAACCCGTAATAAAAGTTTGATGTTATACTCATATGTGATGATAAAGTGGCTGATGCTAACATGTAATGACCATGATGAATATATTTTTTATAACCTTATATAGTTTGATTTCATGATGTAACAATTTTGTTGATGCATGAAAGTATTATGATAGAAAAGTTGATGTCTTGACTAATATTGATTAAAGTGGCTTCCCATTCACATGAAGAAACTCTCCATAAGTTCCCTATACCTATTATCATTTGCATTAAATGTATAGACGATTATTTATTTTTGAAGTACTATTTTTTGACATAAATAAACAAATATATAATGGTGTTGGTCTAGAGAAAATTCTAGTATGAGAAAAAATGTTTCTCCTAGTCTAATCCCCAACTATATGCAAGAAGGCTTAAGAGTGCGATTATAAGCATCACAACCACACGGAAGAAGGTGTATGGGTGTGGTTGTGCCTATAGGATACAAAAACTAAATCGCTATGCATAAAACCAAGAGAACACCTGGAGTGTCATAGTCCTACAACTATGGAGCAGACAATATAAGTTCTATGAGCAGGGAAGTTTGAACGTTTGACTTACTATAGTGAATGTGAATGTCTTGAATAAAATTGTGTTTGTAGGGGACTCGAATATGCATATCAGTATGTTATTTTGATTCGATCATTGAAGTTAGTATATGTCATTATTTGACAATAGTTACAATGGTTTGACAAGATTTGGCTTATCAGTTTAATATAGATGAGTTGTATTGGAATTTGGATGTGATGCTTAATAGTTCATAAATATGCTTTGACTTATGGATTGATTGAATTTAGTGATAAAAAAATTAAAGTTTTGATTTGGTAATTGATTATTTGCCTTGATGACAGTTATATGCAAGAATAGTAAGTTCCAGTGACTAATTGGTATTCAATATTGATTTTTTATTGGAATCATTGGCTTTGGCACATTGTTTGAAGTATAAACAATTGTTATTTAGTATGAAATAATCTGACAATGAATGCATGAAACTTATATGACTTATCCTTGATATATAATGAAAAAAATATTTCATATTATGAATATATTTATGGATTGATGGAGTTTGATTACCTTGATAAAAATTTGTTGACATGACACTAGAAAAATTTGTAACTTGGTATTTGGAGGTGAGCTCTACCTGACACTTGGTCCAAAGAGTTTGTCACAATGATGTTGGTAAAAACTTTTATGAATTTGATATTAGTTTTGATTTGGCATCTACGGCTTGATAAGTTGAATTAGTTGATTTGATTACACAATGTTGTGAGTGTTATGATTGCAGAAAGAATTGTATAAAGAAAGTTCACTCGGCCTGATATGTCTCCATTGACAGTTACCTGGTGAAGCGAGGAAGATGTGTCAATCCAAACCTCTACTTCAAAAGTGGTCCAACGTGTGTCTTTGATTTGGGTTTTATATGGTGGTGGCCTATTCTTGATATGTAATGAGCCTCTGATGATCAAAGTAAGAAGCAGTTAGCCTCTCAACTTCGAAATGAAGAATCATGGCATGATGAATTACTTTTATAAGTTTGGAAAACAAAATCTATATCATGAAGTTATTGAATAGTTTTTGGAAAGTGGAAATTAAAATCCTTGGAAACTATGATTGAATTTCAAAAAGTTATGAAGAGATATTGTTCAAGCTACCTTGGAAATCCACAGTTGATTGAAGCCTTCATGTTCCATGTGAACATCCATCCGTATATATATGTTTTGTAGAGAACAACTTAAGTCAATTTATGATTGAGTTGCTTCATGCACATTGGGTTTCCGCTAAGCATCCTTCGAGATATTTACATGGGACGATCAATTTTTGGTTTGAAATATTCTTTCTATAATATATGAATGCATGCATGTACTAATGTTGTTTGGGATCATTATTGAGTAGATGAGCACATATAGGTGCTTCTTTAGTATGAGACATTCCATCATGACAATTTCATAGCTTTAAGCATGACCAAGGTTCAGTACGATGTTGCTAGCATGGTTAGTTGTGAGGTAGGCTGAAGAAACTCTTTGGAAATTTGAACAGGTTCTCGATATGACAGTGATACATTCTGATAATAAAGAGTGGGATCTGATTGGCATAGAATACCATATACAACTCGGACTAAGATATCCTCATATATTGAGATAGTGTTATCATACGACTCATTCTTAGGATTGTGGTTTTTGCCTCTGTGAGAGGGAGGATGAATAAGGTATCCTTTTGTGATATATATTTATTCTAATATGATATTTGATTTTATGTCCTGCATGTATGAGAGACTGCTTCTATTAAGACATTATGGTTGAACTCTTCACTAAGTTCTTTAAGCTGGTACCAGATATGAGCATGATGATATGTTTCTGCTCTATAGAGAGAAAGACTGATTGAGGACATTGAGTGATCAGGTTCTCAAAATTATGTTCAAAAGTCATTTTTTTTAGAATGGTGTGGAACCTGAATGACTGTGTAGTGCTCGTCATCTTGAATCCAGTGCAACTCATTTCATGTGAAACATACATTGTATTCTCCCAGAAACACGATCTGTTCACTTTGTCAAACATTCAAAAAAAAAGGTAGAGGAAATGACATGGTAGAGTCTTTAGCAAATGGGGAAGCACCAAGTGGCAGGCTTCCCGTCGCCCCACATTTCGTAGATTGCAGAAGGAAGAGGTCCATGGTTAACGAAATCAGTCCCTAGCACTATCAGGTTACGATATCGCAGTCGTAGATCAGAGGCAGGTTGGCAGTAAATAATTGGCCCCAGAGCAATGCCACAGTGTGATGAGATAAATCACAATCGTGTATCACATTGATCAAGTTCATTTACAGAATCAACCCTAGCAGAGTCAAGTTGCGATTAGGATATTGAAATCACATATCACACAGCATAGCGGTCCGTTATGGAGAATCACCCATAGTCCGGCTAATTGCGATTTATGATGGAACTATTGGTGCTGATAGTTTATGGCCGCCATGTGTCCTCTTAATGGCCAGATAAAAATTTGGTTGGCAAGACAGTTTGAAGGCTAGGGTCGATCTCGTGGCCTCCCATACAATAGTGCCAAGGTTTACCGTTGAGCCTGCAGTATGTGACTTAACAAACTATGGTTGCGGATTATATTTTAAATTATGTTGACCGTTAGTTTGGGGAGAGACCACCAGCATAACTGCCAATGACCCTCCCATGTGAACACCTCGTCTGCAGCCTGCAATAGTTATGTTTCTGCCATGGTAACCGCACTGGCAACCGCCTATCTAAACACCCATGTGACTACATTATCTGTATGACATGAAATTTTTTATGACCGTTGGCAGGGTTATGGGCAGAATTATCCATCTTAAAATTTCAACTGCCGCGCTACAAAATATTTGCTTAGTTAGCACTTTTTGGGGCAAAATTGGAGTATCATGCCAGATTTGGAGCAATTTGTGGATCAAATAGTGGGATAACTAGGAGAGGTCATAGCTTCTTTAGTTTTCGACCAAATTAGATGCAAAAAGAGGCTAGATAGCCATTTTTGAACATGTTGGACTCATTAGAGCAGGTTGTAGAAGCATTTGAGCATTGTAAACACATATTTTTATAGTTTGAAGCATAATAAAGAGGCCCAAGCCATTGGAAGCTCGACCATGGAGATGTAGCCCAAGAGGGGTGAACTCCTTTATAATGTTCCTATTATAATGTTTTTTTGATGATTTTCTATACATGTTTATGTTGTTGTTCGGTCTCTTATTTATGTTAAATTTCTCATAAAATTAACATAAAAAGTCATCATTTCACTTGCAAAAATTCATGAATCCTTAAGCCCAATGAAAGCATTTTGTTTCTAGTCTGAAGAGGATCTTAGCACAACAATATAATATTCTAAATCAGATGACTAGGCCAAATCGTCCCCCCAATTTGATCTCCTAGGGTGAGGAATTGAGATGGAGGTCTCTTACGGTTGAGGCATATTAGGACAATAGTGTATCACCCCTATATGTTACCTATAGGGTCAAAGATGTTGTTTGCCTATATTGGTCTACATAGAGTATACCCAAATTGGCATCATATCCATAAGCTGGGCTTGTTGGAATTATCGCTCCATGTTTGGTAAACGAGTTGAAAGAGTGCCTGGAGGTGTGTTACCCAAGCTAATTATGATGCACGTATTCTATCACATCACACCTCAACGTCATTGTTGGGGATATCAATAAGAAATATGATGGTTTTCATCCTTACCTCATATAGGAAGTATTATCTCACCCATTGATTGCACAATGGGTTGGTTGTGATCCTTGCTTGGTAAGTTGTATCTTTCTTATTACTCGATGAGATGACTTGGGGTGAGAGTGTCCCATAGGAATTTCCCCACTATCATAGACATGACGTGAGAGAGTCCCATAGTATTTTTATGCGGAGTTTCTGATTGCAAAAAAAAATTATCTTCCCTAGACTTAGTAGAATGGTCTAGAACAACATAAAGGAAAGAATATAGAGTTTCCTTAGAGAAATTAAATAATGGAAAGAGACCTACTTGGAATATGTTGCAATTTTTACTTTCCTCCTTGCTTGCAAGCATCAATCGTAGCTTCAAAATCTATAATTGGAACCTTGAAATTCAACCACAACAAGCCAAGGATCTACAACATCTACATAGGATAATTCAATTAATCTCTAAATGAATCAGGAAGGTATTTAAATACATGAATGTAAATGTAACACAACACATATAGGAAAAAAGGATACTCTTTGTATTAATATAAATAGGAGATTTTACAACCAAGAATAGTAGTTGATGTCATATACATCTCCCCAAGTTGACTTGTCCTTCCTTGTCACAAAGCACACCACAATGTTACACTAATGCATGAATATGATGAATCTCTTAGATTCGATGCATTAGCATGAGGGCATGACTAGTCTCCAAAATTCAACCCTAATGTTAAAGATGGAAGTGGATTTATAGGAGAGTGTGGCACTTTAGGAATTCTTATCCATTTACCAATCTAAGCTTGAGATCCACTTAAGGGGGGAAGATGAGCTCAAGGTATAAGAGGTAAAATATCCAAGGGAGGATTAAATAGGATTCGATCTTCTTATCTAAGGTAAATCGTTAAAACAACCCTTGGAAGCTTCTGGAAGAGGAAACTTCATAACTCTTTTTAATTTTCCTGAATTTATAGAATCAACGCACCCCCAACAAGGAGCATGTTGTTGTTGACCAGCACTGGTGCAGAAAGGAGTAACCATAACATAACGTAGGTATCTAAAGGAGCAGGGAGCAAGGGCTTAAAAGATCCTTTTTTTAGTAGTTAGACCCAGAAACTCAGTCATTTGAAAAGGTCATGCTTAGGCTTTGTCTAGGGATGATGACAACATTTTCATCAATGTGGATTGATCTAGTTTGTAGGTATATTGAGCAAATGTGATAAAATGGCCTAGAACAATACCTTCCTCATTTCCATTAGATTCTAGGTTCAGATGTGCTCCCTGATATAGTTCTAGGTTGAGTAGGGCTCCTTAATCATACACTCTTTGATGTTTCTCGGGTTGTAGCATTAAGTTTCCCACTTGTGATGATTTTGAATGGTAGAAGTGGCTCCCCCTAAGAATAGAGGGTGGTAACTTCGAATCACCTTTGATGTCCAATTATTCTTCTTTTAGATTTGAGAATTTTCACCATATGAGTAGAGACAATAAAGAGATAAGCAGAGGTGAGTTTAGATAAACAATGACAGAAGTTGATGACGAGCTAGTTGAGATAAGACGTGATTTGATGACATGATTCTTGCAATGATTACATGATACAATTGGAATTTCTCACTTTATGAGAGGGAGTGCTAATTTGGTAGCTCTGTGACAAAATCTAATCATGGGACTGGATTTCTCTTTTTGAGAGGACCAATTTTGACTATTGAAGTGCTCAATTTGGACAAGGGAGGGTGTATTTTTGAACTAAAGCCCACATATACTCAAAAGGATTGGTCATCGAAATAGAGAAATTGGACACCCATGGATGGATATAAATACAAGTCAAGTGACCCTCATTTAGACATCATTATCATGATTCTTTGGTTTGGATTTCATAGGTCTGAGATGCTTCGTGAAAGTTCACTCACACAGGTCCAAGATTGCAATGTCTAAAGCTCGCACATGTGTTTAGGGTTTTGGTTTCTACCCACAGAAATGCTTCTGGAAAATTTGGTTGCAACCAGAGCCATGCAAGCTCTTGCATGGGGTTGGAGGGTTTTGGCTGTGCACACATCACTGTATGCATGTAGTTGGGACCTAGGGTTTGAGTTTTACAATTCACTTCATATTTTGTTAGTTGACCACAGAGTTCGGTAGTTGACTACACACAATGAGAGTTGATCATAGGCTTCTAAAGAATGGTTTTTATTATTAGCATTATTGGGTTCATCTCACGGATGTTGTTTAGTTGAGTTTGTTGGATAGGATTGTGGCTGAAGATATTGATCATTATACTCTCTTTTGTTGAATCATTCAATGAAAATCTAATAAGAAGAAGAATTTGAAAGGGTTTTCCCCATAGTTGGGTTTTTCCCTGGTATATGACCAATCTTGGTGTCTCTATGTGTGAATGATTTTCTTCTATTATTCCTTTATGTTTCATTGCATTGAGGATGATGTTGTTCTTTCTATATAATTACATATGTTGTTGAATGATGTTGTAAAAAAAATAATGATATGATGTTGTGCGGTGAATTTAATATGAAAATGAAGAAATGCAATTATCTAAAGCAATGAACAATATAACCCTAAGAAAATTTAACATCTTGGTTTCTGGGTGTTGGCACCCTGGAAGATTTTTTGTATGGTATTAGTGTCGAGATTTTCAAATCATGTTTTTGGTTGACACATCAATTGTGCGTATTTAGTTTACATCCCTTTTACAAATTCATGTTATCTACTAGTTTGGAATATTGGGTGTTTGTTAGTTTCAATGTTACCATTTTATGCTTTCTTTCATACTGCATTATAGGGTTACCCCATCCATTTCATATCTTCCCTAGGTCATGTTTCTCAGATGGTTTCAGTCTAGGGGTTGTAAGTGTCTACTATTGGTATTGTTTTCCTCTTTGGCTTATAGGGATTGATTCTATTTTGTTGTTTGTTGTAGTCACCAATTACCTTCACATGTTTTCATCCCTTCACATAGTTCTGGGTGTTGGGGGGATGATTTTGCCCTTTTTGGTGTTGTTAGTCCCATTACTGTGTCTAATCCTGGTGTCTTTGAGTTTTGTGTCACACCTTTTCTCAGTGGTCGATTATTGAATGCTACCATGCCCCCTCTCTAAAGATATACCAACCATAGGGGTGGGTCTAGCATGACTCATTTGCAGCCCTGAAAACTTTTCATTTAGGAGTCGGCGGCTTCATACTTTGGCTGTATGCCTCCAGAATTGTGAAAGGGAATTTTTCATATAGAATCTCAGGAAGTTGGTGAATGACCATATATTTTGGATTCTGAAATCAAAGATCAATGCCTTCACTAGATCCCAGTTTCAAGAAGGCATAGGAAACAAAGGTTATATTTTCTTCACTTGTTGTCGATCCACAATCAATTGGGTACCCTATTTCGAATTGTGTTAAGAGATAAACATGTGCATAACTAGAAACTTTTCATTTTCCAGGAGGATATCAAATGAATTCTCCATAATATTTGGTATTTCTTGGATGATATAAATTCTAGGTTGGTTAGGGTGGAAGGTTATGTGGCTTCTAATTTTGCATCAGAAGACACACCTGCCCACCTTGGTGGTACTATGGTTCCTTCAGTTGATAATCCTCATAAACTTACAATTATATCTTCTGACTAACTTTGTAACATGTCATTTGAAATTTTGTCTTTCTCGAATAGTTCACGTTGTTACTGGCCTTTTATTTTCTTTTTCATGGGTTCCTATTGCTATAAAGTGACATGCTTTTTCGATAATGTTTGCAAGGATATTTGTCTGTATTTTTTGGCATGTGAAGTTGCATTCAGGATACAAAGAAATTTTGACTTACACTTATGTGTGGAAGGAGATAACATCATAAATTATATATTGTTTCTTGGTGGTTGGCTTATGATGATCCTATCTTTGTCTATGTTATATATATTGGTATCGTTTTGGTCCACATTTTCAATGTATTACTAGTTCAATCGTTTTGAAAGCCCTAAGGTGTCTAGTGTTGCCTATGTCTACATCAACACAAGGGTGTTGTTAATGTATAACTTGGTCAATGGTTTTGAAAGTTGTGAGGGGGTAATGGTGCCTATGTTATGTGTCTAACCTAAAATTCTACAAGATGTATATGTAATATTTTTTTATATTAATATAAATTCTACATATTAGTTTACAAAAAAATAACATAGAAACCTTGTATTCTCTTCCATGCCCCCTTCCCCAACTTTGGGGTATGCTAGTTATTATTTAAAACAAACTACAAAACATTACATATACATATATATGTATATATATATATATTCACACATGAACTCTCACCCATCAAGTAAATTTTTCATATAAAAGTTCCTTTTTTAAATTTCCCTTCATGTGATGTTTGATATTTACTTTTTCCCATCATTTCAATAGTATATGTTAGATGCATTTTCGTTTATTTTTGTTTTATTTTTGTTTATTTTTATTTACATCTGTCATTGTTGTTTGGAAGTGTTACCAAATATGTCTGTCACAACCCTTAAAAAGAACATGAGTACATATTTAGTGAAGTTAGAATATAAAAAAAAGAATGTGGATTGCCAAAATTTAATGGAAAAACTGGAATTCCTTCACAAGACTGCAAGCTATTACTAAACATTCTCCCATAACACCTCTCTTTCTATCCTAGAAATTTCACCATGTTAAAGACTTCTACCATTGCATTATTTATTTATAATTGGTATCTTATAGTTGAAGAACTCTGAGAAATACACTTTGAGCATGTAGGAATTTTATAAATGGACTTCCACTTTGAAAAAATTAAGATAGATATAATTAATTAAAGTGATGACAATTGTTATTGTTGGGCACCAAATCTACTTATCTCTTCCTTACCTTTTCACCCATCCTTCCATTCTTTTTGCACCAACTGATATGCATTTATTGTGATAAACCCATGAGGTAACCCTTCTTCTTTGTCTCTTGGAATATTTAATTGATGAAGTAAAGTCAGTGGGGTTTTGCCTATGCGAACTACTAAAACTTCTTGTTTTTGCAAATTCTGGTGAACGAGTATCACCTTCACAGCATGTAGCAGTAGTCCCACGATTCACAGTAGTTGTTCAGCAATGTTGTGACAGCATAAGCAACTCGTAGCTATTTTAAAGCTTATTTTGGATCTTTTCTCTTCTCGCTCTCTTAGCAATTAGTTGATGTTCCAAACTGTTGTAAATTTTGGGCATTAGTTGCCAGGTTTTGGGGAATATGTTATTACCAATGTATTGGTATAAAATGGATTTTATTCCTATGCGAAGGGTTAGTCGTGCAGAGATATGTTTTGTAACAACTCTTTTACAAATTAATAAAATACAAGTAGTTTTGTTGTTCTTCCTGTAGCTGTAAATTAATGCAGCCCTGATCAGAGAGCTGGGCCTGCTCTTATGATCAAGTGTTGCGTATTTCTTTTATGTATGTTGTTCTATTCATTGTGTGTTTATTCTTTATTTCTGTTACATATCTCTATTGATTGTTGTGAATGTCTTTTAAGTTCTGCAATTTATTTCCAACTGTTGTTATAGTGATGTTTTGATTTCTTTGTTGTGAATCCTTGGTTGGTGTAAGATTGTAACCTTGCCCATGCATATACTTTGCACGTTACCTTGAAAATGGTACGCACCCAAATTGATGAATTAATGTGGAAAAAGGGTTGATTAGTTTATTGACACTCAAACACCAACATTTTGGCGTTGTTGTTGGGGAAGGCTAACAAGGTGCAAGACATGATCTATATTGACCAGAGGATCAATCTCTCATCTTAGGGAGTGAAGTGCTACCCTGCTCTAAGTCTTGTGCTTAGTATTTTTATTTTTGTTTTTTTCATTGTTTTTGGGCCAATTTGTTTGCTTCGGTTAATTGTTCTAAATTTTTTGGAGTTGTTAAAACCCAATCTCTCGTCCTGGGGAGGGAATGGTCCTTTGACGCCCTGCTCCAGGTCCTTGTAAAAATGAGATGCTTGAATTAATAAATAAAAACTCACTGGTCAACTCTACGAAGGAGAGTTTGGCTCTACAGAATGCTCTACATTCTCAATATACTTCAAACATTATATAGCATACATATCTATAGGGAAATTAGAACCATACCCTAACAAATAGAAGCCAATTCCTATCTTAAGGTCTCGTGAACCAACTCACACTATTATAGGATTCTCCATTATATTCAACACTCCCCCTTAGTGGAGAAGGGGTTCAAAAATATGCTTAACATCTCCCTAAACATTTCAAACTTATTTTTTCCAAGAGGCTTAGTGAAAATGTCTGAAACATTATAACACGTTTTAGAATATACAAGATGGATTTCTTTTGACTGAACTTTCTCCTTGACAAAGTGGAATTGTGTATCAATGTGTTTAGTGTTCTTGTGAAACACCAGATTATTAGCAATTTTGATTGAACTCTGGTTGTCACATCTGATTGTTGTTGCATCTTTCTATTCTTCCCGACATCATGGAGAAGTCTCTCCAACCAAACTGCCTCACATGTTGATGCACACATAGCTTGACACCATGCTTCCGCTGAAAACAAGGTAACTATGTTATGTTTCTTACTACTCCATGTAATCACCCTGGATCTAATGCTGAATGCATAGACTGTTATGGATCTGCGGTCATCTACATTTCCAACCCAGTCAGAATCTGTAAATCTTGTCAATCTAACATTAGAAGAATCAATATAAATAATACCATAGTCTATAGTTCCTTGCAGATACCTTAAAACACCTTTTGTTTCTTTCCAATGACTATCAAGTGGTTTGGACATGTATTGACTTAGCACACTGACTGCATAAGCCAAATCTAGTCTAATAGTGGTCACGTAGATTAAGCTCCCAACCGCTATTTATAAAGTGTCACATCTGCCTCTTTAGAGCCATCCTCACTCTGAATTTTAATGTTCTGTTGTAGTGGTACTGCTGCAGCCTCAGACTGATCCATCCTGAATCTTTCCAATAGACCTGTGACATACTTACCCTGGGACAGAAAAGTTTGTCCTGAATCTCTCTAGATCTCAAGACAAAAATAGTATCTTAATTCCCCAAGGTCTTTCATTTCGAACACCTGTGACATTTGTTGCTTGATTTCTTCAATTAGAGCAATCGCATCACCTGTAATAATTAAATAATCTACATACAAAGAAATCAACACTATGCGCCCCTTTTCATCTTTCATGGTATACATATTAGGGTCATTTTTACTTCTGTTGTAACCAAGTTGCAGAAAAAATGAATCAATATTTTCATACCAGGACCTCGGTGCTTGTTTTAGTCCATATATAGATTTCTTTAATATACAGACTAAATGTTCTTTCTCTTTCTCAACAAACCACTCAAGTTTCTCTAAATAAACCTCCTCTTTCAATTCCCCATTTAAAAATGCAGATTTTACATCTAGTTGGTGAATCATCCAATTTTTCTTAGTAGCTAAAGCAATCAACATTTTGATAGAATTTAGTTTAGCTACGGGGGAAAAGGTTCATTCATAGTCAATGCCTTATTTTTGTGAATACCCCTTTTCTACCAATCTAGATTTTAATTTATCTATGGTTCCATCTATATTAATCTTGAGTTTATACAACCATTTACAGCCTATGGTTTGTTTCCCTTCAGGAAGTTCAACCAGCTCCCAAGTGTTGTTTCTAATTATAGATTCATATTTATGTTCCATCATTGTTTTCCATTCACTACATTCATTTTCTTCCTTATAACTAGAAGTTTCGGCAACATTCACCATACTAGTTATAAAAGTTTTTTCCCTATATCTTGTTGGCAATTGAGCTTTCCTACCTGATCTCCTGAGTGGAGGGGTGGCTTCAAACCTTGTTTTATCATCATTTTTTGGACTTGGCTTGACAGCTACATCATCTTCCTTCCCTTCCTACTACTTCTGCATCTATTGTTGCTCATTACTATCACCTGATTCAGCACCTCCTTCTTCCACCAACAAGGGCACATGCCATTCTTCCTTAGCACTCTCATGGCTTCCATCATTAACCTTCTCATGAAACACCACATCTCTACTCGCAAACACTTTATGAGTAGAGGTATTAAACAATTTGTAAGCCTTAAATTCTGTACAATACCCAACGAAAATACATGTGATGGCCTTTGAGTTAAGTTTCTTTCTATCTTCCTTTGGGATATGAGCAAAGGCTTTATTGCCAAAAAATCTCAAATGTTTAACTGTAGGTTTATAACCGAATAAAGCTTCAAAAGGAGTTTTAAAATCTAAACTTCTTGTTGGACTACTATTCTTTAGATATACTATAGTATTAATCTCTTCAGCCCCAAATCCATCAAAAAGATTCTTACCTTTCAACATACTGCGAGCACACTCCACAAGGGTTCTGTTCTTCCTCTCTGCAACCCCATTTTGTTGAGGAGTGTGGGGTACTATAAACTACTATTGCATCCCATTACCTTTACATTATTTGAGTACAAAAGCTTTCTTGTACTCTCCCCCTTCATCCGAGCGGAGAATCTTGATGCATTTACCTGTGTGTTTTTCAACCATACTTCTGAACACCTTGAAGTATTCAAAAGTGTTGCTCTTCTTCATGAGGAAGTACACCGAAGTAAATCTAGTACAATCATCAATAAACAATAAAAAATAGTATGCGCCACCTAACGATCTTTTCTGCATAGGCCCACATAGATCTGTGTGTACCAGCTTGAGTATATCTCTCTTCTTTCTATCAGGATTCAAGGGAAATTCATCTTTGTGCAACTTTCTTAGTGCACATGCATCCCAATCAATATGAGCAGATTTTAAAACAGGAGGACCTTCGACCATATCTCTTTTCTGTAAAAGCGGCAAATCATTGAAGTTAATATGGCCAAACCTCTGGTGCCATAAGTCCACTGTAGTCATGGCAGATGATGCCAATGCCTGATGTTGTGTGCTTTTGACATTTAACTTGTACAATCCTCCCACATGAATACCTAATGCAATAGGCTTCATAGAATCCAACATGTATTTAATGACAAAATATGATTTATAAAACTCTACCTTGAGATTCTGATTAGTCATAGTAGAAACAAAGATCAGATTCTTTTTTATTCCAGGTACATACATAACATTATGGATATGTCTAATATTTCCATCAGGCAAAACAACAAGAATATTACCATAACCTTTGATTTGGTACCCTCTATCATCACCAAGATACATGTTTGCTCTACTGCTGGTCCATTTGAAGTCTTCAAACCAATGTCTGTTCCCTGTCATGTGGATGGATGCACCTGAGTCGACAAACCAGGTATCTGCTTCATCCTCCTTACCCAATAGTGCAGAGCTAGATATGAACAGTCTGATGTTCTGACTATGTTCCTCATCAACAAAATGACCTGCGTGTTGCTTCTGTGTCTTCTGACCTTCATCAAACTTCCTTTTCATACAATATCTGGCTATATGGCCAATTCTACCACACTAAAAACATTTTGTCACAGAGTCATTTCTATTGAAAGTTGTACCTTGAGGTGAGGGCATATTTCTCTGTGGGGCTACGTTGCTCTTCTGTGATGCATTTGGCTTTCCCCACAGCTTGCACAAATACAAATCCACACCTCCGAGCCTCCACACCATTTGAAGTCACGGTGATAATAATTGCAAGTCACACTAGTACTCCTTTCTTTTATGTTTGATTACTGATGAGGTGGAAATCCATTGCGTATGGTGCATAAGAGAATTAGAGAATCTAATCTTATAATAATAAACATATAGGTATGATTTTAATTAATAACTTCTTGAACAAATTTAGTAAGTATATTATCAGGCATAGATATAATAATAAAAATAGGCTAACAATAATTGCATTAAAGCATGATTATAACAAAGTAAGAATTACAGAGAAATTTATAAAATGAAATAAATAAAATAATTTATTAATAACAATATAATAACAAATAATTAAAATTAAAATTAAAAATCAAGCTTGAACTTGTCGGCTTCACAACTCACCTGATCATATTTATATTTATAGCTCTCGTTTTCTCTTCTTTGTAAATCAGTCCTGATGATGATTCTTGTTCTAGACTCTAAAAGTCAACAAGGTAAAAATGAAGGCTATGGAATATTCGAATTTAGAACCTCAAATACCACACCACAGAAATGTGCAAACCATTAAGAGAATTTCTATTGGAATTTTTTTAAAGTTTTTTAATTAAAGATATGGGCTCTTATTAAAAAGGGTTAGTTTTTTAAAAGGAAAGAATTAATTAATCCTTTTAAAAAGGAAAAAGAAAAGGGGTAATTATTTATAAAGAAGGAATATGGGTTTTTATCGAAAGTTTTTTTATTTAAATTCTTTATTAAAGAGGAGGTTTATTTAGAGCAACCTGAGGGCTTTGTCCAGAGAGGGAAGGAGCAGGTTCTGTGAGGACCAGCTGCTTACCATGCCTCCAAGCAAGCAATTTCGGCCTCCAGCATGCTTGCTTCAATGGCCTCCAGGAAAGAAATTTATCCTCCTGCGCAGTGTGTGGATCGCCCCCTCGTGTTGGATCACGACCTCCATGCTCACCATGCCTTAATCAAGCGATCTTGCCTCCCTCCATGGATGCTCCATGTAGTGATGGCCTCAACTGTTCAGCCTCAATCAAGACCAAACCTACTCGGCCCCACACCTACTCTCCCTCAATCAAGCGATTGAGATTCAACATGCTACCGGATTGGATGCACACCTCCAGGCATCCAACACAGCCTCCTCCACGCGGATTTAATTTCATTCAGATCTACTCTAGCACTGCAATCCACGTGGCCTTCTCAGATGGCAGCCCACCACACAGCATGCAAAAACAGAAAAAAAATGTAGGCTCTTCCCCTCATGTAAGGTCGACGCAATTTTCCTCCAAGCACTTGCGCCGATCTGAAGATAAAAAATCCGTGTTGATTTCACCTTAGTCACGTCGGCCTCTCTCCCCTTAGGTACAGGCTTCCTCAGCCCTATTTCTCTGATACCATGTCAAAATGAGATGCTTGAATTAATAAATAAAAACTCATTGGTTAGCTCTACGAAGGAGAGTCTGAACCAGGAGAGTCTAGCTCTGTAGAACACTCTACATTCTCAATATACTTCAAACATTATATAGCATACATAGCTATAGGGAATTTAGAACCATACACTAAGAAATAGAAACCAATTCCTATCTTAAGATCTTGTGAACCAACTCACACTATTATAGGGTTCTCCATTATCTTCAACAGTCTTGAGCTTTAGATTTCCTTGTATGCGTGTTCTTTTCTTCTTCGGTTTCTTGTCTTCAGGAGGGAATGATATTTTACACCCTGCTCCAGGTCTTGAACCCTAGATTTCTTTTTAGCTGTTTTCCTTTCTTGTTTGCTAAAAATCGATCTCTCGTCCTCTGGAGGGAATGGTCTTTTGACACCTTGCTCCAAGTCCTGAGTATAGTGACTTAATTTAGATATTTTTATCTCACCAACTTGCGTGAACAAAGATCTGAATAAAAGGGGTAGAGGAAGAGCCCCAAGGAAAGGAGGAGAGGATTTGGGAAGGAATACTTATATCCATCAAATCGTTGCAAAAGTTGAATCAGAGGCATATTCTCGTGTTATTGTGAGGGCAGATAGTCAAACAAAATCTGATGGACAATCTGTAGAACAACCAGTCCTATCCATAGTACCCCTTATTGATTTTCCACAAGAAACCCTTCCAACAGTAGAAGAGGTATGCAACAATATACCTAACGAAGGAGTACTGCTGCTGGTAACAAAGGAAGAAGAAGTTGCAAGTAGAAGATCTGAGGGACCAGCCCATTCCAGTAGGGAAGAAGAAGTTGCACAAAAGGAGTCTGAAAAATCAAGCCATTGTGATAGGGAGGAAGAAGTTGTAGGGGTATTCATATCACCACGAGATAAAGGGACTGTTGTTAAGGCAACTCGAACTCTTGTGATAAGAACCCCTCCATCATTCCCTGCAGAACCTGCTAAAATACCCAACGATTATTGGAGGATATTCATGGCACCCACAACCTCTACTATTGACTTCCCAATTGGAGATCTTGGGACTGGCACACCGACAAAGCCCATAACTTTGACAACTTTACCTAGCTATCATGGGCTAACTTCTGAAGATCCTGACACGTTCTTGTTTGAATTTGATATTGTATGTCAGGGATATGACTATATAACTGATGCTTAGAAACTAAAAATCTTCCCTACTACACTAAAAGGGATAGCCCTATGATGGTTTGTGGGTCTAGGGGGAAAGACTATCACCACATGGGATGATATGAAAACCTCTTTCTTGGAGAAGTATCAGGATTACTGTAAATCTCGGGATATTAAGGAAGAACTTTTTAAGTTCATGCAGAAAGAAGACGAGAACATGGAGGATTGTGTGGAACATTTTAAGTACGCCTTATAGAGATCAGGTCATTCTACCCTGGATAAGGACATTTTGAAAATTATCATTCTCTGGACCTTTCGAGAAGACTCTCTGGAGCTGTTAAACATAATAGGAAAGGGAGACATATCAAAAGAGGGCTTCGATATCATCTATGAGTTGTGCATTCAGTGCTCGAGGGGAGTTGAAAGGAATAAATTGGGAATTCGGTCAACAAAAGTATATGGTGGAGGTGTCACAAAGGCAAAATTTGGAAATCTGCTACAAAACTTAAGGACTGATATCCTGAGTACCCTGTCTGCACAGATGGACACTTTGCAAGTAAAATAGAAACATATGGAATTGGAAAGGAATATGGCTATATTTTGCCCGAAGTGTAGAAAGAAGCATCCATAGAGAGAATGTCCATTGAACTCTGTAGAGGAATGTGCAATCTACGAGCTGATTCATGCAACAAATTCATGTCCCCCCTTGCCAGGATTGAAAGCGGCTTTTCAAGGGACGGGCAAAGAGGTGGACTAGCTGTATTTCATGGGATCCAAAAACACATGGAAACCTCTGCCACCAACTATAATTTAAGTTATGTTTCTAGATCCATCTCAGTATTTCAATAATTCTAATATGGGTCCTCAGTCCATGCCTTATACACCTATGTGGCCCCAATATTAGTTTCCACCTTGCCAGCAGTGGGATCCTCAAACTGGTTCAAATTCCTCATGGGCTTCAAACTAGCGTGGACCCTCTCCTCTTGGGTAGTCTCCCCAGTCAATACCACAACAAAAACTTCAGTTGACCTCTAATATTCCTCCACAAAATCAACCCATTCGTCCTCAACTTCCTATCCAACCCAATACAAATCCTAACAATAAATGCGCTTAGTAAGCTGACACCCTCAACCTGCCTTCTTACAACATCTCCATCGCAAAATTTTATGAGATGAATTTGAGATCCGAGCAAGTAGCATATGCTCAACCCTCACTTGTTATTATTGAACAAGTTGGCAGTCAGGCTAAAGAACTAGAAACAATTGAAGAGGAATCAAACCAAGTTAGTAAAAATCAGACATCTACTCAACCGCTAATTACTCAAGAACGCCAAGTTGGCCCGCCTTATCTGGAAAGATTGGCCTTGAGTAAACAGATCCCTCAAGCTAAGTTTGACTTGTTAGGGCAGTTACAAAATATGTTTGTTAAGATCCCCCTATTACAAGCTATGAAGGACGTACCTATATATGCAAAAACTCTGAGAGAATATTGTGGTAAAAATCCTAGAAAGAAATCAACGGACCCACTCACCATTCATGTGATGGGAAAGCTATCAGATTTTATGATGGGAAAATTTATGTCTGTGAAATATGGGGATCCTAGGGACCCAATTCTAACTGTGAAAATTAATGGAGTAGAAATTCCAAATGTGCTGGTAGATTTAGGTGCTGCCATAAATGTCATTACTGCTGAAGCTATGTATGCATTGGGTCTTTGAAACTTGAAACATACACCTATTGTGTTTGTGTTGGTAGATCGATCTATAGTCAAGCCAGTAGGGATGTTGGAGGACATTACAATCTCAGTTGATTCATGGAATTACCCTGTGGATTTCCTAGTGCTGCAAATGCAATCCCCAACTAGTGGCCATCCCCTGAATCTGGGAAGACCATGGTTGGCAACCGTAGATGCTTACATTGGGTGTCGGTCTAGGCATATGGTTATCTCAAATGGGTAGGTTACTAAGAACCTTGTGTTATATCCCCCTGTAGAACCTAGCCCATCAGTGAAGCTAGATGGCTGCAAGAAACCTCTACCAAGGGAAGAGTCCGAACCTGAAGATGAGGAATTAAGAACAGTCCTTGCTATTGGATAGGCCCTTCAGCTGAAAATAGAAATAGAAGATGACACATTTACCACTTTCAATAGTGATCCCTGTTCTGTTTCAGATTCGAATTAACGAATTCTAGAATCTATCTTGAGTTGTGAAACACAGGAAAATATTGAAACAACGAATGGATTTGAGGAACTTCTTACAACTGTGTCCCACGACAGCATTTTCATAGAGATAGAGATAGGGAAGACCCTAAATAATAATCTAGATCTGTCAGAATCCCAGAAAAAATAGCTCCTAGATGTTTTCCAAAAGCACAAAGAAGCCTTCGCTTGGGACTACATAGACATGAAAGGGATTCCTACCAATCTATGTACCCATCATATATACATCAAAGAGGATTGTCATACTATGAGATAGCCCTAGAGGAGAATGAACCCTACTCTCTATTGGATGTAGGATTTATTTAACCCATTTCAGACAGCCAATCGGTTTCCCCATTGGTGATTGTTCCCAAGAAAAATGGTAAATGGTGGATATGTGTGGATTATAGAGAACTAAATAAGGAAACACAAAAACACCATTTTCTATTACCATTCATTGATCAAGTCTTGGATACTTTGGCTGGGAAGAAGTTCTTCTCCTTCCTGTATGGATTTAGTGGGTACAACTAGATCCAAATAGCTCCCGAGGATCAGGATAAAACCACTTTCACATTCCCTTGGGGAACTTTCTCATACTGGGTCCTTCCATTTGGCCTCTATAATGCACCTGCAACATTCCAAAGGGAAATTTTAGGGATTTTCTTTGATCTAGTAAATGACGGTGTTGAGATTTATATGGACGATTTTACTCCATATGGTGACACATTCGAAGAAGGGCTGGCAAATATGGAAAAATTTCTTGAAAGATGTAAACGGGCACATTTCTCTTTGAGTACAGTAAAATTCCACATGGTGATGGAGGAAGGAATAGTCTTGGGAAATTTACTTTCAGCTGTTGGAATTTGAATGGATCCAACTAAGATAAAGGTAATATTTCACTTTCCAATACCCAAAATACACACACAGGTACATAGCTTTATCGATTGTGCTGGTTATTATAGGTGCTTTATAGAAAGTTTTTCTAAGATAGCACATCCACTTTTTCAATTGCTGAGGAAACATGTAGATTTTGTGTGGACAGATGATTGTGATGCAACCATTTTGAAAATCAAGGAACTTGTCTGTAGAGCTCAGATCCTTTGAGGGTCGGACTGGACATTACCATTTCATATTCATGCTGATGCCTCTGGGACAACAGTTGGGGCAGTTTTGGGACAACAAGTGGACAAGGTGCCATATGCAGTTTACTATGTTAGTAAGAACTTGGCTCCTACCGAGTTAAACTACACAATGACTGAAAAAGAATTCCTTTCTATCATCTACGCCATCAACAAGTTTTTGCATTACATTATCGGGTATCCCACCTTTGCACACACTGATCACACAACAATCAAGTATCTGATGAATAAACCCATTACTCTTGGTCATATTACAATATGGCTTATGTTACTTAAGAATTTGACATCACCATAGTAGATAAACCAGGAAACGACAATGTGGCTACTGATTTTCTGTCTAGACTAGATAATAATGCTGAAGGTACAACCATAGAAGATAGTTGTCCATATGAGCATCTTTTTGCAATTTCTGCTAACACTCTGTGTTATGTAAATATTGCTAAATATCTTGCTATAGGTAAAGTACCTCATCATTTATCGTACAGGGAACAACCAAAAATTATTCATCACAGTACCCAATATTCATGGATGGCAGGGTACCTTTTTCACACAAGGGTTGATTAGCAGATTCAACACTATGTATTTGAGGATGACATTTATGAGATATTGAAGGCTGCCCATGATGGCACTTGTGGGGGACATTTTGTAGATAAAAGAACAGGACACAAGGTGTTGCAAATGGGATATTATTGGCCTTCTATCTTTCAGGATTCCTGAGATTATGTCTGAAGCTGTGACAATTGTCAACATATGGGGTAGCCTCGAAAAATGGATGAGTTGCCATTGTAGCCCTAGGTAGTTCTAGAACCTTTTGAGAAGTGGGCAATTGATTTTGTTGGACCTTTTAACCCACCTTCACATCAAAAGGTACACATTATGGTCTGCAGTGATTATGTGACTGAGTCGGTGGAAGCCAGAGCCATTACGAAAGCAACAAAACAGGTGGTTGCAGATTTTATTTTTGAAGAGAGTTTTGCTCGATATGGTACTCCAAGGGAGATTGTTTTAGATGGAGGGGCACAGTTCACATCCCACATGATAGCAAGGCTTATGCAGAAATATGGGGTCAAACATAGGGTGACAACTCCTTACCATCCTCAGGCGAATGGGTAGGTAGAAAGTACAAACAAGGTATTGGAAAATATCTTGACAAAAACTGTAGCAAGCCATCATCGGGATTGGTCTCAGAAACATCCAAAAGCTCTCTAGGCGTATAGGACAACATGGCAGAATACAATCAGGTTTTCACCTTTCGATTTAGTCTATGGGAAATCCCCCTTGTTTTCGGTAGAATTTGAGATCAGCATGCTCATAATAGCTTTGGAAGTAGGATTAGATTTATCAAAGGCCCAAAAACACCGGGTGGAAGAGCTCAATGAGCTAGATGAAATCTTTTCAATGGTTGTCCAAAAAACCACTGCTATTCAAGAGCAGAGAATGAAGTGGAATGATAAATTTATCAATAACAAGGTGTTTCATACACGAGATTGGGCACTTCTCTATGACTCCCGTTTAAAATATTTTAAAGGAAAGCTTCACGCTGGCTAGATGAGACACTATGAAGTAGACGTTGTGTTTGACAATGGAACAGTTAGATTCGTTACAATAGATGATACTTGTACTTTTTTCTTAGTGAATGGACATCGTCTAAAATTATACCACCATCCAGCTTCTAAGGATGCCTCATCAAACATCTCTCTGAAAAATTTGGGTTGATGGTTGTTGCTGCAGAGAATGCTCCCTCTGCCTACTACTCTTCTTAAACAAAAAAATGATGAATAAATATAATATGTTGTTACTACTTACTTGTTTCTCTTTTGCAGGAATAATGATCAAAATATGATAAGGAGGAACTAAAAATAAACTTCCAAGTAATAGCTGATGTTGTTACTCCGTCACTGCTATTACTCCGCCACTGCTGTTACTTCACCGATGTTGTTACTCCATCCGTGTTGTTACTCCGCCACTGCTGTTACTCCTAAATTTTTTTCTAAGTGTCGAATGTTGTTACTCTGCTGCTGCTATTACTCCTGTTGGCATTATGACTCAGGCTTCGCACTATGGCACATGTATTGTCCTTGATGGCAACTCACTCAGAAAATCACTCAGATGACAGTTTAGGATCACAGGCTCTCAGAATAAAGGAAAAGCAGGTATATGCAGGTTCCAGTTGACCAAGCCGCGATACATGTAGACTCACCGACCAAAAGTCGTGTATGCATATACACGCACATTCATGCACAGAAAAGCGTGTATAGTTTGGAAAACTTGGTTTTTGGTCCTTGGTATTCGGACCTATGATTTCAGACCATGGTATCTCATCTGAAGTGTTGAACTCAGGAATTTGGACCCAGGTTTTGGTTCTAAGTGGTTTTGAACCATGGTATTGAGTATTGGATGTCTTATGAAGAACAAGATCTAGAATACTGGTCATTGGGTTATGGTACATAGCTAGATCTGAATCAAGGATGAACCTGAGCGCTAGGAGAAGGATGAGTTCTATTTATGGGTCAAGATCTTATGGCTTGAAGAGAAGTATCTTTGTGTGATTTTGATTTGTTATATTTGGTGCCTGACTTGATTTATAAATATGATGATCTGGGTATAACTGATGTCTGAATAATTGAAAAGGGTCAATTATCTTTTATAGATCTGTATGTAGGTTAAGCATATCAAGGGCACGTATACACGCTGGTTAGGTAATTGAAAAGAGAGTATACACAATTTTTCCTTAATATAACAGTGTATGCACACAGGTTCTACATATTGAAGTAGCATACATCTCATAAAATATGTTTTAGCTACTTCTATTTATTACTGCAGTATTCTGGGTTCAGGATTGGTTTCTGGTTACTGTTACTATATTCTGGTTAGAGCATTCAGAGAAGTGATTGTTTGATTCAGTTTTTGGAGGGTGCAAAGGAGATTGGTTCATGCAAATATATTTGATGTTTGATTAATGTTATTGATGGATCCAGTCTGAAAATTTATGAAACATGGTCCCTGGAAGAAAAGAGAAGGTTGTCGCCTTCTATAGGTCAGTACCTACATACTAGTACATCAGCTAGTACAAGAGCTAAGGGGGTTGTAGCTCCCTTCCAAGAGAAGTTGGAAAATGAGAGAAGGTTGTAGCCTTCTGTAGGTAGAAGCCTGCATACTAGTATAAGACTGCACCCGTATAGGAATATTGTAAAAAGAAGTTTCTTATTAAAGGAAGGTAGAGATGAATTGCACCAGGTGGTTTTCACCCACATTAGGTTTCCACCTTATATCTTGTGTTCATGTGTGTGATTGCCTATACTGTTTACTACACTTGATTATTATTTTTATGGTTCTGATACACAGATTAAGATTAGCTAACTAAATTAGAAGTCTGCAAGATATATGCGGGTTTCTCTAAACATAGTTGCATATATACGCAGGTTTAATTAACAGAAGTAGCGTATATCAATTTGTTTATGGAAATGGAAAATTGTTAAATTGCTAATACTGATTCACACCCCCTCTCATTATTATTTCCAACAATTGGTATCAGAGTAGGTCCTTGAGAAGAAGCTTGATCGCTTGAAGGAAGATCTATCGT
Organism: Pinus tabuliformis; assembly: GCA_031772625.1. Lineage (NCBI taxonomy): Eukaryota > Viridiplantae > Streptophyta > Pinopsida > Pinales > Pinaceae > Pinus > Pinus tabuliformis. The sequence goes on along the minus strand of CM062820.1, from coordinate 234,719,082 downwards.
CATGAGCAACTACGAAAAGGAGGCATCTATCAGGCCACCAATCTTTTATGGGAGCAACTTCGTCTATTGGAAGGTAAGAATCATAGTCTATCTTCAATCTCTTGCTATAGAAGTTTGGGATATCGTGGAAGGAGGATACACATTTCCATCAGCAACTACTACAGATATGGCTGGTAAGAAGCAGAATGAAACAAATGAAAAGGCTGTCAATACTCTATTGGGGAGTCTATCTCAATCATAATTTGTCAAGGTTATGTGGCTTAAAACTGCCAAAGAAATATGGGACAAGATTGTTCTGAGCTATGAAGGAGACGATCAGGTAAAATGTGCAAAACTTCAATCTCTCAGAATTCAATATGAAACTCTTAGAATGCACAATGATGAAAGTGTGGAAAATTATTTGTTACGTATAGATGAGATTGTTAATCACATGAAAAAATTGGGTGAAGAGATAAAATAAGTTACTGTGGTTGAAAATGTTCTAAGATCTTTGTCTTCTAAGTTTGAATCAAAATTTTCTGCCATAGAAGAAAAGTAGAATCTTCAGAGTATTACCATGTCATAGCTGCACAAATCCTAAATACTTTCAAAATGAGAAAAGGGGTTCCATCAGACATGAAAGAAGCCACGTTCAAAGCTTCAGGAAAAGGAGAATACAATGAGTTAGGACATATGTCAGGAGGAGAGGAAGAATCAAACTTTTTCAAGAACCTTCAATGGGGTTCTAGAAGATTTAGAGGTAAGCTACCTTTCAAATGCTTTGCTTGTGGAAGAGTCGGTCATTATGCAGCCAAATGTCCTCATAAAGACAAGCTTGATAAAGGTAAGGAACCAGTTAAATGGAACAAAAAACAAAAATAAGTAAGAAGAGCTATTATACACATGAAGATAGCAATGGATTATCGAATAGTGATGAAGATGAACATGGTAATGATTACAGACTTTTGATGGCTTTTGAAGATGATGATTTCCTGTATGCTATAGATGAAGATGATCTCTATGAAGAAATTTCTAAACTCAAAATTTGTTTAGAAGAAAAGTGTATGATTATAGATACTCTGACATTCCAACTTGCTGAAAGGGAAAAACACAATGAAAAGTTAGAATGTGAAATTGTGGGACTTAGAAAAGATATTGAGAAAACAAAAGCTCTTAATCTTAGATTTGCTAAAGGATTTGAAACTTTAGATGAGATTATCAAAGTGCATTGTTATCCTCTAATAAAGACAAGTCTTGGATATACTTAAGAAGCATCTCAAGCATAGAAGCCATCCACCTCCAAAAGTTATCTTGATGCAACAAGGAGAAGTGAACAGGTTGACAATCGTCAGCAGAGGCATAAAATGGATCACCAGGTAAATCGGGGTCAATCTACTTCAAGGATGAACAGAAGCTACAACCAACCACAGGTAAATCATTCTCAATTTGCCTCAAGAATGAATGTCAATGAAAACTACAATCACTTGGTCATTAGATTTGATAATCGCAGGAATTTCCTTAATGGCCAATGTTTCTCATGTCATAACTTTGGACACAAAGCTGCTCAATGTGTTGCCTACAAGACCATCATGACTAGAGAAGCATGAAATATAAGGGGTGTGACTGGGATCATGAAGAGTACCTACAATAACTTTTCTGCTCTTGAAAATGAAATAGAATGCTCTATTTGTAACAACTTCGGTCATGAAGATTCTGAATGCAGGAGTAAGTTTCGGCAAACATCTCAGAAGGAGCAAGCTTCATTGGGTGCCAAACATGGAGAAAGAAAGAACCACAAACAAAAAGATGTGGTATAGCCTTATATGTGGAAGGATAGGAAAATCAGTGGTACATCAACAGTAGATGCTCGAAACATATGACATGTGATAGAGAAAAACTTCAGTCATATAGCGCCTTAGAAAAGGACAGGAAGGTCTCATTTGGAAATGACACCCCTGCATTCATAAAAGATAAAGGCTCTGTTCTTTTAAAAGAAAAGGTCAAAGCTAGAAATGTTATGTATGTTGATGGCTTAAAGCATAATCTATTGAGTGTTAGTCAAATGTGTGATCAAGGAAATGAAGTAGTATTTCGATCAAATGGATGTATTGTTCGTGAGCTTGATACAAGAGAAACAGTGATCAAAGGCATAAGAGATCCAAATAATTTATACATACTCAAGAGAGGACAACAACAATGCTATCTAAGTAAAAATGATGAACACTGGCTATGGCACAAAATATCGGGGCATCTAAGCTTCCCTTAGATAAGGAAAGCATGCAAATATCAAGCTGTTCGCAATCTTCATGACATCAGAATTCCAGACAATACAATATACAAATCATGTCATTTTGGTAAGCAAACCAGAACCCATTCCCCTAAGAATGAAGGATCAGCTAGTAAGCCACTTGAACTTGTCAATACTGATTTATATGGTCCATCAAGGAAAAAGTCACCTCGTGGAGAAGAATACTTTATATTGTTCATTAACGACTTTTCCAGGATGTGTTGGATAGGACTTCTGAAGCATAAAGACAAAGATTTTGAAAAGTTCAACGCTTTCAAAGCCTTGGTTGAAAATGAATCAGATCGCAAAATCAAATGCCTCAGGTCTGATCGAGGAGGGGAATTTACCTTGGATGAATTTTTCGACTTTTGTGAAGAACATGGAATAAGAAGGAAATTCTCTACTGCAAGGACTCCTCAGCAAAATGAAGTGGTAGAAAGGAAGAACAGAATGGTTCAACAAATGGCTCGTGCTATGCTTGATGAATCTAGAACTCCTGCAACCTTCTGGGGTGAAGCTGCATTTGTTGCCATTACTATTCTCAACAAAACAAATGTCCAGGTAAACAACACTCAAACTCCTCATGAACTTTGGTATGGTAAGACTCCTACTGTAAAATACTTCAAAGTCTTCAGAAGAAAATGTTACATCAAAAGGACTGATGAAAATCTTGGCAAGTTTGAACCTAGAGCAGATGAAGGCATTCTCCTTGGTTACTCTTCCCGAAGTAAAGGATATAAGTGTTACAATAAAAGACTTGGAAAAATTGTTGAAAGTATTGATGTGGTGGTTGATGAAGCAGGCGACAATCCAAAGCAGGTAAAATCCGAAGATTTTGAAGATGATGAGGACTATCCTTCAACATTAGACTAATGATGAAGAAGAAACCTATGAGGCACCAGAAGAACAGATAAGGGTAGAAGAAAAGACTCCATCCAGGTACGTCTAGAAGAATCATCTAGAGACTCAAATTTTGGGGCAGAAAGAGGCAGGTGTACAAACAAGAAGAACTATTACAGAAGCTTGAAGCTATCTAGCATTGCTCTCCTCCATCAAACCACGAAATATAAGCGAAGCATGCAAAGATGAATGATGGGTCAAGGCCATGAATGAAGAACTTGAGAAGATTGAAAAGAATAACACTTGGGAATTGGTTCCTAGACCTAATGATAAGAATGTCATAGGGACCAAATGGATATTCAAAAACAAGCTGAATGAAAATGGAGATGTTATTAGAAACAAGTCCATACTTGTTTGGAAAGGGTATGCTAAACAAGAAGGTATAGAATTTGAAGAAAATTTTTCACCGGTTGCTAGACTTGAAGCCATAAGAATGTTTCTTGCTCTTTCTAGCTTTCAAAAGTTCAAAGTATATCAAATGGATGTGAAATTTTCCTTTCGAAATGGAGACTTAGAAGAAGAAGTGTATATTGAGCAACCAGATGGATTTATCCTTGGAAATGATCCAAAACTTGTATGCAGACTCAAAAAGGTTCTCCATGCCCTTAAACAGGCTCCAAGGGCTTGGTATTATCGTCTGGAAAAATACCTCCATCAATAAGGTTTTTCAAAAGGATCAACAGATATCAATCTATATATAAAAATTTACAATGATAAATTGCTAATACTTGTTGTGTATGTCGATGATATCATCTTTGGTAGCAATGAAGAAACCATGAGTTAAAACTTTGGTTTAGTGATGTGGAAAGAATTTGAAATGTCCCTGCTTAGTGAGCTCACATATTTTCTTGGTTTAGAAGTCCAACAAAACAAGGATGGTATCTTTCTATCACAAACCAAGTACCTCAAGTAGATCTTGAAGAAATATGGCATGGAGGATTCGAAACCAATATGTACCCCTATGGTAATAGGATGCAACCTCAGTGCAAATGATGAATCAGTAGCAGTACATCAACCAACCTATACATCCATGATTGCTAGTCTACTCTATCTGACAGGTACCCAACCAGACATCATGCATGTAGTGGGAATAGTTGGAAGATTTCAGGAAAATCCAAAGGAATCACACCTTCAGGTAGTTAAAAGAATTTTCAAATATCTTCAAGGAACTCAAAACTATGGCTTATGGTATCCTAGAGATACAGATCTCAAACCTCATGCATATACAGATGCAAATTGGGCAGGAAGCGTGGATGACAGAAAAAGCACTAGTGGTGGTGCATTCTTTATGGGTTCCAGATTAGTGTCTTGGTTCAGCAAGAAATAAAGTTCAATTACTTTATCTACAGCTGAAGCAGAATATGTGGTTGTTGCATCTTGCTACACACAACTCCTTTGGATGATGCAAACATTGCAAGACATCCAAATCACTTGTACTCCACCCATCTCCATTCTATGCGATAATAAAAGTGCAATCATCATTTCAAAGAATCCTTTCATGCATTCCAAGACCAAGCACATACCTATCAAATATCATTTTCTTCGAGAACAAGTGCTTGAACAAAAATTCAAATTGGAGTATGTTCCCTCCAAGGAATAGGTTGCTGATTTATTCACCAAACCACTGCCGAAGGAGACATTTGAATACCTCAGATGAAAGCTGGGAGTAGTTGATGCATCATCTTGCTGTTGACACTTATCTGTTCAGAGAGTAGTGGTTGTACGCGATTTTCATGAAGAGGATCTTTGTACATACGCCGGTTTCTATGGATACAGATGTGTATATGTTGGTTTGAAAGAAAACAGTAGGCCAGACTCAGGATGAAAAGAGTCTGATCTGGGTCTAACAGAGACCATCCGACATAGGTTCAGGGGGAGCATATACTTCTAATAGTGCATTGTTGGCATTACCTTAGAAGATCTTGGTACAATTTCATAGTTTTCTTTGATTCAGGTGGAACAGGTGCAGAGAGAGATCATGGTTGCTGGTCTGAATGGTGATTGACAGATGCTACTAATGATAGTTGCTGATGACTATCTACGATATTTATTCTCTATGTCATGTATTTCTTTTATTATCAAGGTCATGTAACGACCTATTTTGTTTCCCCACTATTCCTGGGATGGATGACGTAATGTTCTTGTTTTGTCATGTATAAGATTTTGGTGAATCCCCACTCGGTTGGGTGGATGAGTAAATATTGGTATATCCCCACTTGGTTAGGAGATGGATGTATGTATGAGTGTTTGGTGATAGGAAGGTCATTTATGATGTATAGAGTCATGTTCTTCTTGTAGAACATCTTTTTGCAAACCTTGCTTATAGTCAGGGGTAGCATGAACATTACACTTCAGCAGAGCAGAGATTTCAGCATGTACTCAAGGGGAGCATAACCCTTTGCCCTTGATGACAAAGTGGGAGAGTGACTTGGGGTTGCCATCAAGTCCAAAGGGGGAGATTGTTGGCATTATGACTCAGGCTTGGCACTATGGCACAAGTATTGTCCTTGATGGCAACTCACTCGACAAATCACTCAGATGATAGTTCAGGATCACAGGCTCTTAAAATAAAGGAAAAGGAGGTATATGCATGTTCCAGTTGACCAAGCCGTGTATACACATGGATTCATAGACCAAAAGTCACGTATGCATATACACGCACTTTCATGCATAGAAAAGCGTGTACAGTTTGGAAAACTTGGTTTTTGGTCCTTGGTATTCGAACCTATGATTTTGGACCATGGTATCTCATCTGAAGTGTTGAACTCTAGTAATTGGACCCAAGTATTGGTTCTAAGTGGTTTTGTACGATGGTATTGAGTAAGGTATAAGACTATAAAAGGGGAAGGAGATCATTAGCCAAAGGCACTCAAGTATTGGATATCTTATAAAGAATAAGATCTAGAATACTGGTCATTGGGTTATGGTGCATAGCTGGATCTTAATCAAGGAGGAACCTAAGAGGTAGGAGAAGGATGAGTTCCATTGATGGGTCAAGATCTTAAGGCTTGAAGAGAAGTATCCTTGTGTGATCTTGATCTGTTATATTTGGCACCCGACTTGATCTATAAATCTGATGATATGGGTATAACTAATGTCTGAATAATTGAAAAGGGTAAATTATCTTTTATAGATCTGTACGCAAGTTCAACATATCAAAGGTGTGTATACACAGTGGTTAGTTAATTGAAAATGGTGTATATGCAGGTTTTCCTTAATACAACAGCGTATGCATGCAAGTTCTACATATTGAAGTAGCGTACATCTCATAAAATATGTTTTAGCTACTTTTGTTTATTACTGCAATATTCTAGGTTCAGGATTGGTTTTTGGTTACTGTTACTGTATTCTGGTTATAGCATTCAGAGAAGTGATTGCTTGATTCAATTTTTGGAGGGTGCAAAGGAGATTGGTTGATGCAGATATATTTTGATGTTTGATTAATGTTATTGATGGATCCAGTCTATAAATTTATGAAACATGGTCCCTGGAAGAAAGGAGAAGGTTGTAGCCTTCTTTAGGTCAGTACCTACTTACTAGTACATCAGCTAGTACAAGAACTAAGGGGGTTGTAGCTCCCTTCGAGGAGAAGCTGGAAAATGATAGAAGGTTGTAGCCTTCTATAGGTAGAAGCCTGCATACTAGTATAAGACTACACTAGTACATAAATATTGTAAAAATGAGTTTCTTATTAAAATAAGATAGAGACGAATTGCATCAGGTGGTTTTCACCCACATTGGGTTTCCACCTTATATCTTGTGTTCATGTGTGTGATTGTTTGTACTGTAAACTGCACTTGATTACTATTTTTATGGTTCTAATACACAGATTAAGATCAACTAACTAAATTAGAAGTCTGCAAGATATACACGGGTTTCTCTAAGCACAGTTGCATATATACACAGGTTTAATTAACAGAAGTAGCGTATATCAATTTGTTCATGGAAATGGAAAATTGTTAAATTGCTAATACTGATTTGCCCCCCCTCTCAGTATTATTTGCAACAACTCCATTGGTGCTATTACTCTACCGATGGTGTTACTCCATCAGTGCTATTATTTTGCCACATCTGTTACTCCTGAATTTTTTTTACGTGTCGGGTGTTGTTACTCCGCCGCTGTTGTTACTCCATTGATGTTTCTACTCGACCGATGTTGTTACTCCACCATTGCTGTTACTCCTGAAAATTTTTCTAAGTGTTGGATGGTGTTACTCCACCGACGTTATTACTCCATCAATGTTGTTACTCTACCAATGTTGTAATTGCATTGGTTCTATTACTCTGCCAATGCTATTACTCCATTCGTGTTGTTACTCTGCCGTTGCTATTACTTTGCTGCTGCTGTTACTCTCGCTAGTCACTCTGCTATTACTCCACCACCAAGTTGGTTGCTAGGTATGTCTTCGTTGACTCTTGGGGATTCAATTAAAATATTCCATTGCTGAGACACATACGTGCCGTGGACGACCACATTTAAGTTTGGGGGTGTCCCGTAATAAACAAAAGATGGCGTATTTAAAACCATAATAATGACATGTCATTACTAAATCTAGTGCGAACGGTAACCCAAAAATTTTGTGATTTCGTAATAATTGCCTCAACGCATTAGAATTTGAATTATGTATGCCCAATAACCAACCAAGTCTTTTCCAATACACCTGAATTAATCACTGTAATCATTTCACTGTATTACCATGATTTTCCATTATTCTTCACATTTTTCAAAAACTTACCGACCGCTTTCACCGCTTTTTACCCTGCGCTTCACCATGTTGTCACCATTGTTGTTAATGTGGTTGATGCTACTCTCTCCCTAATAGTCGACTGCATCCAAGTTTTGTTACTATTTCCACAACAATGGGTGGGTTGGCTATGCATCATGAGCCAAAGGACACCACCTTGGTCCGCAACAATAGAGAAGTGTGGAAATTTTTTGTCAATGCAGGTTGGGATGTTTTATTTGACAGGTTGTAGGGATTTGACAAATGGATTGAATTAGAATTCACACTCAATTTGGGTGAACAGAGATCTCGGGTCAAAGGGATAGAAATCCCTGTCACAGAGGAAGCTATCACGGAGGTTAGTAGATTGCCCCAGCAAGGACAGAGCTGGCTTTCACGGAGAACTTCCCTTCCAGAGTTCCTTAAAGAATTTCTGCAGGCTAGCAAGAGCGTCATCCAAAAAGGTTGAGGTTATGACCGGAAATCATTACCGCATCCATGGGGTGAGGTAGAAGGTTTTGTAATGAAATACATAACTTGTGAAGGGCAATACACCAATGCATTTAAGTATCATTTCAGGGGGTTAGCTCACCTTCAATTTCCACAGTCGGAGGTCTTCTCATTGAACATGTCATTCTTTCTGCTGAAGAGCCTCCAATTGATGGCAGAGTCTACTCGGTGTTTTCGACAAGTTGCAGTAGTCATTACTAACCATGGGCTGGTTTGACTACTGGTTATGCATGCACTAGCTCGGTTTCAAATCCTGTAGGCAACATTCCAGGAATCAACAAAAGAATAGATAACAGCTGTTATAGCTGCTAAAGAAGAGGAACGGAAGCAAAGGAGGAGGAACCAGCAGAGAATGAACATGTAGACCAAGAAGAGCTTGAAGAGATCGAGATGGAAGAAGGAGAATTAGAGCCAGACAGGGAGCTTGAAGTGGAAGAAATAGTTGAGGCTCTTACACAAGAACCAACCTCGACTATGGAGCTGATGGAGGAAGAGGAACCATAGCCAGGAAGGCCTAAGATGGACGAAACTATCAGTACCATAGTCGAGGTTGTTCCACAAGAACCGCCTCGACTTTGGAGCTAATGGAAGAAGACAAACTCGAATTAGAAGAAATTGTGAGTACCGCAGCCGAGGTTGTTCCACGAGAACCAACCTTGACTGTGGAACCAATGGAGGAAGGAATTATGGATACGATGGAAGGGGTTAACACGGTGATACAAGAGTCCACCTTTGTTAATTACTTCCCAGAGGGAACAATGCCAACACCATCTACTCAAGAAGTGTTGGATATGCATGGTGGTGCCACAAAAGAACCAACACCAACACATACGATCTCGAAAAATGTGGAAGGAATAAATCCTGAGGTTGACACTACACAAGAACCATTGTCAACCACAGGACAGGAGGAAACACAGGAGGAAGCCTGGGGCCAGAGTGGAATTGTTGTAGATAAGGGGAAGGAGCTTGAGGTTACAGACGAAACTGGTATAGGCCAGGAAGAAAACATTTTTTAGTTTCCTTTTTGTGCCTCCATTCTGAGAGGAGCGAGAGTGTCTCGTTCTCCCTGACGCTCAGAAAAAAGAGGTCGTTGTCCCTCCCATTCTGATGTTTGATGGGTCAGTTAAGGGTCCACCTACTGTTAATCTGTTAGCTGCTGACTCTCAGTGAGGCTCTTCTGAAGAATAGAGGGAGGAAGAAGCGAATGCTTCTGAAATAGGGGAACCAGGTAGGGGAATCCTAGTGGAAATGCTGGTGGATACTCCTGTGATTGATCCACCACTTGGCAAACCAGCTCCTGAGCCAGTCGAGTTAATTGTTAAAAAGGAAGCACTTGCTTCTGCAAAAGGGGGACCAAGAAAGGAGGTCCCGGAAAATGAACCCATGGATAATCTTCTGAGTAATCCACCACCTAATGAAACAGCTGCAAAGCTAGTTGAGTTGGTTGTCAAGCAAGAAGTGATCAAGAGAGAGGAAACAAAGGAGGAGAACCAGGTAGAAAGACAAGTAGATACTCCTCTGAGCAATCCACCACCTGTTGAACTAGCTACAGGGCAAGACGAAGTGGTTGCTAAGCAGGAGTGGATAGAAATATGCAAGCAAAGGAGGTCGCCCCTTAAAAATAAGGACCAACTACAGTTCAAAGATATAATACGGTTGAAAATAGAGGTTTGAAGGCTACAAATACAGGTGAATCAACTTAAGAAATAGGTAAGGAAGTATAAACAGTGGGCTAAGAAGCCCAAGGCTATGGTGGTCGAGGTAGAAACACAGGTAGATGATTTGTTGATGACCTCTGCTGCTACTCAAATGGATCCTATCGAGCACTTCTTCAACGGCCTTGAATTCTCCTTAACAACTAAGATTCAAACTTGGAAATCCACTGTGGCTCGCTATTAGAATGAGGTGAAAAGAGTCCAAGAGAAGTCATCCAAGGCTATCCTCAAATATGTAGAGCAAGTGGACATATTACGGCTGAGGCATGCGAAGCAGTATCTCAAAGTAGAAAGGTTGGAAGGGAAAGTGTTGGAATTGAAGGCTAACAAGGAATAGATGTTCATCCTATCACAACAAGTAATGGAATGTCACCCTCCTGCTCCTAGTTATGCCTTGTTCTTGCATGAGAAATTTATTTTCTTCTATTTGGAAAGCATTAAGAAGGCAGTCAATCATGAGATCGAGGAATCTATACAGTTCCTCCGTATATTGAGAATCCATGACTTGGTAACCTAGCATTTGATGTGTGAGATATATCTGCATGGATACTTCCTACACGATGACAAAGAATTTAACCTGATCCCATATGTGGGGGACATTGATTTAAGGGCTCTCACCTCCCATACACTCAACCAGATAAACTGGCGGAAGGCTTCTAATACATTTGAGTCAAATCAAAACATGAAGCCTATTATGATGAGAGGAGAGCACGAATGGTTTGTAACTATGTACAATAAGCACACCACCCTTTTAGAGATTGAGGGAAATAGAGAATGGATGATGAGGACACAGAAGTGGTGCATTGATCTTTCTGTCAAACAAATAGTCACGTTTTAGGATGAGGCCCTTGATAATTGTCACTTGCATTTGTCTGGAACAGGGAACCTTTTGGAGTGCCAAATTTTGCACAGGCACTAAGTCGGGTGCCAAGGTATGTTTCATGTGTCCAAAAATGCGTGGTCTGGTGGATGGGACTCCGATTCAGGTTCCCTGTCATTTGGCTGCCAACAGAGCATTATACCCCAACATATAATGTACCTGATGATTGGTGGAAGGAATTTCTCCTCTCAGAAGGATACAAGGTCCCAGGAATAGATATCGCAGAAGAATATGATATCACCCAGCTCCACGAGGATAACAGCCTTCTAACCCAGACCTCCGAAAGTGGTGAACTGCATGAGGGCATGTAGAAGGCTAGTTGGGGGGAGATGTTGGGCACCAAATCTGCTTATCTTTTCCTTACCTTTTCACCCATCCTTCCATCCTTTTTGCACCAATTGATATGCATTTATTGTGATAAACCCATGAGGTAACCCTTCTTTCTTTGTCTCTTTGAATATTTAATTGATGAAGTAAAATCACGGGGGTTTCAACTATGAGAACTACTGAAACTTGTTATTTCCACAGATTCCAATGAACAGGTTTCTCCTTCACAACATGTAGCAGTAGTCTCACGATTCACAGTAGCTATTCGACAGTGTTGTGACAACATAATCAACTCGCAGATGTTTTCAAGCTTATTTTGGATCTTTTCTATTCTCGTTGTCTCAGCAATTAGTTGTCGTTCCGAACTCTTGTATATCTTGGGCATTAGTTTCTAGGTTTTGGGGAATATGATATTACAGATGTATTGGTATAAAAGGGACTTTATTCCTATATGAAGGGTTAGTCATGCAAAGATATGTATTGTAACAACTCTTTTACAGATTAATAAAATACAAGTAGTTTTGTTGTTCTTCCTATAGCTGTAAATTAATGTAGCCCTGATGAGAGAGCTGCGACTGCTCTTCTAATCAGGTGTTGCATATTTCTTTTATATATGATCTTTTATTCATTGTTTGTTTATTATTTATTGTTGTTACAGATAAATATTGATTTTTGTGAATGTCTTTTAAGTTCTGCAATTTATTTCCAACTACTGTTACAATGATGTTTTGATTTCTTAGTTGTGAATCCTTGGTTGGTGTAAGATTGTAACCTTGCCCATGCATATACTTTACGCGTTACCTTGAAAAATGTATGCACCCGGATTGATGAATTAATGTGGAAGAGGGTTGAATAGTTTATTCACACTCGGACGCCAAAAATTATTATGAATTGTTCTTTGAAATTATATAATATTTTCTATTTTTATTTAATTCAATATTGGGTATGTTAAAGATTACAATGGTAAAAATAAAAGTGTGGAAAAAAGTAAGCTAACAACCAACACGCACGTGAGTACTCATTGTTACCAATCTTCATACCTAATTATCACACACAACATATATATATATATATATATATATATATATATATATATATATATATACTTAAATTAATTACAACTAGAGATCTATGAAGCAAAGGTTGTTTCTGTGGCCACATATATGTTATTCCTATGTGTTATGGCATGAATTTTTTTTTAAATGAACGAGAAGGAATATATTTTCCCAACTTATTTACAAACTAGGAAGCTCTTGAATGTGTATGTGAAGAGGTTTTAAAGAAAAATGATCCTCTCCTATCCTCTCGCTACGACTAATTGAAGAACTTGGTAACTCCATAGTCACGAACAACCTACAAACAATAAATATAATTCACTAATATATATTTGAATAAAAGATAATGAATCTTTGGAAAAATAAAACTACATTAAAGAAAATCTTAACGAACTGAAAAAATTAAAACTTACATATCTAGCATCAATTTGGTGTGTTGCGCTTTACTAGATTGATATACAGAAACAAATTACACTTGAGTTGAATAATAATATGGGATTAAACTATAGTTTTCCATAAAGTTTGAATGCATAATTGACTATGAAAAAAATCAAATTTTTTGTTATCAGTGGACTCTAGCAATCAAATTGCCTATAGACCACTATTAGATTATAATTAACCAATGCAAGTTATAATGATTGAATTTGAAAAAGGAAAATATTTGTTTTTCAACATTAATGAAAAATCATTCTTAAATGTGTATGTGAAAATATTTTAAACTAGATATCCTCTTCTCCTATCCTCTGGCTACGTAACTCCATTGTCACAAACAACCTACAAACAATAAATATAATTCATTAATACCTATTTCAATCAAAATAGATGAATCCTTGGAAAAACAAAATTGTGTTTAAGAAAATATAAACCAACTTTAAATATTAAAACTTACAAATTTAGCATTAAGTTGGTGTGTTGTGCTTGACTAGATTAATATATAGAAATAGATTACAGTTCAATTGAATAGTGACATGAGATTTATACTTTTCCATAGAGTTTGAATGCATAATTAGGTATGGAAGAAATCAAATTCTCTATTAGCAATCGAATTTCCTGTTGACCACTATTACATGCAACTTATAATGTTTAACTTTGAAAAAAAAATATTTATATTTCAACATTATTGAAGAACAAAAGTTCAAACATTTGATTGGACCATCACTTGGAAGGTCTAATTTCTAGATTTCATTGCAATATTTATGCCATGATTTTTAAATATTTGTGCAATTATTTTTCATTTTTAAGCTTCAAAGGAAAACAACAAAAATTTAATCCTTGAAAATATCTCATCCTCATGTAAATAAGCTATTTACCATGAGTTATTGTCCACAATAATTTAAGTAAGTATTTGCATAAAAATGACTAGGAACAAGATGAAAATAAATATACCTGCCATTATTTATTTAGGAGTAAAAGTGTAAATGTGCAAAGTTAATAGTGATTACAACCCACCAAAAATTTATGCAAGTCATAATAGATAATTAAAGGATGAAGGCTTTTCAAGTTTCAACATAAACTTTTTTTCTTATTTTATATAATGTTTTAAGGATAAAAAATATAATAATATTTTGTTCATATATTTAAAACAACATGGTAAACAAAAGAAGCTTCCCCAAAACAAATAAATTCAACATGTATACTACATGGCTAGTTGAGATACTTACATCCGACAACCATCCCCTTACAATTTTAGAATCTAAATGGTTTCATAAATGGTTGGATGCCGATTTTTCTTTTGGTTTTGTCCTTCTATTTCCAACTGAATTTTAGTTAATCACATTATCAATACAAAACATTGGATTCTTGATTGATAGTAATTATTGATTTGAGTATAATGTTTGGATGCCAATTTTTCTTTTGGTTTTTTCCTTCTATTTCCAACTGTTAAATTGCAGTTAATCACATTATGACTACAAAACATTGGATTCTTGATTGATAGTAAGTATTGATTTGAGTATTTCCATTATGGGGTTTTGATTTTTCTTCTGAAAAAGACTTTTAAAAATCTTGGGTTCTTTCACTTATTGTAAAATATATGTACAAAGCATTTTCTAACGTTTATTGTGTTGTTTTAACTTGTCTTGTTCTATATCACAACAAGTTTTCATAATTTCTATTCCCTCATATATGTTTTAGGATTTTTTGTTGATTTTGTAATCCTTTTGACATTTTCAATAACAAACAAATCACATACTCTACCAAATTGATTACCAATTGAAATTTGTATCTCTAGTGAACTTGACATGGTGTTTGGTGAACGAAATCAAAACTTACCAAGAAGGGTACTCAATCGCTTATAGTCTAACATATAATTAATGTCCTTAGATGCTTCTAATTTTATTGAAATGTTGCTAACTATTATAAATGTAAGTTGAGAGAGGTGAAGGTGAAGGTGAAGTGCCTTTTCTCATGTTGTGTTATAGGAAGGACCATCATTGTTGGTGGAAGAATCTCTCAAACATGTTTATAGTCTCATAGACAACACCCTTGCATATTACAATGGTGCAAAAGACATGTCAAATAAATGCAAGAGAGCGATTTTTGGCAATGCAAGATTGATGCAGTTATTTTACAAGTAGGGAGACGGTTTCACACTTGCACATAATATGGAAATTAGAGAGCACGTCAAAGAGATCCTATTCAAACCAACTGCGTAGACTAAATTATTCAAATAAATAAAGTGCCCACTCATGGTGTTGTGTTAAAGATGTCGTAATGCACCTTGTTGTGCAGTGTTGTAATGTTTTTTATTTTTTTTATTTAGACTTAGCACAGACATATCAAATTTAAAATTTGACATGCCACATCTATTTTTAATGACACTAAATAAATCTTAGTTTTTAAATAAAAAAACATTTGCAATTATGCAAATGGTATTAAATAAATTACATTTTTAAATTAAAAATAGTTTTTCAACTATATGTGTGGGATAAAGTAGATTTCATTTTTAAATAAAAAATTACATATGCATCTATAAGTTTATATAAATGATTTGACTTTTTATTTAAAAAATAAAAATTTATAGATGGGTTTATTTTTTATTTGAAAAAGTGATGATGATGATGATGATGATGATGATGATGATGATGAAATTAAAAATAGTTTCTCACCTGATAAAGTAGATTTCATTTTTAAATAAAAAATTACATATGCATCTATAAGTTTATATAAATGATTTGACTTTTTTATTTAAAAAAATAAAAATTTATAGATGGGTTTATTTTTTATTTCAAAAAGTGGTGATGATGATGATGATGATGATGATGATTTTATTTTAATATTATCATTAAATTTCTCTAGATTTAAATTATGTAAATTTATTAAAATTTTGAATAAAATTTGCCAAAATTTTTACATTTTAAAGTTAAATTTCTTGATTTAAATGTTCTCTAATTACAATCACAAATATCTGATGTGCTTGACATCTTATACCTAATAGCATGTTCTTTTTTGCATAAATTGAAAATATAATTCTTAAATTGTTACATACATAGCAATAGCAATCTGAGTATTATTGAAACAAATTGGTTAGCTACAGCCCAAGGTTTTCTCGGAGGATTCTTGAAGAATTTTCATATTAAAAAAGCAAATGCATTTCTCAATGGCGAGTCATAAGGTTAAGAGAAATAATTGAAGGATTTAATTACTTTCCTAAACTTGTTATATGTTCATTTGTTTATTCCTCTAATTTATACATACATACATATCCGAAATGACGGAAGTATGTTACCCTCCAGCACTTGTTAATTATGAAAAAAATACTTGTTATTTTATAGAAAAATATAAACTCCTTAAAGATTCATTGCACTATACTCTTGAGTGTGCTTTCTTGTTTGATTAAACTTTAGACTATACTATTGACTAAGATTTCTTGTTGATTAAAATATACTTTGGAATGCATAAATAAATTCATCACATTGAAAAACCATCACTTGAATATTACATATTAAAAAAATTAAAATGATGAAATCTACACCTGATTTTAAAAAAATTAACATCTTGAAATATTAATTAGGTGCCATTAATGAGATGTAAATTTTAAAAATACTATTAAAAAATAGTTTAAAAAATGAAATATAAATAAATATCCATCAAATTTAATTACAAAATCAACCCTATGAACCCTTGAATCCCATAATTCTAAATAACTCCTTACTCATTTAGCTTCAATCAACCAATTTAATCTTACTAAAAAAAACTTTATTATTTCTTTAAAACAAAAACTACACAAAAATATAATATAATATATAGGTGGGATAACTTGTCATGGACGTAGGGCAACGTGGCAACAGATGAGGTCAGCTTTTGATATGGCTGCAGATTCCGACATGCCAAACATTCTTTATTGATTCAATGCTTAAAAAATTAAACACCTCCCACATGCCAAACATTATTTTATTCATTCACTCCCCATCAATTTATCACTCAAAGCCCCATTGCCAAACATTATTTACTGATTCAATGCCATTAAATTAAACACCTCCCACTTACCAAACAGTTTTTATTCATTCAATTCCCCATTAAATTATCATAACTTCTTCCCGTCTTTACTATGTTCAGAGTCGGCACTTGTACCCTCTTTGGACTACCTGGGAATCCCCGAGGGACATGTCCGCTAGTGTAACCCCACGATAAGGAAACATACATATTCTATTACTTTACTTGAAGGACGCCACCAGTGATCAAATTTGAAGGGCAGGTCTTAATTTCCTTTAGAAGGGCACATATTCAGGTCGCACTTCTATAATGAAAAGCATAAAAAAAAAGAGCAATTCAATTGACAACAGTAAATTATTTTCAAATTTCTTTTTATTTTTTCACAGGAAAATGGTGGAACAACAACCCCATGGATGTTGTATATAAGGCAGGTCTGATATGAGCCACAGGAAAATGGTAGAACAACAACCCTATGGATGTTGTATATAAGGCAGGTCTGATATGAGCCACAACTAATATATCGAATGCATTTACCATTAATGGATAAAAAGGAGACCTATATTCCTGCTCCAGTTTAGATAAGGATTAATTTTGTAGGAAATTTTTGTGACCAAAACGTTCAAGCCAATATACAAGTAGCTCAATCAAATTTAAGTTTATTGCATGAACGAAAAAATTTAGTAAAATTCTAAACAGGTTTAGGATTCAACAAACGAATGTACAAATGTGTATATGTTTTTGGTATCTCCTTTTTTAATATGAAAACATACCAGGAATTGGGAATCCGCAAACAAATCAAATCCAGTATGTTAGGAAGCTTGTTGAATGCGCTCCTCTCCAAGCATAAATCATGCTTAAACCTTGCTTGAAAGTCGTTTGCTGAATGATGAATCTATGCTCCTCTCCAACTTAAATCGTCATCAAACCTTGCTTAAGGCAACCTTCAAGCAAAACCCAATGAAATTACAGAGCTAATACATGGCCCATATTGACATCTAGTCGCTCTCAATTGAAACTACCAAATGTAATGGTATCAAGGGGTAGTTGTGACATAATAATTAATAAGAACTTCTATCATATGCACAATTAAAAAAAACAACTCGAAAAGAAACTGTTGTTTTTGAAATGGGAACAACTGCCAAATGTAATGGTATCAAAAGGTAATTGTGACATAATAATTAACTAGCATTTGCATCAGATGTTGCAAAGGAAGCGTCGTAAGGCATAAATTGAAGAACACAAATACAACACAAGATTACTTTGATAAATAATAAAAATATATTGACCACTCAAATCAATGCCCCATTAACTGGAACCACTTAATAGACATATCTATCAACATTAGGATTATACACAATGATCAAGAAATTTCCCATATACAAACAACACCTTCCACAACAACCTTTTGTCACGTCCACATTTTAAAAAATGCCTTGGAACATGATTGGAATCTCCCATATTGTCTTTTTCATTATGCAGATAAATCTTCCCTATTGCTATTTTCATCATGAATATTGTTAGTTCATTGTTGTAAAGTGTTAGTGTGTTAAAATATACAAACAGCACGTTACACAACAACCTTTTGTCACATCCACATTTTAAAAAATGCCTTGGAACGTGATTGGAATCTCCCATATTGCCTTTTTCATTACGCAGAAAATCCTTCGATCAAGTCTTGTGTAATGTGCAAGACTAATCTTTGTGGGGAAGTCACCGTTGTACACTATGATCCTTTAGAGCCTTTCAGGATTTTAGACTCTCTTTCAAAATGTTGGTATTTATATCGGGGCCTACCTTCTAAAGAGTGGTTGTTACCGATGGAGTCACAGATGAGGCTTTTTTTAATGAGCAAGGAATATTTTCCCTCGTACTCCAACTTTAGAGTACAAGACACTAAAAAAATTATGCAGCTGAAAGTGATCCATCTTCATAGATATTTTTCCTGTCAGTTACGAACATAATGTTTAAAACCTCAGTTCTGCGAAGAACTCTGTTAAGCTGGAATGTAAGAGTTTGCCTTGTATTTGACAAGAGCTTGAGAAAAACTTCGCAGAGGAAATCGTTCAATAGGAGGGTTTCCTTTTCCCTTTTTCAGTTATATCTGTGATCATGAGTTTCCATTAACCCACAAGTTTCTTCGGATCAAGGTCTGATCCATGAGTATTGAAAACTGTTTTCAGCACAAATTCACCTTAACATAAGCAGGTTTCAGTCTTTTAACATACATCTCATAAGTCCTGACTAATGAGACAACCGACTAGGCTAAACTGCTGAAACCTATGTGATTCCATTCTAACTAACTTGAATGCATGCTGAGACGAATTGATTCAAGGTAAAATATTTGCAAAAACAATAGTTCCGAGAAGAAAAGGTTTCAAACATGTTGAAGAAAATAAATATGAAGAGATCGAAAAAACATAACTAATTCATATTGAAACGCCTGTCTGCTTAAAGTATTTCTTGCAAAGAAAAACCGAAGATGATTCGTCCTTTTAACTAAAAAGGAAAAATTCCTCCATTTTCTCATACAATGCAAATGTACCTATACTGTTTGTTGAGAAATTGCTGCCATCCATGCTCTAAATGCCTTTAAAGAAGATAATCTTGGGGAGCAAATAAACAATAGCAGGGATATATGCCTTTAAGATTAAAATTGATGAACAGGAAGATTGCACCGAGAGTCTTATTCTTTCTGGTGAAACACATCAGAGTGAATCTATTCCATTCACTCAAGTCGACTGGAGGAGGCCATGCCCTTGGTTCGATTCTCACAACAGAGGAATCCACTTTAGGGCATGGCGTAAAATGCCTCTTGCTCACATCCATAAGGAGCTTGGTACTGGCCAGAAGATCCACATTGACGGCCAGGCGATTGAAAAGGGAATCACCAGGCTTTGCCACGAGGTGGTGGCCAAATTCCTTCTGAAGCATGAGGGTGGCACTTCGAAACTTGGGCATGGTGGACAAAAGCTTGAAGATGAGTGGAGATGATATCTGGTAAGGTATATTGGCTACACATATGTCAAAAGTTGGCAATTCTGTTCGTAGTATGTCCCCTCGCACCAACTGTCCATAACAGAAAAGAAAAAGGAGATAGTCATATTAGAGAAGAGCAACTTTGATTTATCGTAATCCCAAAAATTAATAAGGTATCACCAAAGACAGCAATCACAAGGAACAAAAAAGGAATTGCAAGAGACAATTACGAAGACATCACAAGGGAACCTGCAAAGCACATAGCTTAGGCTAACCTTGCAGTAAACAGAATCTCTTTCCAGTGCATTTTCCTTGTAAATCTGGCAGAAATTTGCCAGAATCTTGGAATTACAGGTTTGAATTGCATAAATTTAATACTAAGGTGCCCAATTGGACATAAGGGGGTAGGGAATCCATCTGCAACATCAAATTTGCAAAAAGAAGAAGTGTTTTATTGCCAAAATTGGCATTTTTCATTGCCAGACAGAAAGTGCAGTACGTTACAAGATTATGGCTTCCCAAAGCACACAGGTACTTCTAAGCATCATTAGATTGGAGAAAGGTAGTAACTGAAGAAAAGAAGGCTGCTATCACATAAGCATGAGGACTTCACCCCATAGCTAGTTTTCATCGCATAGGCATGAGAAATTCACCCTAAACCCAGTTTTCAGATTGGCAAAGATTTGAAAAAGTTTTAATGTATGTGGTATTTCACAAATAAACCTTCTTCAGTATTGTTGTCAATGTAGGATTTTTTTTTGGTTGATGTTTCCAGTTTACAAATGCAGCAAGTGCACCCTTCTCCATTATGGGATTATCACGATGAACTGAAGTCAGGTCATGCAGAAAGCATGCCCATTTCCATTATGTGAATATCACAACGAACTATAGCAGGCTGACAACAGATATTCGAAAACATATGTCTCAGTGATTGTGGCAGAAGACCTACACCTTGCCCCATCCACATGGAGCCGGAGCCTGAGCCGCTGCTTACACAGGTGCATAGAAGCAACATCTCATGAAGGGAAAACATGTCTCTGAGGATTTGAAACTTGGGGTGGGCATGAAGAGTCACAATCGATGTGGAATTGACATATTGTTAATGAGGTAAATAAGGTGAATGAATGTAAAAACAAGATGCAAAGGAAATTGGAACTCACCTCCAATCTCTGAGCCATTTCGGTCCCCTTTATGCATTTGTGAACTACTTCGATCATTCGGGGATCGATCTCGACTGCGATGACTCTGTGGGTGGCCTGCAGCAACTCTAGGGTTAGATTCCAGTACCCGGCCCGATTTCTAGGACGGTATCGCTTTCTCTCATGTCCGCTTTCTCAACGATGGATTTGAGAACACCGGGATTTGTGAGAATGTGGGATTTGTGAGAATGTGCTGCCTGCTCAGTACAGCCTTGGGATCAATCAACTCCACCCACAGACAGTACAAGAAAAGCCCGCCAACAGGGTTAGTGGGACGCATGTAGCACTAGAGAGCCCGGTTCAGCTACCCTGATGAAACTATTCGATCTCCCAAATGAAACACCCAAACCGTTTGGGCAACCCTTTTGAATCAACGATCAACAACTGAAATTGTTGCAATCGTCTAACATATAATCGTGTGGCTTATACGATGACAGGTAAGCAGAGAGGGGAGTTGATTTCAGAGGGAAACGCCTTACCGCGTAATAAGAACTTGCATCATATGCACAATTAGAAAAAACAACTCAAAAGGAAACTGTTGTTTTTCAAATGGGAGTTTCTAAAATGGGACTTAAGTTTTAACATGAAAAGAAATTTACAAATTCAACATTCCTAAAATTCTAATTTTTTCATTCCTAAAATTCTAATTTCAGGAAAAATGAAATTTAAAAAAAAATTGACAATTTTACAGCACTTCTTAAAAAATTTTAAGATATTATTCCAATTTTTTTTTTAAATGGCAAAAATCAATTTTTAAATTTTTTTTGACTGGTAAAATTTTCTTCTTACTTCTCTGACTTTCCAGAGACCCTTTGAACGGCTCTAACATGTTCAATTTTGATCCCTGGACGCCACCCTATTTATATTGATTTCCATACTTTTTTGCCTTTCTACGTATCACTCGCTGGCAGCATCATGCTCCCCTTTCTTCGCATTTCTTTAATCGGATATCTCTGGACTGACCCCACGAAATGCAAACATCCATTTTTTATTTTTGCTATATAAACTTGCATTACTTCATCTAAATCGCTCGCTCGCTCGCGATACGATGTTTCTTTTCTTTCCCCCTTTTTCTCTCTTCTTACCCATGTCAAGATCTTGAGCGGCCACTGTTGGATTCCGGTTCCCTCATCACCGGTGATCCTCAAGCGTCCATGCAGATTGGAGCAAGGCTACGTCCTCGTGCAACTGGAGTGGCGTAACCTACAGCAGCGGTTATCCAAGGGAGAGATTAGTTGCTGTCAAACTCACATCTATGGATCTTCACGGTCCCCCTTTCTCTTCCTCTTGGCAATTTGTCGTTCCTCCGCTTGTTTGATTTTTCCAAATATGAGACGAATTCTCACGTGTTCTGTGGTGGCGATACCGAGGAACCGGGCGAAAAGTGATCTCTACCACGCCGAGGCTGAGGTTTGTGGTCTTGACACAATTGTATTCTTGTTTTCATTTCTGTAAGTTTGGGATTTTAGGGTTTGCTGCTTTTTATTGATGTTGATGTGGATCTTGTCCACTTGCCGGGCCGTGGGTATTAGAGCTTCGGATTCTCTGCTTTTCGTTGACACGGATGTAGATATGGGACAGAGGAGAGGTAGTCTATAGCTGAAGAGGAATTTGTTTCCTTAATTATCAAGTGAGAGGAGAAATGACAAAGTGTTGGGACGAGGAGATCAAACGGGGTCGTTCAGATCCATAGCTGTGAGTTTTAGGGCAAATATTTTGTTCATTGGTTGATGGTCGCTGTGGGTAATGCCACTCCATTTAGAGAAGGACACGACCGTATTCCAATCCAATATTGTAAGGCCTTTGAGCCTCGGTTGCGACGGGCGCCGGGTGAGGTCGGGCACAAGGGCGCAAGGGTAGGCACACGGGCGCGCGGGCGGGTGCACGAACACACAAAGCGACCGAGCGACGGTAAAAATGCGACGTTAAGTGCGATGATAGGGACGCACATAAAAATGACTAAGTGTCATTCGAGCGAAAGTTTATATGCGTTGGTGAATAACTTGCAAGCCGACTTGCAAGTGTTGTTCGTTGGGCATATGTGCGTTGATATGGGGGTCGGCCATGGGGTTGCATACCCCCCCTTAACATACACATATGATGCGTGTAAATGAAAGGTGAAGAGGATTCATTTGGACAAGTGACATTCGCTCATAAGGCCTTCGTACAAGAAGAAGAAGTACGCATAGGGGTAAAGTGAATGCGCATATCTCATGCGCATTGGACTTAGAAGAAGTGCGCAGATTATCTTGGTTGAAGGTTCGCAAGGAGTGCCGTGTATGGGTGAATTCTGAAGGGCAGTTTTGTGCAGAACTTAGAGGAGGAGTTCTTCGTGTCTCGAGTGAGAACCCTCCTACCGTATGAGGTTGGCACATGTATTGTAAAGGCTGTCTATGCCTTGGTTGTAAATTGTTCTAAGTATAGACTTGGAGTTTTGCCAAGTATACTTGCTGATGTATTATTGAAGAAGCTGTTATAATATTATTGTTGGGCAGACTGTTCGGGAGTTTCCCCTCCCTTTATACTTGTGTATTGTTGATGTTCTCGGTTTATTGTTCATGGTTGATGATTGAGAATGTTCTTTGTTAAAGTATAAAGGATAACACTTCATTCGGTTATAAGAACACAAGCTAAGTAAGTTTATGTTGGAATAGGCGTAGTCCATAAACGTTAGTATTGTTAAAAAGAAAGCGTTCGGTGGTGCCGCACCTCGCTACAAGCGGTTGAAAGATCACCGCAGGTGTAGGGGCGTGACAGTTGGTATCAGAGCAAAGGTTGCTCGTGGAAGTGCAGGATACTCGGTGGAATTGTTGAATGGTCGAGACTAGATCGCAAAGGAAGAAGAAGCTGGACGAAATGGCAGCTGGGTCTCAGGCCGGGTCTAATCATGGCGATACTACTATTGGGTTCATGGAAAAGATGTCGGAAAAGATAGAGAGTATGGAGATTTCTTTTAAAGAAGAACTCGATGAAATCCGAATGAGGAATGATGAGCTCAAGACACAAAATGAGTACACTGAATATAGGTGTGCCCAACTCGAACAAAGGGTCAGAGAAGTCGAGGAATCAAGGGATCAAGATCTTGCAGAAAGTCGTGCAGAAATTGAGAACTTGAAGAAGACTCTTGAAGATACAAAGAATGAACTTACAATTGTGAAGAGGGCCATGGGGCATTATTCATTTGGAGGAATGCCTCATATGAAGGTCAAGGAACCAGAATCTTATGATGGAACAAGGAAGGCAGCAATTCTTGGCAACTTCTTATGGGACGTGGAGCAGTACTTGGAGCGGTTTAACCTGATTGATGGTGAGACACAAGTCAAGGTAGCTACTCAATTCTTGACAAAGGATGCTAAGATGTGGTGGCGAAGGAGGGTGGACCAAATTGCCAATGGCAGTGCTGATGACATCACTTCGTGGAAAGACTTGAAGAAGGCTTTGCAGACCCACTTCAGTCCTCCCGATGACACTTGGGAAGCAAGGACCAAACTCAAGTACATAAAGCAAACCGGAAGCCTACAAGAATACCAGCAAGAGTATTCAAGTGCAACTTTGGAACTTCATGACATGGCAGAAAAAGACAAGGTGTTCAACTTCATTATGGGATTGAAACCTTGGGCACGCAATGAGGTGAGGAGACAGAAGATTAGAATGCTTGAAGAAGCTTTTGCTGCGGTTGATAGGTTGGTGGATCACCTTGATGAGACTTCTGATGACAAGAAGAGGAAGTCCGAAAAGCCAAAAGAGAAGAAGGATGATGGTGCTTCGAAAGCAGATGATGGTTCGAAGACAAAGAAGCCTTTGAAGTGTTGGATATGTGCAGGACCACACATGGTGAAGAATTGTCCCTCTAAACCAAAGGTGGCTGCGGTTGCACAGTCTGATGATGAGAGTAATGATGCTTCTGTGGGGATGATGCAGATACTTGGTGCTTCTGCTACTACAGAAGTAGTCTCTAAGAGAGACCCAGAAAGAAACAAGTTAGAGTATGTTCGAATGAAGGTTGGAGACACTAATGTGATCACTATGGTGGATAGTGGAGCCTCCCACAACTTCATGAGCGAGGATACTGCAAGGAGGATTGGACTAAAGTTTGTACCAGCAAGGGCACAAATGAAGACAATAAATTCTCCTCCGATGGACATTCTTGGTGTAGCCGAGAAGGTGGATACTACACTTGGTGAATGGACCGGGAAGGTGGACTTCACTATAGCGCAGATTGATGACTACGAAGTTGTATTGGGGGTGGAATTTATGAAACAATTCGATCCTATGATTGTACCACATTTGAAGAAGCTCTACATATATGATGGAAGAGAAGATGTACCCATTGGTGTGCCTACCATTGGTGCAACAAGACCTGATTGTAAAGTAGGAGCAATGCAAATGGAGGACAAGGAAAAAGTGAACAAGTGGTTGTCCACTGTTGAGGCAAAGCTTGTGGAGCAGGCAGTGGTCATCAAGACACTTTCAGATAGCATCTTGGACTTAACAAGAAGGCTAGAGCTGGTGGAGGATGATGATGATGATGATGATGAGGTGTATGTGAGGCTGGATGTCTAGAAGGAAGACCGGGAGGCATAGCTACAAAGGATGGAGGTTGAGGATCCTGATAGATGGATCGAGTTGATTAGTGAGGAAGAGCCTTCAGGCTCTACTCCCTCTACATCTTCTTAGATAAGTAAGGAGATGGGCTCATTGCTAGCTGCTCATGGCAGTGATTCCTCAAGCATATGGAGCAGGTATGATAGGTGATGGCATGTTGCAGATGAGATGGATGGAGTTTCCATGGACCTGAGCATGGATTATGGATGGTGAGCTTGGTGGCAGTGGTCACTAGGCCGAGACATAGTGGAGAAAGAGTCTCTACATATGTTGCAAGGATGTTTGCCTTGTGTAGAAAGGTCGACATCCTGAATGATGATGATCTTGGTGGAGAGCTACCAAGATGGTATGTTGTCGAGGACGACAACGATTTCAGGTGGAGGAGAATGTAAGGCCTTCGAGCCTTGGTTGTGACGGGCGCTGGGTGAGGTTGGGCACGCGGGTAGGCACGCGGGCGCGCGGGCGGGTGCACGAACACACAAAGCGATGGAGCGACGGTAAAAATGCGACGTTAAGTGCGACGATAGGGACGCACATAAAAATGACTAAGTGTCATTCAAGCGAAAGTTTATATGCATTGGTGAATAACTTGCAAGCCGACTTACAAGTGCTGTTCGTTGGGCATATGTGCGTTGATATGGGGGTCGGCCATGGGGTTGCACACCCCCCCTTAACATACACATATGATGCGTATAAATGAAAGGTGAAGAGGATTCATTTGGACAAGTGACATTCGCTCATAAGGCCTTCGTACAAGAAGAAGAAGTACGCATAGGGGTAAAGTGAATGCGCATATCTCATGCGCATTGGACTTAGAAGAAGTGCGCAGATTATCTTGGTTGAAGGTTGGCAAGGAGTGCCGTGTATGGGTGAATTCCGAAGGGCAGTTTTGTGCAGAACTTAGAGGAGGAGTTCTTGGTGTCTCGGGTGAGCACCCTCCTACCGTATGAGGTTGGCACATGTATTGTAAAGGCTGTCTATGCCTTGGTTGTAAATTGTTCTAAGTATAGACTTGGAGTTTTGCCAAGTATACTTGCTGATGTATTATTGAAGAAGCTGTTATAATATTATTGTTGGGCAGACTGTTCGGGAGTTGCCCCTCCCTTTATACTTGTGTATTGTTGATGTTATCGGTTTATTGTTCATGGTTGATGATTGAGAATGTTATTTGTTAAAGTATAAATGATAACACTTCATTCGGTTATAAGAACACAAGCTAAGTAAGTTTATGTTGGAATAGGCGTAGTCCATAAACGTCAGTATTGTTAAAAAAAGAAAGCGTTCGGTGGTGCCGCACCTCGCTACAAGCGGTTGAATGATCACTGCAGGTGTAGGGGCGTGACAGTTGGTATCAGAGAAAAGGTTGCTCGTGAAACTGCAGGACACTCGGTGGAATTGTTGAATGGTCGAGACTAGATCGCAAAGGAAGAAGAAGCTGGATGAAATGGCAGTTGGGTCTCAGGCCGGGTCTAATCATGGTGATACTACTATTGGGTTCACGGAAAAGATGTCGAAAAAGATAGAGAGTATGGAGATTTCTTTTAAAGAAGAACTCGATGAAATCCGAATGAGGAATGATGAGCTCAAGACACAAAATGAGTACACTGAATATAGGTGTGCCCAACTCGAACAAAGGGTCAGAGAAGTCGAGGAATCAAGGGATCAAGATCTTGCAGAAAGTCGTGCAGAAATTGAGAACTTGAAGAAGACTCTTGAAGATACAAAGAATGAACTTACAATTGTGAAGAGGGCCATGGGGCATTATTCATTTGGAGGAATGCCTCATATGAAGGTCAAGGAACCAGAATCTTATGATGGAACAAGGAAGGCAACAATTCTTGGCAACTTCTTATGGGACGTGGAGCAGTACTTGGAGCGGTTGAACCTGATTGATGGTGAGACACAAGTCAAGGTAGCTACTCAATTCTTGACAAAGGATGCTAAGATGTGGTGGTGAAGGAGGGTGGACCAAATTGCCAATGGCAGTGCTGATGACATCACTTCGTGGAAAGACTTGAAGAAGGCTTTGCAGACCCACTTCAGTCCTCAGGATGACACATGGGAAGCAAGGACCAAACTCAAGTACATAAAGCAAACCGGAAGCCTACAAGAATACAAATAAGAGTATTCAAGTGCAGCTTTGGAACTTCATGACATGGCAGAAAAAGACAAGGTGTTCAACTTCATTATGGGATTGAAACCTTGGGCACGCAATGAGGTGAGGAGACAGAAGATTAGAACGCTTGAAGAAGCTTTTGCTGCGGTTGATAGGTTGGTGGATCACCTTGATGAGACTTCTGATGACAAGAAGAGGAAGTCCGAAAAGCCGAAAGAGAAGAAGGATGATGGTGCTTCGAAAGCAGATGATGGTTCAAAGACAAAGAAGCCTTTGAAGTGTTGGATATGTGCAGGACCACACATGGTGAGGAATTGTCCCTCTAAACCAAAGGTGGCTGCGGTTGCACAGTCTGATGATGAGAGTAATGATGCTTCTGTGGGGATGATGCAGATACTTGGTGCTTTTGCTACTACAGAAGTAGTATCTAAGAGAGACCCAGAAAGAAACAAGTTAGAGTATGTTCGAATGAAGGTTGGAGACACTAATGTGATCACTATGGTGGATAGTGGAGCCTCCCACAACTTCATGAGCGAGGATACTGCAAGGAGGATTGGACTAAAGTTTGTACCAGCAAGGGCACAAATGAAGACAATAAATTCTCCTCCGATGGACATTCTTGGTGTAGCCGAGAAGGTGGATACTACACTTGGTGAATGGACCGGGAAGGTGGACTTCACTATAGTGCGGATTGATGACTACGAAGCTGTATTGGGGGTGGAATTTATGAAACAATTCGATGCTATGATTGTACCACATTTGAAGAAGCTCTACATATATGATGGAAGAGAAGATGTACCCATTGGTGTGCCTACCATTGGTGCAACAAGACCTGATTGTAAAGTAGGAGCAATGCAAATGGAGGACAAGGAAAAAGTGAACAAGCGGTTGTCCACTGTTGAGGCAAAGCTTGCGGAGCAGTCAGTGGTCATCAAGACACTTTCAGATAGCATCTTGGACTTAACAAGAAGGCTAGAGCTGGTGGAGGATGATGATGATGATGTTGATGAGGTGTATGTGAGGCCGGATGTCCAGAAGGAAGACCGGGAGGCATATCTACAAAGGATGGAGGTTGAGGATCCTGATAGATGGATCGAGTTGATTAGTGAGGAAGAGCCTTCAGGCTCTACTCCCTCTACATCTTCTTAGATAAGTAAGAAGATGGGCTCATTGCTAGCTGCTCATGGCAGTGAGTCCTCAAGCATATGGAGCAGGTATGATAGGTGATGGCATGTTGCAGATGAGATGGATGGAGTTTCCATGGACCTGAGCATGGATTATGGATGGTGAGCTTGGTGGCAGTGGTCACTAGGCCGAGACATAGTGGAGAAAGAGTCTCTACATATGTTGCAGGGATGTTTGCCTTTTGTAGAAAGGTCGACATCCTGAATGATGATGATCTTGGTGGAGAGCTACCAAGATGGTATGTTGTCGAGGACGACAACGATTTCAGGTGGAGGAGAATGTAAGGCCTTCGAGCCTCGGTTGCGACGGGCGCCGGGTGAGGTCGGGCAAAAGGGCGCTCGGGTGAGGTCGGGCGCACGGGCGGGTGCACGAACACACAAAGTGACGGAGCGACGGTAAAAATGCGACGTTAAGTGCGACGATAGGGATGCACATAAAAATGACTAAGTGTCATTTGAGCGAAAGTTTATATGCGTTGGTGAATAACTTGCAAGCCGACTTGCAATTGCTGTTCGTTGGGCATATGTGCGTTGATATGGGGGTCGGCCATGGGGTTGCACACCCCCCGTTAACATAGACATATGATGCGTATAAATGAAAGGTGAAGAGGATTCATTTGGACAAGTGACATTCGCTCATAAGGCCTTCGTACAAGAAGAAGAAGTACGCATAGGGGTAAAGTAAATGCGCATATCTCATGCACATTGGACTTAGAAGAAGTGCGCAGATTATCTTGGTTGAAGGTTGGCAAGGAGTGTCGTGTATGGGTGAATTCCGAAGGGCACATTTGTGTAGAACTTAGAGGAGGAGTTCTTGGTGTCTCGGGTGAGCACCCTCCTACCGTATGAGGTTGGTACATGTATTGTAAAGGCTGTCTATGCCTTGGTTGTAAATTGTTCTAAGTATAGACTTGGAGTTTTGCTAAGTATACTTGCTGATGTATTATTGAAGAAGTTGTTATAGTATTATTGTTGGGCAGATTGTTCGGGAGTTGCCCCTCCCTTTATACTTGTGTATTGTTGATGTTCTCGGTTTATTGTTCATGGTTGATGATTGAGAATGTTCTTTGTTAAAGTATAAAGGATAACACTTCATTCGGTTATAAGAACACAAGCTAAGTAAGTTTATGTTGGAATAGGCATAGTCCATAAACGTTAGTATTGTTAAAAAAAGAAAGCGTTCGGTGGTGCCGCACCTCGCTACAAGCGGTTGAAAGATCACCGCAGGTGTAGGGGCATGACAGATATGGACTCGTAAGCATCGGTGGTAAAGAGGGACCCGGACTCCACAACATCGGTTGCCCACATCCTAATATGGGAGCAAGGGAAAAAAGAGCGAGAGGGAGGGGAAATAAGTCTTTAGTTTAACGGCAATGATATGGAGATCGCTTTAATAATAATATCTCTCTGTTTTTTTTAAATCTTCGCATTCTAGTTTATGTAGTGTAGAGAGAGCGGTGGATATCAATTTAGAATGCCTATTACTTTCTTAGGAAAAAATTATTGGACCAAATCTCATTTTCTGTACTCAAATCTTACTATGTTATAAAAAATTATGAAGGATGTTAAGTCTATTTAACCAGTGAAGATTGAATAAAGAATGTGATTGGTAACATAAAAATGATGTAAAAAAGTTATAACTGATTGCTATCTTTCATACAAGGTAAAGCACACAATATTTACATAGTGGAAAATGCCAGTGGAATTTTACTTTATATAGTGGGAAATCATAGTGATTTCTCCTTTACGTAGTGGATAATCACCGGATTCTATTTATAATGATGATAAATTGTAGTCTCGAATCAAATATATATTCACAACACATGCACAGATTTGCAATTTAAAACAATCGTCAATCTCTCAAATAGCAGAATAGTAGAATGCACACTTCGGCATATTTATCAACCATCTGACCTCCCTGCCGAAATACCAAACGCATTTGCAGCCCTTCTACGCGAAAGTCATCACTATAAAGAAGAGCGGCTTTGCGTTAAAGGAGAACTTTAGTGAACTTACGTATGACAACCGAATCACAGTTGGGTTACTCTGCTTGGAAGTACATATTTTAAATGGAATGTGATTGGCATACTGTATATGAAATAGAGCAATACAAAATCCAATATACCAATTTAAATTAATTGTGTTTATGTGATTTCAATTTAAATGAGTTTTCTATTAAAAATAATTCTACTCTTAGGTTAAAAGAGTGTAGAATTATATCTCTATAGAGTTTGAGAGGCAATAAAGTATATACGTTATACTTTGGACATAAATGTGTTAATTTTTTCTTAATCATTATTTCATGCGTTCTTATTCTTGTTAGTATTTTATCATCCTTAGATTATGGCTCTTGGCATTGTATCAATAATGTTGTAACTCTCTAGGGTTTTAGTTTTAATTGTCAACATGTTGTTCATACAAATTTAAGAGGGATTGTTATTGTATATGTAGTATACATCATCTTTTTCTCTTATTGGTTTATTGATTTATGTATGTGGAAATACTGAAATGAAAGATAGATGTACAAAGATCAAGTTGAGTAATCTGTGTTCCTAGAAATTTGCAATTGGAGGAAATAACTTTATAAAAGTAAAATGACACACAAACCTAGTCTACTTACACTAAAGGAAGATACAATTCTACACTATGTGCAATGAAACGAAAACACACTTGCACACCTCTATGCTATCTTGCAAGGAAAGGAAAACACAACGTTGCAATGAGATCCTTTAAACCCTTTCCAAAAAAATAGATTTCTAAGGAAAACCAATCAAAAACATTTACAATGTCACTCTACCTCAAAAATCCATTATGAGGGTTCCAAGAGTGTTGTAATATATCAAAGAACACAAATAATGAGTTTATTGTAAATTCCAGTGAGTTTGAAAGGATAGTTACTGAGGTGATAGGTGATAGGTGACAGGCTCCTAGTTCAAACTATATTGCCATATCGTGATGAGGAAGGAAAAATCATATTGGATCTTGAATAAATCACGGACACAAGAATCTAACAACTACATAATCAATCAATTTTAGAGAATCTCATTAAGTGGTAGAACTTACATGCTGAAGATTTCACATGGGAGGATAAGTATTTTATATAGAATCATTTAGAGCTACTCAAGCATTGATGCCAACACTTTTTTATGTGAGAGAGGTTTGTTAAGTCGCTAGAATACTAGTGTAGCCCCTATATTGTTATTGTGTGCCCCATAGAAGTTCACTATTGTTATTGTTGTGACCTTATATTATTATTTTTATGTAGGCCCTAATTATATTTGACCCTTTAGACTCCTATATATACCAAATGGATCTTGTCATTTGAATCATCCAAGAATTGTTCATTTATGTGATGTAAAATGAGGTAGTTGCCTCGAAGTGGATTATTATCAATCTATACTTTCTTTTGTGTTATTTTGATCTATATACATAACAATATCTCCCAAAGTAATGCTTAATTATTAAATTTCCACTTTTGAATCAACATTAATATAATTGTTCTTTGTATCTAATTTTCATTGATTTTATGTACTTTAATCATCTCCAACGGTTAAAAAATGTTTGCTCACATAATTACAAAATTTTTTGGTTGGAATTCTAACGTCTTTTCATTTTGAGTGAGGTTTTTCTTGTGAAAAAGAATCATAATGATATCTTACACCAAAAAAAAATGTATTATCACAATTTACATTATGAATCTTCATATAATTAATCATGGATTTGCTTTAATTCTCCATACATGTTTATTAACAACCATTTCCCTCAAGGGAGAAATATCAATACATTTAGTCTTTTATGTAGAGAGGGAGTGTTCAACTTTTCAATTCACAATTTCACCTCTACATTGATGTTGGCATTATGATTCAAGTGTTGTCCTTGATGGCAACTCACTCAGAGGTTGGTACAGGTGATGGCAACTTAATCAGAGGACAGATCTTAGTACAGCAGGCCAAGACAGTTCATACACGCAGGTTCATTAAGCCCAAGTCGCGTATACATGCTGGTTCACTATATACCAAGTCGCGTGTACGCAGGTTCGCTATATACCAAGTAGGGTATACACGCAGTTTCATGAACGGAAAAGAGCGTACATGTCGGAAAGCTTACTTTTGGTCCGTGGTAGTTAGTCCTTGGAATTTGTGCCTATGGTTTTGGACCATGGAGTCTCGACAGACGTGTTGATCCCTAGTATTGAGTTGATGGTATTGGGTTACTATGGTTTTGGACCGTGGTATTGTGAAGGGCCTAAAGCTATATAAGGAGAAAGATCATTAGGCCAGAGGAAGTAGTGAGTGTGTGTGAGTGATGAAGATTTGAGGAAGTGTGAGATCCAAATGCTGGTTATGGGTTGGTGATCTGAACCAAGGTTTCACTCATGTGGAGGATGATGGAACGAGATCTCAAGGCTTGGAATAATTATCTTCATATGGTTTGACTGTGGACAGACTAGATCTACTGACGCATGTTTATTATTATGATTTGGGTATGTTTTGATGTCTGATATAGCTACGGAGTTTTAAGCTTGAATTTGCAGATCTGTACGCAGGTTGGTTTTGGTAAAAGAGCGTATACACGCAGGTTGGGTTCATCCAAGTAGCGTATACAATGTGAAGTATGATATTTGAAGATGGAGTTGGATCTGGTTGTTGTTATGATGTTGTTGAAAAGGTTTCAGTGATTCAGTATTGGGTGTTTCAGTGATTAATGATGCAGGTTGTACTACAATGGTGATTGTCTTATGGATCCAGTATGAAAATGTATGAAACATGGTCCCGGGAATATCGTAGGCTGGCACCTACGTATTGGTAAACATATCAGCGAGTACAAGAGCCAGGGGGTTGTAGCTCCCTTCCAGGAGCAGCTGGAAAACAAGTAAAGGTTGTAGCCTTCTGTAGGGTTTGCACCTACGTACTAGTAAATGGATCGGCTAGTACAAGAGCTATGAGGGTTGTAGCCCTCTGCAGGTTGTAGCCTGCGTGCTGGTAAAGGACTGCACCAGTACATTGTAAAAGAAGTTTCTTATTAAAGGAAGATAGAAACAAATTGCAGCAGGTGGTTGGTGTTCATGTGTGTGCCTTATGTGTGATGATCTGTTCTGTTATACTGCACCTGTTTACTGTTAATATGGTTAATAATGTTCTGATGCATTTACTGAAGATAAGCTAACTAAATCATAAGATTACTGCATGTACGCTAGTTTCCCTTAACGAAGTCGCGTATATACGCTGATATCCTTAACTCAAGCTGCATGTATGAATCTGAGTATGAAATTGAAAAAGTTTTATCTGATCTGATAATACTGATTCACCCCCCCTCTCAGTATTATTTCCAACAATTGATGTATCTATTTATCTAATGTTTATTGATTTTATATGTTTTAGTATTTTATAAAAGAAAATTGGTTACTTATATTATTGTCAACTTTTTAATTTGGTTTTCAATCTTAAAATTCATATTCAATCATCTAAATTAAAGGAAATGAC
This sequence comes from Pinus tabuliformis, assembly GCA_031772625.1. Classification (NCBI taxonomy): domain Eukaryota; kingdom Viridiplantae; phylum Streptophyta; class Pinopsida; order Pinales; family Pinaceae; genus Pinus; species Pinus tabuliformis. The sequence goes on along the minus strand of CM062820.1, from coordinate 234,684,708 downwards.
CCTTATCTTATAACCCTCATAGAAGTATGTCTTCCCTTATTAAAAACATAGTTATGTCCACATATTTAATATATAACAACAAGTTAAATAACATGGAAGTCTCCTTGTAGGATGATCAAGTAGTTGACACAATGGGATGTGATCCCCTCGAACTAGCTTCAAATCCCACAAGGGACATCTTTCACCCATTGTGTTAAGGCTCAAGAAGTAGGTTCCCCCATAGTTGGGGAGTTTCAACTCTTGTTCTTGCTAAGTCATAAATTCCTAGGATATCTAGATTCTTGGTGTTATAATGGCAACTGTTAGGTTTGATCTTGGGCTTTGCCCAAATTGAATGTTGGTGTCTTGGTGTTATAGTGGCAACTACAAGTTTTGAGGAATGGCTAAAGTGGTTGAGTTCTTTGAGCTACATGTAGGAGGTATTTGGGTCAACGTCTTGAGATATTGGGCTTTATTGAGTTCCCAATCAACACTAATGGATTTACATTAGTTATCATCGACGAAATGTGAGGAAGTTCTTAAGGTTTACTAGTGATACTCTCTCTCTCTCTCTCTCTCTCTCTGTATATATATATATATATATAACCTAAGCAAATTTTTAGTTCACATATGAAAGCCCCTTGTTTGTGGGAAAAAATACTCCCTCTAGATTCACACATGTGACCTCGAAGGAGGAAACACAAGTTCTTAATCATTAAGCCCACTACTACTATATATATATGACTGTTAAGGTTTATTTCAAGTCATTAAACCAGCCACCTAAGGCATATTGTTAACAACGAAACCATATGTCTCATATCCAAATCCAATTGAGTCCCTTGGGTTTATGAGTTACTATTTCCTAGGTGATTTAGATGTTCATCAAGTAATAGTGGTAACTTTGACAATAACTATGAGATGGAGAGGTAAAAAAATAAACATCAAACTTGCAAAATCACTAAAATCAATGTAAGTGTAACCCAATTTTATAAGAGGACAATAATTACATCAATAGGCGTGTCGATTCCAAAATAAGCCTTCCAGAATTTTAATTTACTTATCTGTAATTATTATATGGATGGTATAGATTTCACCTCCATGGAATACATCAAAATAGTCATAGTAAATGTCTATATAACAACACTCGTGAAAATTCCATGCAATAAAAGTTAAAAACAATAACCACGGATGATGGTGCACTTATTCCAAGTTGAATGTTGGGAAAAATACTAGTGATGGGGATCACTTGTGATTGTTTATGGCTAAGGAAATTTGAAAAGACAATGGCTAAGGCTTTGGAAAGGAAAAATGGAATTTTTGGCACATTTATTTATGAAAATAATGGAAATTAGGAGAAAAAGGAGTTGAAAGGTTGCAAGTTTCATGTGAAGAGGAAATTGAAGGAAAATAATGAAAATGAAGAAAATAGAGGCCTCATTCATAAAAAGGCTTCAGAAGATCAGTTGGTAACCTTTTGTTAGTTCAGTGTTGGAGCTCTCTTCTATTCTCTCTCTCCCATACTCTTCGAGACTTAGAGTTTTCTTGGAACACTCTTGATGGGTGTGGTATACTTGGATTCTTGGAGCAAGAAGGAAAATGAATAGTAGGAAAGTGCAAGAAGGAATCGGGATCAACAACTACATCATATTTGCTTGTATGTACCGAGTTGCATGTATGTTTCCTTCACTAGTTTTGGCATGCATGGCACATTCATGTGGTTTCTTAGTTGTTATTTTTCATTGGCATGGTTGCTTGGATTGATAGTGGATTGCCTAGACTTTCCATTTCCTGGATAGCCATGGTGATTGTGGGTTTACTTTCACCATTTGTTTTTGGTTGGTTCTCATGTTTCCTTAGCTTGGATTGAGTTACTAGTTCCTAGAGCCTTGGTTGGACAAAATCTCTGGAGCCCTATAATAGCTTTGGTTGAGTTACTAGTCCCATAGCTTTGGTTGGAGAAACACTCTAGATCCCTTGGTGGTTTGAGTTAATAGTCTTGGAGCCTTGGTTGGACAAACGCTCCAAAGCTTGATGACAACTGTGGGTTGAGTTATTAGTCTTGGACACATACTTGGAACAAACACTTTGGATCCATCGATGGATACGATAGAGACCGATCTAATGAAGGTTTTGTGATGTCCGACTGTGAGGTGTAATCACTGTTTGATGGATTGAGGTGGATGGCCTTTGGAAGCCCTAACTCATTTTTTATTGTTCTGTTCTATGAGATCCCACATTCATGCTTGGAATATGGCATGGAGGTGAATGGCCGAATAGAGATTTGGATGGTTAGGTGGAACATGGAAGTCCCTTCTCGGGTTTGGATTGTGTATCATTAATGAAAGGTTATTTCTCCTTGTATTTCTATGAGAATTTTGATGGATTGTATGTGGTTTATATGGTTGTAATTTCATGAGTATTTATGTCCCTATTATGCTGGTTAGGTATGTGTTTTACAACAACATCCATGTATGGCTTTCCTCATGTTTTTACTTGTAATCAAATGATCAATGTATCTATGATCTAGTGGATGGAATGGAAGTTGATGTGTTCAGGCATCAATGGTTCTTAGCAATTCTCAACTAAGTATGAGACCCCTATGCTGAGAACTGCTAAATACACGTGTAGATTACACATTTGCAATATGTTTGATGAAATGCCTGTCATGGCTAGTAGGTGTCCAGTTAAGCTCTTAAACAAGTATTTTCCTTAGTACTATCATTTCCATGTTATTTTACTCATCGATAGAGATGGTTCAATTCTGGGTAATGACTTGGGCTCTGGGCCTAAAAGAGTGGCTCAAATCCGAGAGTCATTGGCATAGAACTAAGAGTTTTAGTCTCTAGTCGCAAGCAAGAAAGCCTGTGAGAGTGACTTTGGGTTTCTCGTCGAACTCATTCCTATAACATGGGAGCGTATGAGCCTTAAATTTTCCAAAAGCTCAGTGGGACCCCAAGGCAAGTTGTCTAAAGTATTCGATTGGTTCTTGAGGGTCCTATAGCTCATAATTAATGTTTGCATGGTGTGTTTCCATCAATTCCACTTCCTTATCGGCACTTAGAAGGTCAAATCATATCATAGTGGCCTTTGGACACATGTTTACCCCAGCTGACCGGTTACTTGGTAGATGTGGGAGGAGGGTGTTACAGAGTGGTATTAGAGTATTCTTCACCCCTCGGACTAGATGGGCTATGGGTTGATCATGAATGCATGTTAGTTGTATGTGTGTATCTCACCCTTGCATTCAATGTGCTTGTTGCATTTTCATGATGCTTTTCATGGTTGTAGTGATGTCGTGATTTGAAATTTGAGGTGTGAATGTGGAATGCATCACTATGAGTGTATAACTGGTTACATGTCAATTTATGTTTCTTAGATGTATCGTTGTAGTATGCTTAGTTACATTCTTGTATGATTGGTTACATGTATCATTCTTGCACATTTGATTTCAAGTATTATTCATTCATGCTTGGTCATATGCGTTTATGCATATGTGTGGATTGTTATGCATCGCTTATGTATGTTCATGTTTGCATGTGGTCAAGTGTATAGTGACAAAATGATGGTGGTTTTCATGCATAAGGTCGTGGTGCATGTTGTTGAGGTCGTACATTCACTAGTACAAAATGACTAATTAGTTACTAAAAAACAACTAAAATTTGCATATAAATGACCATTTTTCAGTGAGTGACCAGCTTTTAGTCATTTTTAGCTTAGTCATTAACCGGATTCCTCAATTTTACCATCTAGTAGTATATTTAGTCATAGATTTGGTCATTAATTTTTCATTGGTTTATTCATTAATTGTCACAATTAATGACCAAATATACAACAAAATATATTACTATATGAATCCTCAAGAAAACCAATTAATGACCGAAGAAATATGACTAAATTTTAGTCACGTTATAAGATACTATAAATTAGCTACTAATAGTCGTATATATGCAAAATTTAGTCATTATTTTAATAAAAAATTTATCATTTTCAGTAATCATCTATCTTTTCTTGGTATTTTCGTATTCATTATATAAACGACTGATTTAGTAGTTTCTATTCCTTTCATTTAATTTCATTCATAATCATTATAAACAACTAATTTAGTCATATATTCATTTTATTCGTGTTCATCATTAATTAATATAAACTACTAATTTAGTAGTTTTAGATTGACTTTATGTGTTCATTATTAATCAACATAAATTAATTAGTATGATTTTGCGATTAAATTTTTAAAAAATTCCATACATTGTGCACGTTTATCTAATATGATAACAAAAAGCTACATATGTTAATTACAAGACTAAATAATATCAAGTGCAAGTAAAAATAATTTCAACCATATAGATTTTATTATATAAAATATCAAGTATTATAATATGAGTTTCCAACTTAATATTGGTTGGACTACAATTTACACATGAAATGTTATTTCATCACTTCAAAACATTATCACTACGTTGCCAAAGAATTGCAAGTGAATTCACCAACTTTGAAGGCTTGACCATCAGTCTCTATGAGGGTGTCTTATGGAAGATATTGGCTCTAAGGGTATCACTAGATAGATTTTCTTCTCTCTCTCATGTTGCATTTGTTGCTCCAGTGTTATTTTTCTCCTGTTTCTTCAATTGTTGCTTCTTACCAACAATACTGAGCTTCTCTCCTGAAAATGAAAGAAGATACAATGCAAAGTATAAGACATGAAAGCCGATGAATAATTGAATATAAACTAAAGTAGACTATAAAGTATTTATACAAGATATACCTCAACATTCGATAGTGGCCATTATGCAGGTAGATGAAATATAAAGGCAAAGAAAATAAAACGTCACCATAAAAAAAATACCTTAGGAACTTAATATTCAACCTTCAACAAAAATTTAGGCACAATCATACCAATTAAGTTACATGTTAAAAATATTAGGCAATAGATAACTTGTGAAAACAGATGGAAAAAAAAGATCAGTGTAAAAAATATCCTTATTGCTTGTTCTAAATGAGTCATGTTCCTTAAATTTCGATATTCTTTTGCCCACGATAGAATTCCCTCGCTATTATGACCTATCTTTTTAGGATCACAAAATTAATTCAACATCATATTGGATTGTGCAGACAAAATGATTCAACATTCCAAGATGAGTACCTCACTTGGTTGAATGAAGGTGCTAGTTGTGAGTAGTGTCAAAACCTTAGGGAAGCAAATCACTAAGGCCTAAGAAAATACAACACCACTTGTCCACTAAAAGAAAAAAATTCAATCCCACAATGGCCTTTGGGAGTACATTTCATTGGATGGATATCACACTTTGAGAGATTATTGCCTAATACAATGAGAAGTGTACATATATTGTCACAATGCCCCTCATAGTTACACATTATAGTTGTGTCCTGTAATATTAATCATATTATACTATTTAATTATAAATTATGACTATGAGATAATTATTAGTTTTAATAATTAGTCTAAAATTTCATTTTTGGTATTTCTATATACATGAAAATATTCGGAATAAAAAAAAGATACTTTTTGTGACTGGTTAATTTCGAGTGAGTCAAAATACACAATAAATTATGGTGCCTTGGTGTTTCTGTAGCGGTTATCTGCTCATCGTACCAATTGCTCCGATGTCCTCTACTTCTTTTGGTGAATTCCTCTTTGATAATGTCCAATTCCAATGCAATGGACATTTATCATCGATGTTTTTCTAAGCCAAAGGAAAGCTCCAAAATTTAAAAACAAAAAATAGCCTCAAATATATTATTGGGGGCCAAAATGCAGTAATTATTTGACAAGATAAGAAACACTACATGTTAATCACCTTCTGCTATGAATATAATTCATAACAAGTAAATAAATAAAATAAATGTAAATATTAAATAATCAAAATTTGATTATGTTAAATAGTCGTTAGGTTAAGCGAAAAGGCATGTCTAAAAGACATGCCTAATCATGAAAGGTCACGTGCTTAGGTATAAGAGCAGGGCTCCATTGTAACATTCATATCACTTATAGATTTTATATATTAATAAATTATTATTTCAAATACCTCTTGTGTATTTTTACATTCAAGTCTCCAAGCTATCAGTTTTCATACTTTAGTAACAGTTTTTATGCTTTAGTGGTATCAGAGCCATGGCACACAATATAATCATACGGGTCTTTGAACATTGTTCATCGCACAATGTGACATTACGTTAACATCTTGAATGCGTTGAGAAGTTTAATAAAATTCAAGAAGTATTTCAGTGTTTAGAAAAATCATATGCTGAAGTTGCACCATGTTTTAAGGAAAATTAAGCAAAAATTGATAATAAGGAAGATGATACCGATGGTGAAACAAAACAAGATGAAGCATTAGATGATTATAATGTTGAAGATTTTGATGAAGTTGATATAGATCAGGATGAACAATATCATAACAATGAGGAAGATGCAGAAGAAAATATTGGTGGTGATAAAGATTCTTTTACACCAACAAATTTCATTGAGCAAGCTGATGAAGTGATCCAAAAAGAGCTAGTGTCCTTACTAGAGCATGACTATAAAAAATATCCCCTTGAAGAAAACTCAGTCAAGGAGAAAAAAAGGGCAGTAAGGGTGCTCCCAGTGGAAGGCCTCAGGTTCCAATTCCTTATGTAGATGATTTTGATGAAGAAGAATTAAATAAGGTTGCACATTTAATTGAAGGAGAAGTCTCAATTTTGTGAGTGGGAATTGGACATGAAGATGCTTCAGTCGATGAATTTTCTGAAGTTCATGATGCTTGTCTTAAAGATATGATGTACTTCCTAGGTCATAACAACTATGGTCTAGGTATTGTAGCGAGTGTTACTCATAAACTCGCAACAACACAAAATGATTTTGAAAATGTGAGGAATCATATGGAAAGTGAGACCAGTAGAGTTGTACGTCTTGAGCAAAAGTCGAAAGTCTTGACTCAAGGATATAACAAGAGAGCAGGAAAATTGGTGGAAACTGATAACACTCCAGAAACTAGTCTTATTGTCCAAAATGAGGAGGGCCTTACTTTCGAAAAGGAATTATTGCTTCCAGCATTCAAGTTGTGAATTGAAGGCAATGAATCAACTCAAAGATGTGGATTTTTGCAGAAAATAGAGTTTTCCACGGCTAAGATGGAAGATGAGGCTAGCACTGACTCAAAGTACTTTAAAGACAATAAGGTTGTGAATGCACATGTTTTTAATACCAATGACTGAGAATCAAGGAATGTGCAGTGTGAAGGAAAATTGCAGGAAGGAAAAGATCATGAGAAGTAGATGGAAGAAAATGAGAAATTGAGGGAAATGGTGCTGGATGGAGATGACAGCATTGGGGCCAATCTTTTTAAATCCCTCCAAAATCTTCCTAACCTGAAAATACTCTGCTTGTCAAACAATGGAAGCTGTGAAGAGATCCCACGAGAATTGGCACAACCTCATGCATTTTCTCGACTGAGAAAAACTCGAAACAGAAAAACTAAATGGTTTGAAATTATTTCCATCCATAAAAGATAAAGTGTTTCCCAAGTTAAAGCAATTGCTAGTCAGAAGTTACAATGAGAACTACTTATTGGAGTCACCGCTGTCACCTAAGTCTAGGAGCGTTGGTCCTAATTCAACCACGCAACATTGTTGCTCAAAACAAAGAAGTTACACAACGTTTGCAGGTGGAGCATTGAGTTCGTTAGCCGACAAACAACAGAGGTGGAATGGACCTCGACATCCTCCACTGTTGCGTCAACCTTGGATTCTCCAAAGATGTAGCCAACTCAGTCACATGTGTGGGGCATATATCCCTGCTATGGATGTGCCACCAAGTCACGTTTCCATTCACAAATCACCCATCCAATGCTCCCTGTCTCGTTCCTGTCCATCGTCCACCCTATCCCCCATGTCTGCACCACTATCCCACATTCTATTCATTGCCCCGACCAGACATTGGCCCAGTCGCAATACAATTCTGTGGAAACCCATCTCTGACCAGTCTACCATCCTCAACATCGTCCTTCATTCGCATCTGTCTCAGAAGCTCCACGACCGCATTGGCATTGACATTGTCCTTCTCGTTGCGTTACTTGTCCTCCATCCCTATCCAACGATCGATTCCATGACATTACATTACCTATGTTCCCAACACTGTAAACTTCGATTGTTCTTCACCTAGTATTATTGGATGCATTACTGGTATTTTTTTTGTGTGTTACGATATCCACCAGAGAGGGAGACATCTTAGCCAAGGTCAACAGATGTGACCAAATCAGCCATCGTTGTCATTTGGCATCTCGGTCAGCAAGCGTGGTCAACAATCAAACTTACGTTGGAGTTTTCGTTTGACATATAATTAAATAAATTACTTGATAATTATATAATTAATTAAACTATTTAATTATATAAAATAATTAATATATATATATATCCATATATATTAAAAAAACATTATTATTAAAAAAAGAAATCAATATTAAAAAAAATCGGTATTTAAAAAAACGAAACAACAATATTTAAAAAAAAAAAGTGAAGACAATGAAACCCTAGCTTAAGACAACATATAAAAAAAAAAACTATGGTTTCAAGACAACATTACTGGAGAATTCTACACGCTAAGGTACGAGTGACGAATTACTTATGCCAAGATGAAAAACAAAAGGTGAAGAAAATTGTCAGAAATTAAAGCTTTGAGGACAAAGCTTCTGAAGGAAGGGGCTATGTTATGAATATAATTCATAACAAGTGAATAGATAAAATAAATGTAAATATTAAATAATCAAAATTTGATTATGTTAAATAGTCGTTAAATTTGATTATGTTAAATGTCCTCTAATTCTTTTGGTGAATTCCTCCTTGATAATGTCCAATTCCAATGCAATGGACACTTATCCTCGATGTTTTTCTGAGCCAAAGGAAAGCTCCACAATTAACAACCAAAAAGTAGCCTCAAATATATTATTAGGGGCCAAACTGTAGTAATTATATTACCAACCAAGAAACATTGCATGTTAATCATCTTCCCTTCAATATTGATTAATAATTTCTTTGCATGATCATGTAATACTAAAGTGTCAAGTAGGGACATTTAAATTTAGTCATCCATCAATATCACCTTTGAGAGTGCTTAGTAGTTAATACTTCCTATTACACACACAATAGATCACCAACTTCAAGGACAACAGTATAAACAGAACAAAAATGAAATTAAAATAAATGCTAGGAAGTCAAATGCGACTAATCTTGAGTCAAGAAAATAGCAAGCCATTCATAGTAGCAAGGCATTCTTAGGCACTAAAACAAAAAATCAATCCATTGTATCATTTTCACCTTTTATTTAATTTCTTTAATTGAGAACATAACTTTCAGAAAAAAAATTCATTGAAAAATGTCTGAAAATCCTAAAAAATGCTTGAGTGATTGTCGTATCAATTAAACAGAAAGGAAACCGTTCAATATGATTTTAACTTTCAGAATATATTGAAGAATATGAATCTTTCTCATACCTTGCTCCTAATCAAATTGTAATCCATGGGTTCCAATCAAGTAATGAATTTCCCTCCAACATAGTTAAGAGATCACTTTGGAGAAGGGCTTCTAGAAGCATTGGGATAATAGAAATGCAATTAACTAGGAGGAAAATGAAGCACTTTAGTGGGTGCTCCAAAATAATTGAATGCAATTGAAAGTCATTTTATGTGCCATCCACACATTTTAAAACAAAAACCATTCAACAACATGTATATTTTCCACCTTTCTGTAATATGTAATCCTTTGACCAAGAATAGAGCATCATAAATATTGTCATGAAAGAGGACTTTTCATAATCCTAATAAGTTGGGCTCTAACAAATAAACAATTTCATGTAGTGAATACATCTTACATAGTAGATTTCAGTGATTAAAATGACAACTTTATTCTTAATCTCATTACAACAAAAATAAATTCAACCCTAACTAGTTGGGATCTAGCAAATCAAGAATTTCATGTAGTAAAGTAAACTTACATGGTAGATCCCAATTGTTTGCAATGACAACTTTATTCTTGATCTTATTACAACATAGATAAATTCAAGAGTACATACATATTTCCTTATCTAAGAAAAACTTTGAACACATTCCGAGATTTCATAGAAATGTAATAATATGGTTTACCTGTAAGACATGAGAAAGTTGTCTACATCTAGCACCCATCACTGGACAATAGTGTTATTTAGACACCATCTCATGGCATTAGAATCATGTAGATAGATAGCGTTATAGAGATACCTTGCAACAACTATTCAACACTACTTCAAGCTTCAAATTCATCAATTGATTCACTTTAGTAGCAAATTCTAGTGGGATTTCATTAAATACAACTTGACAAAATCCATATATGATAGTTGTTGTTGCCTTCTCTAGATCCACCCCTCTCTGGAAATAGAATCACTGACATTCCCCAATTTTTGAGGTATGTGCTTTATGTTCAACAAGGGCTATTAGGTTCTTCACGTCGAGAAGATTGGAAATATTAGATGTATAATGGAAACAAGCATGCAATTCAAGGTTTCCCCTAAAGTCTCTTGGGTGAACTATAAAACACCAACTACTTAAAACATGATATATGGTAGTAACAAAAGCCTACCCAAGATCCCACTTAAGAATTCAAAATGTACAAATAGGAGATGTCTTAAACAATATCAACTATTTAATTGCATAATCACACTAAAATAGACAAATCTTTAAAATGTTGAAAAGTGTGAAAAAAATGGAGTTGGAATATTATAGTTATGTTAGGGTAGATATAACTATGTAAAATGTAACTTCTATCTAAAACATGTAAATGTAACTTCTATGAAAAAAAATTGAGTTGGAATATTATTGTTACGTCACAGTAGATATAGCTACGTGAAATGTAACTTCTATATAACATTCTAAGTAACCTTTTTCAGTCATTTAAGAGACTAACATTTTTTCATATTCAGTTAATCCAGGTAGATCTCACATAAACATGTAAATGTAAATGTAAATGTAAACGTAAATGTAAACATTTAACATGTAACGTTTAACATTTTACATTTTTAATCTAATGTCCGCCCTATTTAGAAATAAATTTAATTATTATTATGTATAAACACAATATAAAATTAAAATATAAAGAGGTTTATGAACACTAAAAAATGTATGGTAAATAAATAAAAACTTCTTTTTATACTTACTCCAAAGGTATGGTAAATAAAAAAAAATATAAATAAACTAGAGGTATGATAAATAAATAAAACCTCTTTTCATATTTAGTCCGTAAACATCTTTATATTTATGAAGACTCAGAAAAGACATTTTATTTAGGTGAAGCCTCTAGGCCAAATACCATTTTAATACCATGAGCTAAATACCATGGGACAAATAGAGGTACTGTAAATAAATAATTTTCTTTTTTTATATTTATTCCATAATTCACCTTATATTTACAAACACTCAAAAATGAGGTTTTATTTAGGTCAAGCCTATGGGCCAAATACCATGGGTCAAATTATTATTAAAACCATGCAAAAAAACATTATTAACCCTAATATTAATATTAATAAAAATAAATATGGCACATGGTATTGACCCATGGCATTCACGTGGAATGTAGCATATTTAAGACTCAAAAAAGAGGTTTTATTTAGGTGAAGCCTATGGGTCAAATACCATGGGCCAAATTATTATTAATACCATGCAAAAAACCATTATTAACCCTAATATTAATATTAATAAAAATAAATATGATATATGGTATTGACCCATGGCATTCATGTGGAATGTAACATATTTAAAGGGGGGATTAAACTAGCATATATCCATCTTTACTATGGATCTACTAAGTGCCGAGAGGGATCAAATATCTTGATGCAAACTAGCATAGAGTGAAAAAATATTTGTTCCCTCTCAGTGCTTGGTAGATCCATAGTAATGATGGATTTTAACTTAATACTCCACCAAAAGTAGCATTGAATCAATTCTTCACCAACCAAGGGGAAATTTTAAGACAGTGTGTGAAAATGCTTGTTCATTCCCCTACCATATTTTTGATCTTTTATTTGTGTGTGGATTTAAGCTAGTGTAATGTAACTTCTACATATTTGACCATTTAAATGTAAAAGATTACCGAGATTGAAGTTATACAAATAACATACAATATGCATGCGTTATAAGTAATATGACATTTAGATTTTATATCAAGGCAAACTTTTTCTCATCTCATTAACTTTTATCTTATAGTTGGTGATGGATATAGCCTTTAAAATTATGAACCATCCTTGTCATATCTTATATTTAATGATGGATATAGATTTTAAAACCATCAACCTTGTTTGTTATTTAAGTACGATGAATTTAAATGGAAGTGCTCATAATTTTATTCAATATTATCTTGTACAACTCGAAATAAAATGATGTGGGGGTGGTGTTTCTAGTGATTTTCAAACTTGTTTTAATTACCTAAATTTAGCCTATTTAAAGTAAATAGTTTCACTGACCATCTTATCTTCAAGTCAATAACTTTTCTTGAGGGCATATTCGTGACATCCACCATCTCTAAAAATTATGAAATATTAGTAGTATCTTACACTAAATAGACAATGTTGGCATAGAATCTTTTATTGTGTTTTTTACTCCATGTCACAAATTTATTGATATTTTATGATTCTTGGTTTAGATTTCCATCCTAAGACTCTATTCATCATGCCTGCTAGGATTTTTAGCTCTGCACACATCATATTGTTCACTTCTGATTGTATAAAAAATAGAGAGTATGCACAATTACATGTAGTGACATGTGGGTGTCTATTTTACTCAATGATATTCTTGATTTTTTAACCCATTCCAATCCTACCACAATGAAATTAAGAGTGACAATGGCACAACAAGGACTATCAATAAATGAAATTTGAGACTTTAGAATGCAACTAAAATTGTACCTGAATGCAAAGATAAGTATTTGCAGTTGCTTGGTCATTGATGAGTAGTGAATCACACTGTGAAAATTTCCTTGCATTATGAGAATTTGGTTGCACCTATACTAATCCTCTGTAGTAGTTCCTTGACTTGCCTATAGATATAATTTTAGAAACAATCCTACTCCTACAATTATTGCCAATATGGATCGTCTTTGTGCCCACCTATTGATAATTATGTTACAAGGAAACATAATAGAACTCTCCAATTGCATCATTGCATTTTAAAACAATGCTTGATTATTTGCAGGTGATTATCGAACAAATCTCTACTCAGGTCCACGAAATCCTTGATTTTTCTCCATCACACAAACCTCTTTTCATAATAAAATTATAAATCCCACATCCACATTCCTTGTCCCCGACATACAAATTCTTTACAATAGAATACTTTATCGTTTCTTGCTTGGTGCAATAAAGATCCACTACTGTGGCATGGAGATGATTGGTGTCATAAAATGGTGCAGTGCATCCTTCAATATATGTCACAGAACTCCTCTCACCTCACATAACTCCTCTAATCTAAAATAGTAAGAGTCCTCTCAAACTGCCTGGTCTCCATGTCATTAATCCTGAAATAAGTGGATATTTTCGTCAGTGACAAAGTGTGTTTGGGGATTTGATAGAAGGAGCTATCACTAAAAAAAATACAATGCAGCTTAATAGTTATCGGCATGAGGAACAACCCTGTCAAGCTACTTCCTGACTAGATCAAGATGATCCTGAATTACCTCTTATAACGAACAAAATATAACCTCAAATGCCTATAGAGTCTACCTATGCATGGTAACAATGAAAACAATATCAAAAATAACATCTACAACAACGTTGGTAAATCTATTCTTCTAGTCAAGGGCATGCTGAACTTTTGAAAAGTATCAAGCAGGTTAGGGTCCACCTCATCTAGGATCCTCTTCTTCTTCTACTCTCTTTGTTCAGGTTTAGAATAATAGCAAAGGTATTGGAAATTGATGGGTGGGTAAAAGTTATCATACCATTTGGGTTCTTCCATTTTTAATCATTGTCTGTAAGCATTGAGCCTAAACTGCAAAATCCATTCATGTTCCTTCTTTTTAGCTGAAATTAACCTAAGATTTGGATAGTTGTAAGGTTTAATGGATCTAAGTATATTCTACTTCAAATATAGTAACATGGTTTAAAATTGTAGGCATTGAGATAAAAATCTAAGGATGAAACGAAAAATATTTTATGTTCATGATTACAGAAAATTTTAATTTCATGTAACAAAGTTTGAGGAAGGTCTAGTATTTGCATCCTACCAGATTTATTTTTTTGCATCACTCGAGCCCTTTGAATTTGGGCATGGTAGAGTCCATTACACAAACAATCAACCACTAATAAAAAGGTGAAAAGAAAAAAAAAATCATGCATTCTAACCCTAGAAATGTTAGGGAGGAGAAAACTCATATGTACAATAAGGACATGTAAAATGCTTACTTGTCCATTGTCTTTTGATGAACTGTTGACCACAATCAAGATTTGCATTAGCATAATCATTAAACCCTTGGCTGCATTCAAGGTCTGCATTATCATAATCATTAAACCCTTTGTACAATAAGGACATGCAAAATTCTTACTTGTGCATTATCTTTTGGTGAATTGTAGGCCACAATCAAGATATGCATTATCATAATCATTAAATCCTCAACTCTACACAAAATGTATGCTTTGATCATATAAAACCTCGAAATTGTTTACCCATGAGAACAAAAATCATCTTTAGTAAAAAGGAAGAACTCTCCAGAGTCCAAAATCATACCCATGTACAAATGGCCAAAATCTCCACGCCCAATGACCTTGCCCTTCCACCATCTAATCGTAATCCCATGAAATCCATAGATCACATTGATGGTCTTCCTTCTTCTCGCATTTCCACGCAAGGTAGAGAATAATGCAGTGCTACAATATGATGTTGTAATGTGTTCAAATATTTTATTTGAACCAAACACTAAACTCGAAATGAAAAAGAAAAAAAATATTTATAATGAAAAAAATAAAAAAAATATTTATAATATAAAATAAAATATATAAATTGCAATTGGGTTAAATGATTTATTTTTAATAAGGAATTTTATGTTTTCCTATGACCCTAAATTAAAAATAATTATAAAAAGTTAAAAATGATATTGGGATGAGCGTAAACATTTAAATGTGGTCTCAATTAATAATAAAAAGTTACATTAATAAAAATAATAAAATTCAATTTGTTATATTTTGATTTTGTTAGTAACTTGTAAATAGGCTTTGTTACAATACCATGTGGCTTATCAATACTACATGTCCAAAAACCATAACTTATTTCACAACCAAAATATTTTATAAAAATATGACAAGATTCTTAACCATGAATATTCACCCCCACATTACGGTAGATATTACTAACTTGTAAAAAATAGGCTTTGTTACAATACCATGGGTCAATAATATTCTTAACTGTGAATATTCACCCCGTAATTATGGTAGATATTATTAACTTGTAAAAAATGGCCTTTGTTACAATACCATGGGCCAATACCATGAATTATCAATACCACACGCCCAAAAAACATAAATTATTTTAGCATCAAAATATTTTATAACAATATGACAATATTGTTGACTATGGATATTCACCCTCACTTTACCATGGATACTAACTTGTAAATTAGCTTTGTTACAATACCATGGGCCAATACCATGGCTTATCAATACCACATGTCAAAAAACCATAACTTATTTCATAGTAAAAATATTTTATTTTAATTTAATTTTACAACATTTTTTTAATTGAATCTAAAAGGGAAACTGTTACAATTTGAGATATATCTATCTAATCCCTCTATCCTCACCACTACTAAAAATATTCCCATAGAAATTAAATTAAGTTTTTTAATAAAGTTAAGCTAATATGGATCTATGCTGATTCTTTATATATATATATATAAAGAACAATCATAGATCCATCTTAGCTAAGGATCCAAGGGACGAGAGAAAGAAAGTTGACTAATTATAATAGATATGTTTTTTCTAAGTTTTTCATTATATTATTTTCTTTGACATGATTGATCCAAAATATAGGTTTAATATTTCACAACCAATTAAGTTTTTTTAATTTAGATATTTTCTTAAATACAATACAATGTGATCAAATCTAAGAGAGAGTTGGGGAGGGGGCGGAGAGAGGGATGGAGGTAGTGAAAAAGTTGGAGGGCAGAGGTAGAGAGAAAAAGAGAGTGTTGGGAGGGAGAAAGTGTGAGGTGGGAGAGAGGGAGCGAGAGCAAGGAAGAGAGACAAGAGAGATAGAGAGAGATGGAGTTGGAGTGGGAGAGAGATGGAGGAAAGAAAAAAGACAAAGAGAGATAGAGGTGGAGAGAGAGAGCAATGAGAAGGGAGAGATGGAGAGAGAGTGAGGGAGAGAGGAGAGGAGGGAAGAGAAAGAAGAGGAGAGGATAGAGATAGGGAGAGAAGGGGAAGGGAGAGAGATGGAGACATAGAGATGGAGAAGGATAGGGAGGGGGGAGATACTGATAGAGTTGGATAGAAGAGAAAGAGAGAGAGAGGGAGATTGATTTTGGGGAGAGAGATAGAGGAAGGTGGGAGATAAGGTATAGAGAGGAAGGAAAATAGAGATGAGGAGAGAGAGATGGAATTGGAGGGGGTAGGAGAGCGAGGGAAGAAGAAAAACGTAGAGGGAGAAAGGTGGAGATAGAGAGGGGGTGACAAGGGAGTCATGGAGAGAGAGTGAGGCAGAAAGGAGAGGAGAAGGGAATAGAGAGAAGGATATAGATAGAGAGGGAGAGAAGGGGAAGAGAGAGATAGATAGAGAAGGGGAAGAGAGGGAGAGAGTGTGTGTGTATGTTTGGGGGGTGAGATAGAGATATGGCATAATAAAGAGAGAAAAATACAAATATAGATATTATATAGTATTATATAACCAACCTAGATCCATATTAACCCTATAACTATCAAGTGTTAAGAGGGATCCAATCTCTCAAGGTGCAAATATTTCCCCAAGTTTTGCACTAGAAAAAAAAGTTTGCACCTCAACAAATTAGATCCCTATCAGTGCCTGATAGATACAGGGTTAAGATGGATCTATGTCAACTAATATGAAATTAAGGTAGTTTTTATTTGATATTATAGTCTTAAAAATTAAAATTTCTCTTAAAATTAATGTCAAATTGGAACTAGATCCAATTAGATTCAATGAATAAGTTTTTAAAAAGTACATAAAATAATTTTTTAAGTAAAAAATATATTTTTAAAATTACAAATTATTAGAGATAAATAATGTAAAGTTGGCTCACCTATACACTATGTGAGGATGAATAAGTGTTTAAGGAAGGACAACCTTTCAATCCCCTATCACTTGTAAGTCTAGATTTCTTGACACAATTAAGATGACTAACATAAAAAATTGATTCATATTATTGTAGTACTTGTTAGGTAGTTGTACTTTTGTTATTAGACTAAATTAGTAATTCATATTAGTCATTTTTAGTTGTATTACTTATTAGCTAGTCACATATTTTAACGTGATGTTAGTCATTTTTAGTTTGGTCACTTAAGATTGCTCATTTTTCTAGTATTTCACTTGGAAAAGTTGTGGTGACTAACGTTTTTAGTCACCTTGTCACTAATTTCTCAATTTCCACTAGGGATTGATGACTAAACCCTAGCTAGAATGATTGTTGCAGGGTCATATGCTTATGTTTTATGTTTCTATATGTTGTCATGGCGATGTTATAGATGTATCACATGGATTTGTTGATCTCGTAGGCAAGGTATCCTCCTCGAGATATACTAAGGTAGATTGGTTTATTATGATTTGGTTTAGCTGACATGATACACCTTGTAGGAAGAAATATCAAATGGTTAGAAAGATGGCTGACTACAAAGATGCTCCCTATGAATCAGAGGAGCAGTATGGTTTTGGGAATCCTTCTGATTTGGAAGTTACACTGATAAGCTTAAGGGAAGAAATAAGGAGTTGTAAGGTAGATAATGACATAATCATATAGAAATAGGAGAAACAAGTAGAGGTAAATGCAGTAATACTTCTAAGTTTGTCATATTTGCAGCAATAGGGACCACATCAGATCAATTATGAGAAGGAGGATAGAACTAATGGGGCATACGGTAGTCGGTCGAATGGTGGTCATAGGTCAGATAGACCTGACACAATGAGAGATGGAAGAATGTTGGATACTCCAGATAGGAGAGGGCATAGACATATGTATGATTCTAGTTCTGATTCAGATAAGCATTATGATTGTCATCGGTATCATCCTTACACGAGGAGTGAGAGGGGTTATTTTTGAGATGAATTTAAGAAAGAAAAACCACCAAAATTTAATGGAGAGATGATTAAACCATAGGTTGCAGAGGTATGGTTGCTTGGCATGAGGAAATTCTTTAGGTTGCATGACTATTCAAAGAACATGAAATATAGAGTGGCTACATTCAATTCAAAGGTAAAGCAAACATTTGGTGGGAAGATGTGAAGAATGTCAAATGCACTCATGAGGAATATTTGACTTGGAGTGAGTTTGAGCGATTATTCAAGAAGAAGTATTTGTCAAAAAGATACATTGATGACAAGGCGAAGGAATTTTATGAGCTAAAGATGGGATCTATGACAAACGATGAGTACACTAGAAAGTTCTTGGAGTTATTGAGGTATGCGCCTTATCTCAGAGAGGAAAAGGCCAAGACTCAGAGTTTCATTAGTGGGTTATGAGTTTCATTTAAAGATAGAATTATGTTCGATGAGACTAGATCATTGGTGGACGCCATTTAGAAGCTATGGCATTGTTGTGAACAATCAAAGTGTAGAACCGAGACTAAGGCAGACTGGAGAGGTAATGCAAATAACGAAGGCAAATGGGATAGAAAGAGAGCAAGACCTCATGATACAAGTAATGATCCAAACTAGATATTGTAGTTAAGTTGACAGGGATAGAAAGAGAGCAAGGCCTCAGGATACAAGTAATGATCCAAACTGGATATTGTAGTTAAGTTGACATTTTAATCAAATGACCAAGATGGTCCCTTGTAGCAATTGGTTATCGACTTGTGCAGAAAATGAGCCATCATAGATCACCCCAAAAGCCACATCAAGTTGAAGTGTCTGTCGTTATGAATCCGGTGCTTCTTACGGTTTCTCATTTGGACTCTGAGTGATGGAGAAATCATTACAATGTGGCAAGACCATTCAAAGTTTATGCCATAATTGTAGAGTTAATGCAGCGTGGCAACATGCATACAACAATTCTCCTTCACCACCGCATGTTGGCACCATCAAAGCCACAAGAGATGGCAGAGGGGGCAGCACGACAGAACACTGCTCGGGCCTGCAAAAAACTCACAATATCGACACCAATGCTTGTGTCAACGCAATCAAGTTTTTGGTTCAATGGACTCTCTGCAACACAGAATGGAAGTTATCAATACTACCATGAGGAGTGACAAAACTATGTTCTTGTTTCAACACGGTCCAATCATTAAATGACATTAAAATACGATATGCAATGTAACAGAACTTGGGATAAGAGTTGTGTTTAATGCACCCATGTAATCAAAACTTAGGATGAGTTTAGATTAGTGGTTTTATTATCATATAGTTTGTCATAAAGGGTCAAGCCATTTCATTGGCTAGCTTCAAAATTGTTAAAACAAAAAATGCTAAATATAGCATTCATCATCTTATAAATGGTTTGAATGTTTTAAGCATACAGACACACTTGTGAGAACACATATTTAGTGTGAAGGTGCTTCTTGAAGCTTTTCAGGAAGGCAGCCGAAGATGCAACAGTCAATTTGATTTCTAGCATTGAAGGCTAGATTTGAGTGTAGCAGGTAGAGAACTGTTGTGTCAGAGCAGAGCATTGAGAAGTATGAAGTCATGAGCAAGTCAGTTTTGAGCTTTCTGGAGTCATAAGGAAACCAATTGGAGTGATTCAAAAGCCTAGACAAGGGTTTAGAAGGGTCCATTTTGTAAATGAAGTAACCAAAAGTCCAGATTTCAGAATAGAGACAATCTGACTCCTAAGTCAAGTGAAGGAGGTTTGATTTGTTTTCTCATTGCTGTTGAGATATTCTCATTTTCAGTAGAGGTTTGAGTCAGTAGTTTAAGACTCTTTTGTTTTGCTATTATGCTAAAAGTTCACTGGTAGAATGTCCATGTGAAGTTGTGAGAGCTCTCTGTCCAAGAGCATTTCCATTATAGGGAAATAGCCACAACTATGGAAGAAAATGTAACCTACCTCTTATTCACTAAAATACGAGTGGCCTAGCCTCTTATGCAAGGCCCAGAGACATAGCCCAAGAGGGGTAAACTCCATCACCAAACATCGTGTTTCTATCTTGTCGATTGTCTAACTTTTGTTTAAAGTTATCTGCAGTTAGTTTCACATGTGATGAAGTCATTCATACTGAACAAATAATTAACAAAGTTGCAAGCAATATCATTTAATTATTCTTGCCAGGGGGAGAAAGATCGAGCTAAATTTCTGCATTTCAGATCAAGTAACAAGGAGATTATCACACCACCTAAGAGGTTCAATGCATCAGACAAGGGACATGGACACTGATTTGAGGAACATAATAAGGAGCTCATGTGGTATTCGACTTGTGGAGGAGATCATCTTAGGAGAGACTGTCCAGAGTACCAGAATGGTAGGCCTAAGATATACAGTGTGCAGAAGGCACAAACCATTGTTGATGTTGGTAAGAGTATTCCACGTATCTATGCAGCATTGGATAACAAATAGACGGAGCATGAGGAATCTATCATTGAAATGTACGATAAGCTTTGTTCTCAAGTTATTTCTATTTTGATTGAACCTAGATCTAATTATAGCTATGTTAGTCCTAAATTTGTGGATAAGTGTGGTTTGAGTAAGGAATTGCATCCAGAGTCTTGGTTAGTGCAGTAGGATACATGTACAAGAAATGAGTTCATCACTAGGTAAGAGATTGTACATTTGACTTGAATGGCATGCCTACTGCAACACATTTGAATGCATTATTATTGAGTTCATACAATATGTTGTTGGCATGCACTAGTTTTATCTTCATAGAACCAAGGTGGATTGTTATGATAAATCCATTGAGTGTGTTCATGACAATGGGGAACTAAGAATCTTAGAGGGTAAGAAGAAAGCTACATCAGTTAGGATGGTGACAACTATGAAAAAAAAAAGTGTAGTTACAGGAAAGGGTGTAAGCTATTCATACTGTACATCTCTAGTGATCAGGGTAAGGAAGTCCAGGATATAGATGTGTTGAGTAGGTACCCATTTTTGCAGCAGTTCAAGGATGTATTTCCTAAGGACTTTACAGAGTTGCCACCTCATAGGGAGGTAGAATTTTCTATTGAGTTAGGATTAGTGGAAGCTACAGCATCAAAAGCACCTTAAAGGATGAGCACACCCAAGATGGTTGAGTTAAAGTTACAGTTGAAGGAAATGTTGGACAAGGGATACATTAGGCCAAGAGTGTTAGCAAGGGGAAAACTATTATTGTTTGTAAAGAAGAAAGATGGAGCACTCAGATTATGCATTGACTATAGAAAATTGAACAAAGTGACCATCAAGAACAGGTACCATTTGTCGAGGATTGATGACTTGTTTGATCAGATGAAGGGAGTAGGAATGTTCTCCATTATTGATCGAGATCCGGATATCATTAGGTAAGAATCAAAGAGGAAGAAATTTACAAGACTGTGTTTTGGACTAGGTAAGGGAATTATGAGTTTTTTGTTGTTCCATTTGGCTTAACTAATGCTCCAGCTACATTTATGTGCTTGATGAATAGTGTGTTACGTCCACATTTGGATAAGTTTGTTATTGTGTCCATTGATGATATACTAGTATATTCTAAAAATGAGGAAGAGCATGCTGAACATTTAGTAGTAATGTTGAGGTTGTTGAGAGAGGATCAGTTGTATGCTAATCTCAACAATTGTAGTTTCTTTCAGATTGATGTACACAACTTGGGGCATGTTTTCTCTAAGGAGGGAATTGCAGTAGATCTAGTGATCTGGAAATGGGCACTTAGGCTTCTTGTCTAACTTACAAGAACCTCTCCCACTTCCAAAGCTTTAAATTTTCCCAAGTCTTATTGATTAACCAATGCGGAATTAAGAAATGCTTGAAAATATAGGTGTATGTTGATGTGTTGCTTCTAATTGATTACAAACTTTAATTTCTGTTGTTGTGCTGTAAGTTGATGTGCTTAAACTTATATATAAATGCATATAAGAGTAATTAAAATAGGAGAGACAATGCAACAATAAAACACACACAGAAACAACAATTTAATTATGAGTTCATCCACAACTCTTGGGCTACATCTTTGTGAGCTCTAGTCAATTCAACTAAGCTCTCTGGGATTATGGTATAAGTCATTTTTACAAGCTCTTAGCTTAACTCCTACTGTTTTACACAGAAATAGTGAGTTCAGACACCATGTTATCCCCTGGCTCTTGAAGCTTTGGCTCTTGGCTCTGGCTCTTTGCTCTAGCTCTTGGCTCTTGGTTCTAGCTCTTTGGCTCTAACTCTGGCTCTTCAGTTCTGGCTTTTTTGGCTCTCTGTCTGTTACAGCCCTCTTGGCTTTTCACTTGATTCCCAAGTGAATCCCTTGGCTGCCTTTTCTCTTCTGCACTGCCTCCTTTGCCTCAGCATCCTGCTTTGGCTTCACTGTCAGCAATAAAAACCCTAACAACAACCTCAGCAGCCAACTACCAACAAACTCCCTTGTCTCTGTCATTCTGTGGCTTTCTAAGCAAAATCAATGCTATTGGTTCACTTCCGCTTCTCAGCTTTTTGTCTTCTAGGCACAGTCTACTCAAATCCCTTCCCTGAGCATTAGTAATCATTGCTAAATGCTCTCAGGGATGAATGCCACCTATTTTGTAACGGAATAGGTCATTGGTGCTTGAAATCCCTCAATATAGCCATTCTCGGCTTACACAGGAAAACATACCAAATACAGGAAAAATCTGTGGAAAACACTGTTCACCGGACCTAAAATTCCCATAAATGCACTTTATAACATTAGCGGGTCCTCCTGTGAGTCACCATCGCATGTCGCAAGGGCCTGCCCCTTTGTATTTCATGTAATAAATGAAATGCATGAAAATACGTTAAAAATGCCATCGAACATATTTCAAAATATATTAAATCTGTTTTATCACCCCATCATGTTCGTGTGTACATATATATCGCAAGTCGCATATCACAGGGACCCAGGGTAAGCCATATGGCATGATGCCAATGCCGATTGTGATCTGTCGATATCGGCAATCGGAAAATCACGCATCGTGGGGTGCCATCTTTGCCTCGTGGCATCGCCGATTGGGACTTGCCGATATCGGCAATCGGCATATCGCTCGGCCCGATCCCATCACATATCTACCTCTAGTTGCCTTCGATTGTGATTCACCAATCGGATCTGGACCATTGATCGGCCAGATCCAATAGCTCCTATTCACTCACTCTTCAAGCCTCCTATAGACCTCATTTCTGCCATTTCTTCATATTTTTGCCTCTTTCCCAAAGAACAAAACAGAACTTCTTTTTATGATAACTTCTTAATCTAAAGTTCATTTTCGCCCATTCAAGTGGCGTTGGATTCAAAACGAAGAGATCTCTGTTGTGAGACTATTTCTAAGCGCAACTTGTTATTTTCATTTTCCTCTGATTTACAAATGATTTGTGCCAGTTGGCACATTTTATCTCTTATATGAAGTCTTTTAGACTTAGAGGTTTATCTAGGATCCATTTTTGGATCATGCCTTCCCACTAAAAGAACTTTTGGTCTCCAAAAGAATGATATACTGATCTAAACATTAAATGAGAGTGACTCACCCTCTTCTTTCAGCCTCCCTACACTTGCCTTTGCATAGTGCCTCTGAACCAATGTTTCTGACCACTTCCCTTCTTGGATGGGCTGGTCTTCTTGGGAAGAACTATCTTCCTCCCTACCTTCCTACGTAACTTCTACTGAAATGGTCAGAGAAGGTATTTTTAAGCTTCTCTACCTTGATCATTGATCCAACGTGGCTCAAACAAATGTGAATTGAATCTTCTCCACAAAACTTTCATTTGTACCTGTTTGACAAGCTGTCAACAACAACTGTTAACAACAACAGGCATACAGACAACAACTGGATGGACTAAATTCCTGCTTCAACAAAGAAACAGATTTCACATCTTGTGAACACCTCCATGTCTTACATCTGCATACAAATGATGGACTAGGTAACAAGCCCACAAAACATGCCTTTAAACAAATGACCCTTCAAGTCAAGCATGTAGAAAAAGACCATTAGGACTCTTTTTCAAAAGATGAAACACTTCATCATTATCTCCTTTTGGAGACGAAGTTAACCTCTCCCAAGTCAACATGGAATCACATGCATGTCAAAGCAATCAACCCTGCAAGTTAATTACACATAAATGTTCAAAATCAAGGAAATCATCAACATCCTTGTGTTCATGCATGCATTTCATCCTTCAACTTTCACTTAAGCACACTGTACTTTTGAAGCTGAAATGAAATATATTGTAGATGCATCATTAGACATGCAATCTCAATCGAATAAGAACTCTAACCATTCTTTACCAATCCCTTTCAAAGGTACTACCTTTGTCAGCACATCAGCATCATCATGTGAATCATTTTGAGACACATCATTCATGGAATCTTCACTTCCATTTCTACCATCTTCTCTTTCCACTTTCTTCAACTTTTGTGGAAGCATCACTGGATTCAAGGTCCAACATTTTGCAGCAAGATGTCCTTGCTTATGGCAATAAGTGCACTGCATGTGCATCGTATGGACAACATGATTTTCCTTGTCCAATTGACCTTTGGCTTCTTGCTTCTTTTCCTTCTTCTGCTTCCTGTATGCAACCATTCTCTTCCAACATTTAGAAACAATATGGTTATCCAAACCACAAAAGGAACATGCAATTCTTTTCCCATACGTATGTGGAAATTTATCATGCTTTGCACAATCGAAAGGAAAATGTTTGGAACCAAATTTATACCTTTCTCTTTCACCTTTATTGCCTTCATGAGGAGTTGAAGCAAATGAAAAAGTGGCTCCCTTTGGAGCACCATCAATCTCTTCAAGGCTGTTGGAGTCTCCCCAACTCTCTGGTTCAATTGTGTGCTTCTGAACACCTGCATCATGCAAATGATGTTTCAAGCTATCACATTCTTCCTTACTACAATCTTCACACTCTATAGTGCAACTCCTTCTTGGAGCTGTTTCAATGGCCTTCATGGCAGCTTTGGAACTTTCTCCATAAGCTTGTCCATAGCCAAGACCCAAATACTTAGGTCTTCCCTCAATCGTTATTGGTTCAACAATACCTTGTGCATGTCTACCCAAGCCTTTTCCTTCATAGCCCATCTTGGACATTAGCTTGGAACCTATGCCTCCAGTATGTTTTTCAAAAGAACCAATATAAGCATCCTTAGAGGAATTTGAAGACAAACTGGAATGGTTTACCTATTCTTCAAGTTGATACTTGACTAAGGATTCTTGGGAAACAAAGAGCTATGTCTCCAACTGATTCATCATTTCCAGGTTCATATTTTCAACATGAAGTTGCCTCCCCATTTCTTGCAATTTGTCAGAAAGCAATTACTTCTCTTCCTCCATGGAATTCAACTGCTCTCTAAGTTTGCTGCTCTTCCTTCCATCCTCATACATTTCTCTCACCATATCCATCATGGTGGACCATTCTTGCTTCATGTCTTCATCAAAGAATCTTGTGAAGAATGCAGAATTTGAGGACCCACTTGTAGAAGTTATCATTAGGCAAATGAACAAAAAAAAAACTTCAACAAAATAAATAAAGAGATTATTTAAGCAACCTCTTGCAACAAACCTCTTGTGCTTTGGATTGCTTGAGGTCCTTTGGGATAGAATAATGCCTTCAGCCCTTATCCCTATTTGTCCTTCCTGGACTGAGCTATCAGTAGCCTTCCCTTCACCTCTGCAAACTTAGAAAATAGTCAATCTGCAAAACAAGCATATAATCAGCCACTTTCTCTTCAAACACCTTTCAGACAAGCAGTCTTTGCTTTGTCAATCAAGCATTCTGATATAACCTTCTTAAAGGTGTGGTTAATCAATCTTAAGCTCCGATACCACCTGATCTGGAAATGGGCACTTAGGCTTCTTGTATAACTTACAAGAACCTCTCCCACTTCCAAAGCTTTAAATTTTCCCAAGTCTTATTGACTAACCAATGCAGAATTAAGAAATGATTGAAAATATAGGCGTATGCTGATGTGTTGTTTTTAACTAATTACATGCTCTAATTTCTGTTGTTGTGCTGTAAGTTGATGTGCTTAAACTAATATATAAATGCATATAACAGTAATTGAAATAGTAGAGGCAATACAGCAACAAAACACACATAGAAACAACAATTTAATTAGGAGTTCGCACACAACTCTTGGGCTACATCTCCATGAGCTCTAGTCAATTCAACTAGGCTCTCTGTGATTATGGTATAAGTATTTTTTTACAAGCTCTTAGCTTAACTCATGCTATTTTACATAGAAGAAACGGGTCTAGACACGATGTTATCCCCTGGCTCTGGAAGCTCTAGCTCTTTGGCTTTGACTCTGGATCTTAAGCTCTAGCTCTTCGACTCTGGCTATTTTCACTTGACTTCCAAGTGACTCCCTTGGCTACCTTTTTGCTTTTGCGTTGCCTCCTTCAACTCAGCTTCCTACTTTGGCTTCACTATTAGCAAAAAAACCCAACAACAACCTCATCAACCAACTACCAACAAACTCCCTTGTCTCTATCGTTTTGTGGCTTTTTAAGCCAAATCAGTGGTGTTGGTTCATTTCTGCTTCTCAACTTTCTGTCTTCTAGCCATAGTCTGCTCAAATCCCTTCCCTGAGCATTAGTAATCATTGCTAAATGCCCTCAAGGATGAATGCCACCTATTTTGTAACAGAATGGGTCATCGACACTTGAAATTCCTCAATATAGCCGTTCTCGGCTTACATAGGAAAGCATACCAAACACGGGAAAAATTCGTGGAAAACATTGTTCACCAAACTTAAAATTTCCATAAATGCACTTTATAGCATGATCCGGTCTGCCTGTGAGTTACCATCACATGTCGCAAGGGTATGCCCCTTTGTATTTTTTGTAATAAACGAAATACACGAAAATACGTTAAAAATGTGATCGAACAGATTTCAAAATATATTAAATCTGGTTTATTGCCCCATCGGGTCCGTGTATGTTGGGTTGTGTTATATTCTTTCCATGACTAGCCCATGTAGTTAACTGGGGGTCAGAGGGGGGGAGGTCACAGTGGGTATGATATGTATTCGTAACCCCACTTTATGGGGTTCGGGGCAACTCCCTGGAAAATTTTGGTTTTGGACCCTATGTTAGGTTAGGCGGACCGACCTATGGTTTTGTGCATGATTTTACCACATGTTTTTTGGACGTAACGGTTTTTGGTCCATGGTATTGGATGCGATGGTTTTCGATCCATGGTATTGGAAGTAATGGTTTCTAGTCCATGGTATTGGACGCGATGGTTTTCGGTCCATAGTATTGCACGGGATGGTTTTTCGGTCCATTGTATTGGATGCTTTGGCACGTATAAATATGTATTATAACATTGAAAGGAACAATAATGAAAAATCAAGCTGGTAGTCCCAGTTTTGGGATCCAGGGGAAAATCTCTGTGTATATGTGTTTTATGTGTTTTTCTCTCGCATTATTTATTTTCTGTGTTTTAGAATTCGTATGCAGGTAATTTCTGTACGAGGTTAAAAACTACATTTGCTATCAGAGCAGTTTTGGCTTCAAGCGGACGCCTTTTTTGCTGAGGGGTTTCGCTCAGGCCTATGGTAGACCCTGTTCAATAGGAGATCTATGAGATCGATTCTAGTGGTGAAAGAAGATGGTGAGCAGTGGAAAGACAGAGATCGAGAAATTTAATGGTCAGAGTTTTGAGTTATGGAAACTCAAGATGGAGGATCTGTGGGTGGATAAATATCGATGGATCATGGTAGATATGGGTACTAAACCAATGGGAGTGTTCGATGAAGAATGGAAGAAGTATTGTTGAATGTATCAGGGGAAGCTACGACGAATGCTTTGTGGGACAAGTTAGGGACTTTGTACCAATCTAAGTCTCTAGTGAATAAACTGTTCCTGTGGAAAAAGTTGTATAACCTGAGAATGAAAGATGGAGACTTGATGACAGAGCATTTGAATGCATTTAATACTATGGTAAGTCAGTTAGAATCTGTTGATATTAGAATTTCAAATGAAGATAAGTGCATCAGTTTGTTGTGTTCTCTACCAGATTTGTGGGATAGTCTGGTTATTGCAATAGGTAGCAATGCAACTACCTTTTAGTTTATGAAATAGTCTCAGCCTTGCTGCTAGAGGAGATGAGATAAAAAAAATATGGAGAGCCAGAATGGTGATACCTTGTCTATACGAGGAAGGTCCTGAAACAGAAACAAAAATAAGTCATCGAGTGGGAGATCTAAATCTCCAGGAAAACCTGTAAAGGTGGTGTGCTAGCAATGTGGAAAGGAAGGCCACTTTAAAAGGGATTGTAAATCTAAGGTCCTGACAAAGGAAAGGGATCTAATGACACTCCTTCCTCAGAGGCGAAAAGAACCTCAAATGAAGGTGGGGATGTGTACTTGGCTTCTTCAACTACACATGTAGATCATGAGGCATGGTTGATTGACTCAGGTGCATCCTTTCACTTCACTCCCTATAGAGAGTGGTTCTGCGAGTATGAGAAATATGATGGTGGTGATTTCTTGTTGGGGGATGACAAGAAGGCTAGAATTGTTGGTCGCAGAAAAGTAAAGTTGAAGTAGTAAGGTGGAAGGGTTAGAACACTTCCAGGTGTTCTACATATTTCTGCATTAGGCAGAAATCTGATTTCTGTCACCAAGTTGGATGATGCAGGTGTAGAAATAGTGTTCGAGAAGAATACCTGCAAAATGGTTTGGGGAGCACTGGTATTGATGCAGGGAGTTCGGATTGGAACTCTGTACAAGCTGCAAGGTAGCACTGTTATTGATGGGTGCAATAGTTCTATGGTTCTTGAAAGTGGAGCAGAAAATCCAGTGGTCTCTGGAGAGAAGACCATGTTGTGGCATCAAAGGCTTGGACATATTGGAGAGAAGGGCCTTCGAATACTTCATGGTAAAGGTATGGTAGAAGGTATGAGTAATAGCTCTCTGTATTTTGATTTCTGTGAAAAATGTGTATATGGGAAGCAGAATGGGGTGAATTTCCCCTCTAGTGGTAAGAGGGCGAAACAGATATTAGAGCTTCTGCACAGTGATGTGTTTGGACTAGGGAAGGTTCCATCACTTGGTAAGTCTATGTACTATGTATCATTTATAGATGACTTCTCAAGGAATATATGGATATATTTCCTTAAGAAGAAATCTGAAGTCTTTGACAAGTTTAAAGAATTTAAAGCTGTAGTGGAAAACCAGACAGAGAAGAAGATAAAGGTGCTGAGGACAGATAATGGTGGAGAGTTTTGCAGCAAGGAATTTGAAGAATTTTGTAAGAAGTGTGACATATCATGACAGAAGACTACTCCATATAAACCTCAACAAAATGGAGTTGCAAAAAGAATGAACAAGACGTTGATGGAAAGGGGAAGAAGCATGCTCACTGGTGCCCAGTTAGGACAAGAATTCTAGGCAGAGGTGGTGGATATTGCATGTTACCTGGTCAACAGGTCACCTTCATCAGCGTTGGAGGATAAGACTCCACAAGAGGTATGGAATGGTAAGAAACCCTCTCTTTCACATCTAAGGGTATTTGGATGTGATGCATATGTACATGTTCCAAAGGAGAAAAAAACCAAGTTGGATAGTAAATCTAAAAAGTGCATCTTTATTAGGTATAAGGATGGTTTAAATGGTTATAAGCTTTGGAACCCAGTAACAAGGAAGGTTGTTTACAGTGGAGATGTGGTGTTCAGAGAGGTGAAAGATGTTATTAAACATGAAGTTCAACCAAAGGAACCTAAGAAGATAGAGTTTGAGCTTAAGGAGGAAGAATCAGACTCTATAGCAGAGGAGGAATCAGAAGATGAAGAGCCACAAACTCAGCCTATGAGAAGATCAGTTCGAGAAAGAAGGCCGCCAGAAAGGTATAGTTCATCTACTTTTTGTTCAGATTTTACTTTGTCTATTACTGATGATGATCCTAGAACTGTGAAGGAAGCAGTGGACTCAGAGGATCGAAAACTCTAGAAAGAGGCTATGGTTGATGAAATGGCATCTTTGCAAAAAAATGAGGCTTGGGATCTGGTGGAGTTGTTGGCCGAAAGGAAACCCATTAGCAACAAATGAGTGTTCAAGAAGAAGACAAATGGAGAAGGAAAAGTGGAGAAATACAAAGCTCAGTTGGTAGCAAAAGGTTATTCCCAGGTGTTGAGAATTGATTTTGTTGATATTTTTTCTCCTATTGCCAAGGTAAGTTCTATTAGATTACTTTTATCTGTTGATGTTGCTTTTGATTTTGACGTAGAAAAGGTGGATGTAAAGACAACATTTCTTCATGGGTATCTGGAAGAGGAAATCTACATGAAGCAACCTGAAGGCTTTGCGGTGAAGGATAAGAAAGAACTGGCATGCAAGTTAAAGAAGTATCTATATGGGTTAAAACAGTCACCAAGGATGTGGTATCAGAAATTTGATACATTTATACGGGGACT
Source organism: Pinus tabuliformis (assembly GCA_031772625.1). Taxonomy (NCBI): domain Eukaryota; kingdom Viridiplantae; phylum Streptophyta; class Pinopsida; order Pinales; family Pinaceae; genus Pinus; species Pinus tabuliformis. The sequence continues at coordinate 234,654,003 of CM062820.1, read as the reverse complement.
TGGCTTCACCAGAAGCAAATCAGATCACTGTTTGTATTTTAAATTAATTGGTGACTATGTTATTTATCTGGTCTTGTATGTGGATGATATGTTGCTAGTTGGAAACGACAAAGAAACTATCTAGGATTTGAGGACACAATTGTCCTCCAAATTCGACATGAAAGACCTTGGTACTGCAAAATATATTTTGGGCATGGAAGTTAAAAGAGATTGGGAAAAGAAGAAGCTCTGGTTAAACCAGAGGAAGCATGTCGAGACAATACTGCAGAGGTTTAATATGCAGGATAGTAAACCAGTGAAGGTTCCTATTCCTATAGGTGTAAGGTTATGTGCTGAATAGTGTCCCAAGACACAATAAGAGGAAGAGGACATGTCCCATGTTCCATATGTAAGTGCAGTCAGTAGCCTAATGTATGTAATGGTCTATACTAGACCAGACATTGCACATGCGGTGGGAGTATTCAGCAGCTTTATGTCAAAACTAGGAAAGAAGCATTGGACAACAGTGAAGCGGGTTTTCAGGTATTTTCATGGCACTATTGATTATTATTTGTGCTACCAAGGAAGACTAGGATTGGATAGAGTGTTGGATATTTGTGGCTTTGTTGATGGAGACTGGGCTAGAGATCTGGATCAGAGAAGATCTACAAGTGGGTATGTGTTTAACCTATTTCGAGGTATAGTCAGTTGGCACATCAACTACAGAGGCAAAATACATGGCAACCACTCATGCAAGCAAGGAAGAAATTTGATTGCAGAGATTATGTTCAAGTACGGGGTTAGTACAAGAAGATATAAGGATAGACTGTACAACCAAAGTGCAATTTTTTTGCAAAGAACCCCACATATCATTCAAAGGCAAAGAACATGGATGTTCAGTATCACTTTGTGAGGGATATGATAGAAGACAAAAAGATGTTGCTGGTAAAGTTAGACACTTTGAAGAATACTGCAGATGCATTGACAAAATCTGTGAGCTCTAAGAAGTTCTCCTGGTGTAGAGAAACAATGGCCATTGTAGGGCTGGATAAATGACTAAGCTCTCTTGTGGCCCCTTGTGGAAAGAAAACAACAAGTGGGAGAATGTTGGGTTGTGTTATATTCTTTCCACGACTAGCCCACATAGTTAACTGGGGGTCGGGGGGGTTTGAGGTGTACCCATAACCCCACTTTATGGGGTTCGGGATAGTGCCCCAGGAAATTTTGGTTTTGGACCCTTGTTAGGTAGGGCGGACCACCTATGGTTTTGTGCATGATTTTCGCACATGTTTTTTGGACGCGATGGTTTTTGGTCCATGGTATTGCACGTGATCGTTTTCTGTCCATGGTATTGGATGCGATGGTTTTCGGTCCATGGTATTGGATGCAATGGTTTTTAGTCCATGGTATTAGACACGATGGTTTTCGGTCCATGGTATTGGATGCGATGGTTTTCGGTCCATGGTATTGGACGCGATGGTTTTTCGGTCCACGGTATTGGATGCTTCGGCATGTATAAATATGTATTATAACATTGAAAGGAACAATAATGAAAAATCAAGCTGGTAGTCGCAGTTTTGGGATCCAGGGGAAAATCTCTGTGTATATGTGTTTTATGTGTTATGCTCTCGCATTGTTTATTTTTTGTGTTTTAGAATTCGTATGCAGGTAATTTCTGTACAGGGTTAAAACCTACAATGTATACATATATATCGCAAGTCGTGTATCACAGGGACCTACGCTAAGCCATATGGCATGATTCCAATGTCGATTGCAATCTGCCGATATCAGTGATCGGCACATCACGCGTCGTGGGGTCCCATCTTTGCCTTGTGGCATCACCAATTGCAATTCATGGATATCGGCGATGGGCATATCGTTAGGCCTGATTGCATCGCATATCTACCTCTGGTTGCCTCATATTGCGATTCACCGATCAGATCTGGATTATTGATCGACCAAATCTGGCGGCTTCTGTTCACTCACTGTTCAAGTCTCCGATAGACCTCATTTCCACCATTTCTTCATATTTTTTCCTCTTTCCCAATGAACAAAAGGGAACTTCTTTTTATGATAACTTCTTCATATGAAGTCTGTTTTCACCGATTCAAGTGGCGTTGGATTTAGAATGAGGAGATCTCTGCTATGAGACTATTTTTGAGAGCAGCATGTGATTTTCATTTTCCTCTGATTTACAAAGGATTTGTGTCATTTGGCACCTTTTACCTCTTATATGAAGTCTTTTAGACTTATAGGTTTATCGATGATCCATTTTTGGATCATCCAGAAAAGGTAAGAGCCATCATGGAGTGGGTATCTCCTAAGAATGTAGATGAGGTGAGATATTTCATGTGTTTGGCAGGCTACTATAGCAGGTTCATCAAGAACTTCTCATAGATTTCTTATCCTATCACATCATTGAAAAGGAAAGGTAAGAAGTTTGAATGGACTGAGTAGTGTGAGGCTAGCTTTGAGCAACTCAAGCAATTGTTGACACATGCACCAGTGCTACAAATTACAGATCTGGACAAAGATTTTGTGGTATTCACATATTCTTGCAAGAGAGGGCTTGATGGAGTCCTTATGCAAGGTGGAAAAGTGGTATGCTATGTGTCCTAGAAACTAAATGAGCATGATCACAACTACCTGACACATGATTTGGAGTTAGAAGTGATCATACATGCATTGAATATGTGGAGACACTATCTTCTTGGAAAGAAATTTGTACTTATGGGTCATCACATTGGGTTGAGGTATTTGTTTGACTAGCTAAATTTGAATGCTAGGCAAGCTAGATGGTTGTCCATGATCAGTGAGTTTGATTTTGAGATAAGGTACATCAAAGGTAAAAAGAACATAGCAGCAGATAGTCTTAGTAGACATGTATAGGTAAATCACTTGGCAACTATGAGCTCCTATGGGATGAACTTACAGGATAAGATCTTGCACGTAGGTCAGTAGGATGTTAGGTATATGTAGATTGTGCATAGGTTATAGTAGGATGCTGGTACAAGAACAGGTGCATGTACAGGTAGTGGTACAGGTACAAGTTGAAGTATAGGTACGGGTATAGGTACAGGTGCAGGTGCACAAGGTATGGATTGTTGTCTTACTACATATGTGTTGGTTAGGTTCCGAGACATAATATATGTACTAGATAACAATGAGCTCAAGAAGGTGATATTGAGGGAGTTTCATGCAAAACCTTATTCAGGTCACCTAAGTTATTAGAAGACATTAACTGCATTGAAGAAATTTTATTATTCGCTGAATATGAAGAGAGATGTAGCAGACTTCGTGTATAGATGTTTTGATCGTCAGTGAGTGAAAGCATAATGTAAGCATCCAGGTGGACTGCTACAACCGATCATGATTCCAAAGTGGAAATGGGATGTCATTTCCATGGAATTCATCACAGCGTTGCAAAAGACAGTGAGACAACATGATTCCATTATGGTCATTATGGACAGACTAAAAAAGGTTGCACACTTCATTCCGTTTATGTCTATGTTCTCAGCTAGTGATGTAGGACATGTATTCATCATAGATGTGGTCAGATTGTATGGTGTTCCAAAAAATGTTGTGGTAGATAAGGATGTGAAGTTCACTTCCATGTTTTGGAAGGAGTTATTTGTAGGTTTCAACACAGAGTTGGCCTTCAGTACAACTTATCATCCACATACAGATGGACAGAAAAGGAGGGGCAACAGGATTTTGGAGGACATGTTGAGGATGTTTGTGATGCATAAACAACAAAAATGGGAAGAGTATCTCCCCTTGGTAGAGTTCGCGTACAACAATGAGTATGAGGAATCATTGAGAATGAGTCATTTTGAGGAATTCTATTGGTAGAGTTGTAACACTCCCATCAGTTGGAGTGATTCGGTTAACAAGGTGTTGATTGGACCAGATATGTTGGCAGACATGGAACAAGAAATGTAGGTAAATAAGAAGAATCTAAAGGAAAGATAGGATAGGAAGAAGAGTTATGCATATAGGAATAGGTTTTTCATGGAGTTCTAGGTTGGGGAATAGTACTTGCGCATCAAAACAAAGAAGAGCTCCTTGTGGATTGGATCATGTGCCAAGTTGGCACCACAGTTTTGTCGACCCTTCAATATCATTGAAAGGATTGTGCAAGTAGCCTATTGACATGCACTGCCTCTGACAATGAAAGACCATGATTATTTTCCATATTTGACTGGTTATGAAGTATGTTAAGGATGTCGTTCATGTGATTGACTGGTCTGTATTGCAGGGGGAACCAGATGGACAATTCCAGCCAGAGCCTCAATGTATATTGCAGAAAAAGGTGCTCATGCTCTAGAACCAAGCAATCGAGCAAGTTAAGGTGTAGTGGAATCACTTTGGGGCCGATGAAGATACATGGAAGATGGCAAATCAGATGTGGGTTATGTATCCTTCCTAGTTTTTTGGTTAAGGAAAAGTAGTTTTGGCTTCGTGTTTTGGTGTGATTTTGGTATATGCTTTGGTATATGTTTTGATATATGTTTTGATGATGTTGTTTTATGTATATATATATATATGGATGTAAATATTGCCATGAGCTATGTTATAAAGATCCACTATGTGGTATGTTGTTATGATGTCATGCTATTATGTTGGTTCACTTTCAGAAAATTAATCATTGTAAATACTGCATCGAGCTAACTTATAAATCTCCATCGATAGTATATTTTTCTTACACCCGTTTTGTGGTCATAGGTGTTGTTTAACACCGAGGACAGTGTTCACCCAAGGGTGAGGGTTCTGTAACAACCCCGATGAAAATTCCATGTAATAAAAGTTAAAAATGATAACCACAGGTTATGGGACACTTATTCCAAGGTGAATGTTGGGAAAAATCCTAGTGATGGGGACCACTTGTGATTATTTATGGCTAAGGATATTCAAAAAGGAAATGGCTAAGGCTTTGGAAAGGAAAAATGACATTTTTGGCACATTTATTTATGAAAATAATGGAAATTGGGAGAAAAATGAAGTGAAAGGTCACAAGTTGCATGCGAGGAGGAAATTTAAGGAAAATAATGGAAAATGATGAAAACAGAGGCCTCATTCATAAAAGGCTTGAGAGGATCAGTTGGTAACATTTTGTCAGTTCAGTGTTGGAGTTCTCTTCTATTCTCTCTCTCTCATACTCTTGGAGACATAGATTTTCCATGAAGCACTCTTGGTGGGTGTGGAATACTTGAATTCTTGGAGCAAGAAGGCAAAGGAAGAGTAGGAAAGTGGAAGAAGGCATCGAGATTAGTAGCTAAATAATATTTTCTTACAGGTACCACATTTCATGTATGTTTCCATTACTCGTTTTGGAATACATGGCACATGCATGTGGTTTCTTAGTTGTGATCTGCCATTGGCATGGAGGATCGCCTGGATTGATAGTGGATTGCCTAGCCTTTCCATTTCCTGGATAGCCATGGTGATTTTGGGTTTACTTTAATTGTTTTCTTTTGTTGGTTTCCTTAGCTTGGGTTGATTTTCTAGTTCCTTGAGTCTTGGTTGGACAAACTCTCTCGAGCCTTGTAACAACTTGGGTTGAGTTACTAGTCTGGTAGCCTTGGTTGGAAAAACACTCTGGAGCCCTTCGTGGGTTGAGTTACGAGTCCTGGAACCTTGGTTGGACAAACACTCTCGAGCATAGAGGCAACTGTGGGTTGAGTTATTAGTCATGGAGCCTTGGTTGGAATAAATACTCTGGAGCCTTGGATGGTTGGGATAGATATCGATCATATGATGGTTTTTTGATGTCCACCTGTGAGGTGGAATCATTGTTTTATGGGTTGAGGTGGATCGTCTATGGAATCCTTAGATGATTTTTAATTGTTGTGTTCTATGAGATCCCACATTCATTCTTGGAATATGGCATGGGGGTGAATGACTGAAGAGAGATTAGACTCAACCCTTCTACGGGTGGGTGGAATATGGAAGTCCCATCTTGGGTTTGGATTGTACATCATTAACAAAAGGTTAGTTCTCTTTGTATTTCTATGATCATTTTGATGGATTGTATGTGGTCTATATGGTTGTACATTCATGAGTATTTATGTCTCTATTATGTTAGTTATGTATGTGTTTTATGACAGCATCCATGTATGGATTTCCTCATGTTTTTACTTATAATTGAATGATCAATGTATCTATGACATAGTGGATGGAATGGCAGTTGATGTGTTGAGGCATCAATGGTTCTTAGTGGTTCTCAGCTAATTATGAGACTTGTATGCTCAGAATTATTAATTACACCTGTAGATTACACATTTGCAATATGTTTGACAAAATGCTGTCATGGCTAGTAGGGGTCTAGTCAAGGTCTTGAACAAGTATTTTCTTTAGTATTTTCATTTCCATGTTATTTTACTGATCTAAAGAGATTGTTCAATTATGGGCAGTGACTTGGGCTCTGGGCCTGTAAAGGTGTCTCAAATCTTAGAGTTGCTGACATAGCACCTAGAGTTTTGGTCTCTGGTCGCTAGTAGGCAAGCCTGTGAGAGTGACTTTGGGTTGTTGGTCACACTCATGCCTACAACATGTTACAAACTAAGCCTTAAATTGTCCAAAAGCTCAGTGGGACCACAAGGCAAGTTGTGTAAAGTATTTGATTAGTTCCTGGGGGTCATATAGCTTATAATTATTTTTTATATGGTTTGTTTTCATTGGTTCCACTTCCTTAACGTGACTTAGGAGTTCGAATCATATCATAGTGCAGGTCTCTCATCGCATGTTTACCCTAGCTAACCGATTGCTTGGGTAGATGTGGGAGGAGGGTGTTACACTTGATGAACACCAATCCATAATAAGCATCAAATGACTTACTTCATAATACATATGAAGTTACAAAAAAAAACATAAAACTAACAAAATTATAACTTTAGTTTAGATGGTTATTATTATTGTTAATAATAAAAATAATCAATAGATAAATTAAGAATAACAAGTTATTATATAATATGTGTGATAACTAATTGTGAAAAGGAAAAAATGATCATAAATATTAGATAATTAATTAAATTACTTTAATTTTAATATTCAATATGATAAAATGTGATTTAAAAAAAAAACTGAATGATTGTGAAAACTCTGAAATGATGAGAATAAGTATATTAAAAAAAGGATATATTTATATGATAATACATTCTTTGTATGATGTGTCGTGAAATGATGCAAGTCAATTAAAATTCTAAAAAATATATGCATAGTGAGGACATATATAATTACTAAATCTAAATTCCAGAATTAGAAAAACATGTTAAAAATATAAATTCTTGCTTAGTAAAAATTCACTTATCTCATTGAATGTACTAAAAGTTATTTTCCTAGATTAATGAACACTACCAATTTGGAACTTTGATGAACACTATTAGTTTGGAACTTGATGACAAAGGGACTTTACCAAAGTTTATTATTCCTTTTGTTTATGACTATTAATCTTGTTAAAAAAAATGCAAAAATATGGTGTAATCTTCACTTCAATGTTAAAAGCATAAATACAGATAATACTAAAGCTTCACATATGGAAGAAATCAACTTATTTGAGTATATAACATAAAGTGGATGGGCATGAAGGATGGAGTCGAGGTAATTTATCCATACCCTATCCTAGAAAGTGTTTAAAGACTTTTGGGTGAATATTAGATGTGATATTGTAAACATATGTTCCTGAATATTTTAACAATTTAGTGATGAGATGAATGGGTATGCAGTATTTTGAAATGGCTTATGTATTTTTCTTATTATTAATTTTATGATAGAAATGGATGAATGGATAAGTTGTGTGAAGTATATTATGGATTTTAGTGGTTATAACATGTAATCTATTGTAATAAAATTTATTCCATAATTTAATTTATCTATTCTATTTATCAAAGATATTTTTGAGGGAACAATTCCTGAGAAAATTGTACCTTTCTTCCCACTTATTTTCACTGGTAAAAAAAATAACAATTTAATTTTGTTTTATAACAATTTATTTTTCTTTTCTTATATATTTACCCTGATGGAGATGTAGACTTCGAGGCCATTAATTAAGGAACATGGTTTTGACACCCAGTTGTTCGTTACAGGACATGTCATGTTGCACAGACATCAACCTGCATGCCTTAGCCAACCTATGTCTTGGGATCTTAAATACATGCATGCTCTTATAGTTGGGGTGCATTACAGAAATTTTGAGGTCTAAAATGGGCCGAAGACAATGTACAACCAAAATAAAATTTATAAGGACTAATAGGATTCAAAATGATCATGTCAACCATGGGGGATGATTCACGTTTTTCAGAGAAAAAATGTAAAAATATTAAAAAAAGAAAAAAGAGACTACTTTTTCAAGTTATCTCCATACGATTTAACTCAAATTTTGAGTTGGAGCACTAGTTGGATGCATAAATTAATTCCTCAGCCAAAGATTACCACGTTGCGTAATTTTTATTGACCCTGTTACACAAAAAATGAGAAATACAGGAAAAACATGATTGCAATCTCAATTTTTCATGTATTTCTCCTTTTTCATGTACCACGGTCCATCGAAAGTATGTAACATGGGTACTCATTGGATGAGGAATTAATTTATGCATCCAATGAGTGTGAAAAAGTAGTTTTTATTATTTTTTCCCTATAAAATTTGATGATGTAATTTAATATTATTTTATTATTTCCACTATTATTTTATAATATTCCTTAAGAGCCTTGTTTTAGACTTTAAAATTTCTCTAATGGAAGATTATTATTGTGCAGAGGAGCGAGGGTGAGGCATTCTACTCCCCTCATGCCCCTAACCTTATGGTACTACAAATTTGTGTCTGGCCATCCTTACATTGGATCACAATGGAGGGAGAGGTTTTTAACTGTTGCTTCGTCAATGTTGGTGGTTTTTAGTCTAAGGAATTGAGGGTGGTAGGTCTACAATTTGTGGTGATGGTGTGTTTCTTGTGGAGGGGCATCACGACACATTTCTCCTAGTTAAGGGTGCAAAGGGAATATTTTCCAATGGGCTTCATTATGCTATGGATGATGTGTATATCCTAGGGTGCCCTTTATTGTAGTCAATGTTCTTTGTACTCTTTTTACACAATTTCGAATGAGGCACAGTCTTTGAGCTGGTGGTCATTCTCTCTAGTTCGACTCCCCTGGTTCATGACTCTACAGGTATCTCATTCCCCTGCCATGACTTGTGTTAATTTGGCAACTCAGTGATAAATTCCAATCAAGGGAATAGATTCCTCTTTTTGAGAGGACTAATTTTGACTATTGAAGTGCTCAATTCAGAAAAGGGAAGTGTATTTTTGAATTAAGCCCACATGTGCTCAAAAGGACAGGTCAGCCCGAAAGAGAAATTGGATACCCATGGATGGCTATAAATACAAGTCAACTGACCCTCATTTGGAAATCATTATCATGATCATTCTTCTTTCTTTGGTGTGTCCCACACAATTCTAGGATGGTTTGCAGAAGTTCGCTCACACAGGTATAAGATTGCAGAGTCTGAAGCTTGCATGTGTGTTTAAGGTTTGGGTTTCCAACTATAGACATGCTTGAGGGAAATTTCATTCACAACTACAGGAACACAGGATCATGTGTGCAGTTGGAGGCTTTAAGTTCCATGCACATCACTCTCTTCATGTGGTTGGGAGCCATGGTTTGAGTTTTTGTTATAGATCTAATATGAACATATATGAGAATACAAATATACCCAGAAATAATATGAAATGATTCTTTATTGATCAAAACCCTTAAGGTAGGGCAACACCATACATTCACTCCTTAAGGAAGGAGAACACTCCACAAGCCATATGCTTGTTCATACAATAATCCTTGACATCTCTCCATGTGGAGTCTCTAGCCTCTATATAGGCCTCATACATACAATACCATGGATCATTACCATGGTTCCCTCATACCATAAAACTAATAACATGGACCCATTACATGATTACTAACTACTTGTGGTCCCTTACATGATATGGGTTAACCACCTTATTAATTACTATGGCCCATCCCATTATTACATTATTACCTTGGGTACCTCCCTTTGCACCCCATATTATCCCCCCTAGGTATATAACATTCCACCCCCTTTAGCATGTTTCATCCCCGAAACATGGGAAGAACACAAATAATAAGATCTACTCAAAAGAGTAGTCCACTGGTACCATGCACGTGCATCTAGCCATCCAAGAGAAAGGTGAACCCTCAATCTTGTTGATGCCTCACCCGCTTGAGATGGACGTTGACCGTGGTATCTCTTCTGTGTTGATGTGTAGTAGGTGGATCTTCGCTCCTCTCTATCTGTCCTGCGGGGGTTGTTGTCCTTGTGGCTAATTGGTTGCCATCTTGTTGGTTGTTGTCTTGCGGGGTGATGTGGGTGGTGATATGTTGAAGTTTTAACCCACGGTGTCTTTTTCTTTGATTCACCCCTGACTGGAGGCTGACCGTTATCTAGTGCATGATGTGGTGCCTGTTGTGGTGTCTTATCAACCATTGAGTGCTCATCTGATGTATTGACACCTGTAACCTTTTATGCTTCAGCCTTTGTTTGTGTTTGATTGTCGATCATCACTAGCTCATCATCTGATATGTCAGTCCCTGGAACATCTTCTTCTTCAGCCTCCTTGGACTCTACCTGTTTATTAATGTAAATATCCTATAATGTAATTTTCTTCTTTTTATACCAGAGCTTCAGAAATTTCTTCTGAACATTAATATTGATAGTACCCACTAATTCCATCCAAGGGTATCCCAAAACAACATCCATGTTATCCATATCTAAAGTATAAAAATCACCATGCAACACATAATTATCCATAGAAAGCTTCAAATCTTTATAAACTTGCACATCCTGTGTGTTTTCAATGTGTTTTGCTGGCACTTGTAATTTTTTTTCCAAGTTGACATTTATGAGATTTTGCTTGCAACTCGGATTTATAGACACAATGATTTTCTCCTTCTGAATCAATCCATGAACCTGCAATAAGGAGACACTAGTAGAACATAACCCCTGACGTGTCTCATTCATTTTTCTAGCACAAGACCATTTGTCCATAAGGAGTTTTTCAAATTCTTCATCCAAAAATTCGGACAATTGTTTGATGCCAAGTGAGTTCCACCATATGTCAGCCTCTTCTGTCAAATTAAGCCGTACTATAGCCTTCCAAAATACCCCATATTTGAACTTTATTCTTTGTATGAATTCTTCAATAGTAGGGCTATCATCTTTCCCTGTAAACCTAGGATCCGCCATCAAAAATATTTTGAAAAAATTTCCCTTACTTGGTGAAACTTTAAAATGGACACAATTCCATCAATATTGCCTAGAATCCATATTATGACCTATTTTTGGAAATCGAACAACCATTCTGCATTTTCCCATGTGATAGAAATCTTGATCCAAGCACTGGAATTTCAGATCTGTGTTGCAACACTCCCACCATCACCAAAACTTCTGAAAAAAAGAGCTGATTTTAAATCAATGATATCTCCCTCATCCAGACTCCAATTTGACTGATTTTTTTTTTTTGAAATTGAGTATTTTTTCACAAAGAATCCAGATCTGCAATTAGATTTTGTAGCTCTTGCACCAGGACATCCAGATCTACACCGCAATTTTGCTGCCTCGAAAAATTGTCTGCAACACAACTGATTTTTAAATCAGTGATATCTCCTTCATCCGGACTCCGATTTGACTGATTTTTTTTTTTGAAATTGGGTAATTTTTCACCAAGAATCTAGATCTGTAATTATATTTTGCAGATCTTGCACCAGGACATCCAGATCTGCGCTGCAAACTCACTGCCCCAAAAAATTGTTGGCAACCCCACTGATTTTTAAATCAGCGATATCTCCTTCATTCGGACTCCGTTTCGACCGATTTTTTTTTTGAAATCAGGTATTTTTTCACATAGAATCCAAATCTACAATTATATTTTGCATATTTTCCCCAAAATGTATAGATCTAATTTGCAACTCGCCGACTCAGAATTTTCTTGCAAAACATAAAAAAAAAGAATTCTCCACCTTAGCCCAAGAAAGTGCTCTGATACCACTTGCTATAGCTCTGATACCACTTGTTATAGATCTAACCTAGAAAATATATGAGAATAGAAATAAACCCAAGAATAACAAGATCTGAATATAGATAGAAATGATTCACTTTATTGGTATCAAACCCTTAAGGTAGGGCAACACCATACATTCACTCCTTAAGGAAGGAGAAAACTCCACAAGCCAGATGCTTGTTCATGAAATAATCCTTAACATCTCTCCATGTGGAGTCTCTAGCCTCTATATAGGCCTCATACATACAATACCATGGATCATTACCATGGTTCCCTCATACCATCAAACTAATACCATGGGTCCATTACATGATTACTAACTACTTGTGGTCTCTTACATGATATGGGTTAACCACCTTATTTATTACTATGGCCCATCCCATTATTACATTATTACCTTGGGTACCTCCCTTTTTACCCCATATTATCCCCCCTAGGTATATAACAGTTTTACAGTTTACCACATATTTTGTAAGTTGATCGCAGAGGTTGGAAGTTGGCGACAAATAGTGACTACTGAAGACAGTCTTGTAAAGTAGGATTTTGATTATTAGCATTCATGGGTTCATCTCATGGATGCTTTTTAATTGATTTTTTTTGATAGGATTATGGTTGAATATATGGATCATTGTACTATTTTTTACTGAAGCATTCAATGAAAATCTATTAAGAAGAAAAATTTGAAAGTGTTTTCCCCATAGTGGGTTTTGTGCTAGTCTCTGAGCAATCCTAGTGTCTCTATGTGTGAATTATTTTCTTCTATTGTTCCTTTATGTTATGCTTCATTGACAATGATATTGTTCTTTTTAGATAATTGCATATGTTGTTTAATATTTTTGTAAAAATGAATAATGATATGATGTTGTGGGGTCAATTTAATATGCAAATGAAGAAATGAAATTATCTAAAGCAAAGAAAAATATAGCCCTAAGAAAATTTAACATGCCGTCAGAGTTGGGCTAGAGAAAAGTCATTAAAGATCACCCCTATGAAGAGTAATTTGAATATTAGGTTTTAATGCATATTATGAGGTTAGGGCTTGGAAGAAACCCTAGATTATGACAAAAGTTTGAGATGTGCAATCTAGAAACCCTAGCATGATCAAAATGAAGATGTTCTAACACTTGTGACAGGTTCAATATAATTATAGATGTGATAGTCTTATTTAGGCATGATTGTTAATCAATTGGTTGACATATAATGAAGGCAACAATGTTATATAGACAATGGACAATCATTACTCTTTAAGGCTCATTCAAGAGGGAGATATTCACCTCTCATTCAAGGTAAGTACTTTTTCGATTTATCTTACTTCTTCATATCTTTCATGTCTTTACTTTTTTTTTAGATTTATTGACCAAATCATTGATTATACTTCCTAGATGTATATTAGAGTATTTCGATATTTATAACCTCCTCATGACATGTGATAAGTGGATCCTTCTTTAGGATCACCTGAGGTGCAGGAAAATATGACTAGTGTAGGAAGAGAAGGGTTAGTACTAGAAAAGGAAAGAGGTGTTTGATGAAAATTTAACAAAGTACTCCAACTGCCAATGTCAAATAAGAAGGTGGAAAGGTATGTGAATGTTATAAGGTATGTATAACATATTTTTTAAGGTGCAATATTGGATGGAAAGGTAATACCTTATGTATGATGAGCACATCACCTTCACAAATGCCTCATGCAAGAATATGAAAGTAAGTTTGATTTATGGTACATATGATATATTGGTGTTTTATATGAGATTTACGATTGAGGATAAAATTATATCCCCTAGGTGAGTGGCTAACCTAGAAAAATAGAGGGACAAGCAACATAATGCTTTTTGTTAAAGTAAATAGATGACAAAGTGATGCCTACCTGGAATCCTTCGCACACTTCACTCTTTCTTTCGCTTGGAAACTTCAATTCCATCTTTGATTTCCAAAATTAGAACCTACATAATCAGATAACGTGAGCTAAGAAGCTACGAGATCTATGTATTATCATTTGAGTACTCTATTCAATAGATCAACATTGTATTGAAATAAGTGAAATAACAACATCACATATAGGAAAACAATGAATTATTTTCACTAATATAAATGGAAGGAGATTGCAACCATAAATATCAGTTGATCTTGTAGAATAGCTCCTCCAAGTTGTTGACTTGTCCTTTCCTCCTTACAATATGCACCTCCAAGCACCCTAAATGCATGAGATGATGACCAGTCACTACAACAACATAAGGGCAGAATCACTCTCCAAAAGCTAACCCCCAACCACATACAAGGCTAGGAATATATATAGAAGTAGGGTAAGTTGGGAGTTCTTATCCAATTACCAATATAGGGTGAGAGATCCAGCTTTGATGGAGCTATAGGATCAAAGTATAAGTAGTGAAAACTCCAATGTAGGGAATGATAGGATCCAAATGTTTTATCCAAGTTAAGTAGTTGTAACATATTCTAGAAACTCCTAGAAGGGGAAGCTTCCAAAATCCCGATCATTCTATCCAATTTCTAGAACCAATGTAGGTGCAAAGGAGAGCAACTCGTTGGTGACCAACGCAGGCTATAGTGGAGCAACCTACTAGTGAATGCACCCCAATAGGCTTATAGGGAGCGTTGGTCCTCAAATTGGCTCACATGAAGTAGTTTAGGTATAAAACACTTGGAAATGAAAGATACATGCTTAGGTGTTTGTGAAAGATGGTGACTAGTGTTGGGTTGTGTTATATTCTTTCCATAACTAGCCCACATAGTTAATTGGGGGGTTAGAAGGGGGGCAGAGCCCCCATTCATTTCGTCGATTGTATAGCGGGGGGGCACAAGGGGTTTGAGGTGTACCCGTAACCCCACTTTATGGTTTTGTGCATGATTTTCACACATGCTTTTTGGACACGATGGTTTTCGGTCCATGGTATTGGACACAATGGTTTTTGGTCCATGGTATTGGATGCTTCGGTATGTATAAATATGTATTATAAAATTGAAAGGAACATAATGAAAAATCAAGCTAATAGTCTTGGTTTTGGGATCTAGGGGAAAATCTCTATGTATATGTGTTTTATGTGTTATTCTCTCGCATTGTTTATTTTCTGTGTTTCAGAATTCATATGCAGGTAATTTTTGTACATGGTTAAAACCTAAATTTGGTATTAGAGCAGTTTTGGCTTCAAGGGGACGCCTTTATTGCTGAGGGGTTTTGCTTGGGCATGTGGTAGACCCTGTTCAGTGGGAGATCTATGAGATCAATTTTGGTGGTGAAAGGAGATGGTGAGTAGTGGAAAGATAGAGAGCGACAAATTTAATGGTCATAGTTTTGAGTTGTGGAAACTCAAGATGGAGGATCTATTGGTGGATAAAGATCAGTGGATCATGGTAGATCCAGGTACTAAACCAACGAGAGTGTCTGATGAAGAATGAAAGAAGTTGGATCAGAAGGCAAAGAGCACAATATGATTATCTGTCTCAGATTCAGTATTGTTGAATGTATCAGGGGAAGTTATGGCAAAGGCTTTGTGGGACAAGTTAGGGACTATGTACCAATCTAAGTCTCTAGTGAATAAACTGTTCATACGGAAAAAGCTATATAACCTAAAGATGAAAGATGGAGACTCGGTGACAGAGCATCTCAACACATTTAATACTGTGGTAAGTCAGTTAGCATCTACTGATATTAAAATTTTAGATGAAGATAAGTGCATCAGTTTGTTGCATTCTCTACCAGATTTGTGGGATAGTTTGGTTATTGCAATAGGTAGCAATGCAACAGCCTTGCAGTTTGATGAAATAGTCTCATCCTTGCTAACAGAGGAGATGAGATGGAAAAATATGGAGTGCCAGAATGTTGATGCCTTGTCTATACAAGGATGGTCCCAGAACAAAAACAAAAATAAGTCATCAAGTGGGAGATCTAAATCTAGAGGGGATCTAAATCTCCAGGAAAACCTATAAAGGTGGTGTGCTGGAAATGCAGAAAGGAATGGCACTACAAAAGGGACTGTAAATCTAAAGCTCCTGATAAAGGAAAGGGATCTAATGATGCTCCTTCTGCAGAGGCTAAAACCACCTCAGATGAAGGTGGGGATGTGTACCTGGCTTCTTCAAGTACACATGTAGACCATGGTCATGGTTGATTGACTTAGGTGCCTCCTTTCACTTCACTCCCAATAGAGAGTGGTTCTGCGAGTATGAGAAATACGATGGTGGTGATGTCTTCTTAGGGGATGATAGGAAGGCTAGAATTATTGGTTGTGGAAAAGTAAAGTTGAAGTTGCAAGGTGGAAGGGTTAGAACACTTCCGGGTGTTCTGCATATTCCTGCATTGGCCAGAAATCTAATTTCTGTAAACAAGCTGGATGAACCAAGTGTAAAAATAGTATTCTAGAAGGATACCTACAAAATGGTTTGGGGAGCACTGGTATTGATGCAGGGAGTTCGAACTGGAACTCTGTACAAGCTGCGAGGTAGCACTGTTATTGATGGGTGCAACAGTTCTACGGTTCCTAAAAGTGGAGCAGAAAATCTAGTGGTCTCTGGGGAGAAGACCATGTTGTGGCATCAAAGGCTTCGAAATATTAGAGAGAAGGGCCTTCGAATACTTCATGGTAAAGGTATGGTAGAAGGCATGAGTAATAGCTCTCTAGATTTTGATTTCCATGAAAATTGTCTATATGGGAAGCAGAATCGGGTGACTTTCCCCTCTGGTAGTAAGAGGGCGAAACAGATATTAGAACTTGTGCACAGTGATGTGTTTGGACCTGTGAAGGTTCCATCACTGAGTAAGTCTGTGTACTATGTATCATTTATAGATGACTTCTCAAGGAATACATGGATATATTTCCTTAAGAAGAAATCTGAAGCCTTTGAAAAGTTTAAAGAACTTAAGGCTCTCGTGGAAAATCCAACAGAGAAGAAGATAAAGGTGCTGAGGACAGATAATGGTGGAGAGTTTTGCAGCAAGGAATTTGAAGAATTCTATAAGAAGTGTGGTATAGCACGACAGATGTCTACTCCATATACAGCTGAGCAAAATGGAGTTGCAGAAAGAATGAATAAGACGATGATGGAAAGGGCAAGAAGCACGCTCAATGGTGCCGGGTTAGGACAAGAATTTTGGGCAGAGGCAGTGGATACTACATGTTACCTGGTCAACAGGTCACTTTCATCAGCTTTGGAGGATAAGAATCCACAAGAGGTATGGACTGGTAAGAAATGCTCTCTTTCACCTCAGAGGGTATTTGGATGTGATGCATATGTACATGTTCCAAAGGAGAAATGAACCAAGTTGGATAGTGAATCTGAAAAGTGCATCTTTATTGGGTATAAGGATGGTTTAAAGGGTTATAAGCTTTGGAACCCAGTCACATGGAAGGTTGTGTACAACCGAGATGTGGTGTTCAGAGAGGTAAAATATGTTATTAAACATGAAGTCCAACCAAAGGAACCTGAGAAGATAGAGTTTGAGTTTAAGGAGGAAGAATCAGACTCTACAGCAGAGTAGGAATCAGAAGATGAAGAGCCACAAACTCTGGGTGTGAGAAGATCAGTTCAAGAAGGAAGGTAGCCAGAAAGGTATAGTCCATCTGCTTTCTGTTCAAATTTTTCTTTATCTATTACTGACGATGATCCCGAAACTGTGAAGGAAGCAGTAGATTTAGAGGATGGAAAACTCTGGAAAGAGACCATGGTTGATGAAATGGCATGTTTGCACAAAAATGAGGCTTGGGATCTAGTGGAGTTGCCGGCTAGAAGGAAACCCATTGGCAGCAAATGGGTGTTCAAGAAGAAGACAAATGCAGAAGGAAAGGTGGAGAAATACAAATCTCGGTTGGTACCAAAAGGTTATTCCCAGGTGTCGGGAATTGATTTTGGTGATATTTTTTCTCTTGTTGCCAAGGTAACTTCTATTAGATTACTTTTATCTGTTGTTGATGCTTTTGATTTTGAGGTAGAACAGATCGATGTGAAGACAGTATTTCTTCACGAGGATCTGGAAGAGGAAATATACATGAAGTAAACTGAAGGCTTTGCGGTGAAGGGTAAGAATGAACTAGTATGCAAGTTAAAGAAATCTATGTATGGTTTAAAATAGTCACCAAGGATGTGGTATCAGAAATTTGATACATTTATATGGGGACTTGGCTTCACCAGAAGCAAGTAGATCATTGTCTGTATTTTAAATTAATTGGTGACCGTGTTATTTATCTGGTCTTGTATGTGGATGATATGTTGCTGGTTGGAAATGACAAAAAAATTATCTAGGATTTAAAGACCCAATTATCCTCCAAATTTGACATGAAATATCTTCGTGCTGCAAACTATATTTTGGGCATGGAAATTAAAAGAGATTAGGCAAAGAGGAAGCTTTGGTTAAACCAGAGGAAGTATGTTGAGACAATACTGCACAGGTTCAATATTCAGGATAGTAAACTGGTGAAGGTCCCTATTCCTGTAGGTGTGAGGTTATCTGCTGAACAATGTCCCAAGACACAAGAAGAGGAAGAGGAAATGTCCCATGTTCCATATGCAATTGTAGTCGGTAGCCTGATGTATGCAATGCTCTATACTAGAGTAGACATTGCACATGCAATGGGAGTATTGAGTAGGTTTATGTCAAAACCAGGGAAGGAGCACTGAACAACATTGAAGTGGGTTTTCAGGTATTTTCGTGGCACTAGTGATTATGGTTTATGCTACCAAGGAAGATTAGGATTGGACAAAATGTTGGATATTCATGGATTTGTTGATGCAGACTGGGCTGGAGATCTAGATTAGAGAAGATTTACAAGTGGGTATGCTTTTAACCTATTTGGAGGTGCAATCAGTTGGATGAGTAAGAAACAATCTGTAGTGGCACTATCAACTACAGAGGTAGAATACATGGCAGCCACTCATGCAAGCAAGGAAGCAGTTTGGTTCGAGAGATTGTGTTCAAGTATGGGGTTAGTATAGGGAGCTATAAGGATAGACTGTGACAGCCAAAGTGCAATTTTGTTGGCAAAGAACCCTGCATATCATTCAAATACAAAGCATGTTGATGTTCAATATCACTTTGTGAGGGATATGATAGAATAAAAAAAGGTGTTGCTAGTAAAGGTGGACACTTTAAGGAATACTCTAGATGAATTGACAAAATCTATGAGCTCCAAGAAGTTCTCTTGGTGTAGGGAGACAATGGGCATTTCACAGCTGGAAAAATGAGTAAGCTCTCTAGTGGCCCCCTATGGAAAGAAAACAACAACTGGGAGAATGTTGGGTGGTGTTATATTCTTTCCACGACTAGCCCACATAGTTAACCAATGGGTTAGAGGGGGGGCAGAGCCCCCCTTCGTTGCACCGATTGTGTAGCAGGGGTGGGGGGTCACGGGGGATTTGAGGCATACCTGTAACCCCACTTTATGGAGTCTGGGGCAGCGCCTTGGAAAATTTTGGTTTTGCACCCTATGTTAGGATAAGCGAACCCACTTATGGTTTTGTGCATGATTTTCGCACATGCTTTTTGGACGCGATGGTTTTCAGTCCATGGTATTGGATGCTTCAGCATGTATAAATATGTATTATAACATTGAAAGGAACATAATGAAAAATCAAGCTAGTAGTCCAGGTTTTGGGATCTAGGGGAAAATCTCTGTATATATGTGTTTTATGTGTTATGCTCTCACATTATTTATTTTCTGTGTTTTAGAATTCATATGCAGGTAATTTTTGTACGGGGTTAAAACCTACAACTAGGGGGAATATGATGTTGATTGATCCAATTAGGAGGCTCAATGATCAGATGTGAAAAAATGGCCTATAACAGAATTCTCCCTAAAGTGCAAAGTCATAGATGATGACTGATGATTGAAGTGTTTTACCTTGTGACAAGTAGGGATCAAGCACAATTGACGAGCTTCATCTGTTACAATACATTTATAACATGAAATCTTTGTTTGCTAAGGGAGGCATATGCATGCTCAGCTCATAAGCTAAAATAACATGTACAATGATCAAAATAAGTGTCCACAGATGTAACTAGTGCACTCATGACTGGATGACTATCTAATGATCATGACCATCATACATGGCGATCTTGTATAATCCTGAAATCACAGAGCAAATGGTGGAAAATAGATCTAAGGTCTTCTACCTCATTCACAAAACCAACAAGTGTATGAGTCTAACCATGTGAATCAATGAGATAGATTTGAACATGGTAGACAACATCTAATTACTGAGTAATGATGTAATTCATTAACAAATGCAAGAGAAACCGTTGATGATGCTAATGGTGCTCAAGGTACTATGGTACAATTTCTATGGTGTGAATGAATGAGTTGATGTCGAAAGCCACAAATAATCTTTCGTTCGAAGGCCATTTATGTATCCCTCTCATGTAGAGTGAGGAAACGTGCCATTGATGTATGCAAGAACCAAGGTATGAAAGGTGTGTTTCTAAGTCAACTTCCTGGATGATGTGCGGATGTCGACAAGAAGCGACTTGTCATAGGATGGCCTTGATATATCCCCCATCAATGACATGAAACAAGTATCATGATTAAGACAGAATGATCAGAATGATGCTGACATGGAACTTGATCATGCAAGGCATACATGAAATTAAGTCTTAAGAGTATTGCAGTAGAGATCAACTGAATGAATTCTCTTGAACACACCGATGACACTAAATGGAGTTGGTAGAATTGACCCAAAACCAAAATGGAGGCTCTGAAAATGGTATGATAATAAAAATACAAGAAGATTACCCAACCCAGCAACCATGGAGATGAAGTGGAAGAGTCTCGTTTTCAAGAGCGACTCCCTGCCATTAGGAAAATGGAATCCATTTTTTTCCCAATTTCCACAACCATATTGGTTAGTACCTCTTTGTTTTTTAACAAGCTTGAGGAGGATAACATATGCCTGGTATGTAAGTTCATCCTTCGGATGAATCCCTCAGAGTATATTTAATGAACGCTGAGATGGAGTCGATTGGCCTCATCATGTTTGATAAGTCCATAGTTATTTTATGTTTTTACAATTGCAGTGAAGGTAAAACTTGACATATTTTTCATGTTTAGAGAGTTTGAGAAAGATATGAAAAAGAAAACTCCAAATGTCCCTTTCCTTAGGTAAGAAAGGTATAAAATAATACCCAAGAGATCCTCTTATCCATGTTCGACTAAGGTATTCCTTTTTCGGAATTAGTCTATCTAAGTGTGGAAAATGGTTAAAATTATACTAAGTAGACATATTTTCATTAACTTTTGCAAGTTCGAGAAGACAAGGGATCATAAATATTGTCATGTTTTGGGAGTTTGAAAAGGGCTGAAAGAGGACTTCTCTTGGAGGAATGAGTGGTATAAAGGGTAGCACCTAGTTCTGATCATGATGGAACTACTCAAAACACGCAAAGCTCAAGAGACAGGCTAAAAAACCACCAATTGTAGTGGTTCCTAGGGTAAAGGTAAAACAACCAAGTGAAAGTTTATGATCGACTAAGTAGATAGTGACGATGGAATGAGAAAACCAAGGCTCATTTGGGAAAAACAGGCTGATAAAAATGGAAATCACGAGGGCCAAAATGGGAATGGTTTCATTTCTACATCAGCTTCAAACATGGGAAAATATGTTTGAAATTGGTTTCACTTTTACACAAGCTTGAAATAGAGGAAAAACTATGCTTGAAATAACTTTCATGCCCCCATAATAATGACTCAATTCAAGGTACATGCCCATCAAGCTTCATTTCATGCACCTAATTAGACTAATGGGTACTAACATTTGGATGGAATGAAGGTTCACTTATGAGATCAAGTGAAAGACTTGACTTGGAATTTACGAGATCTAATCAAAGACTCAAATGGAGAGGGGATTTGTTTCATTTTTTAACCAGCATGACACAGGAAAAGAACTATGCTCATAGGAACCTATTTCATTTTTTAATGAGGTTGATCTAGTAAATGAACTATCCTCCTAAGATCTTGTTTCATTTTTTAACAAGCTTGACACAAGAAAAGGAACTCTGCTCATGACCTTGTTTCATTTTTTATCAAGATTGACATGAGAAAAGGAACTTTTCTCTGACACCTTTTTTCATTTTTTAAGGAGCTTGACAGAAGAAAAATAAATCTGCTTCAAGGACCTTGATGATGACATCTAAGGGGCCATGGCTTCCAAGAGGTTCTCATCAAAAGGGAGAACAATGCTATGGAAGGGATATATATCCAAGCATCTAATGGAAATATCAATCTCCAATGCCCCCAGTAAGTGTTGCACCATATCACCTACCATATTGTCAGTAGTCGTGGGCATGGAACATGTTTCCAAGTAATTAATCTATGGCGGGGGAGATATGATTACATATAAGGACCATTTACAGATTCTCATTGACTGGGAGATAAATTAAGACCAATGAATGAAGCCTTGGTAATGGTCATGATTCTTCCTTCAATGGGAAACACATCACATGAAAGAGTGAAGAGACAAGACCTCCCATGCAATAAACATAGTGACACCCAAGAAATAGATTCCAAAGGGCCTTGGACTACCATCACATCGATATAGACAGTCTTTGCTCCCAAAGTAATTGACAACTTAGGAAGGATCCCTAATAGCTAACTGGTTCCTCTGTTAAAATCCAACATATTCTAGGTAACAGGTACAAGTTGCGGAGAACCTAAAGCTTGCCAAGTATTTGAGGACATAATACTAACATATGCACTTCATCTATGATTGTGCTAGGTATGATCACATTATAAGCCTATACTATGATCTGAAAGGGAATCTAAGGAGGAAGATGATATCCTATCAATCAACTCCAATCAAAGGAAGTGACCATACTACTTGGAGGGGGTGTCATGGCAATGAGAGAACTTCCCCCTTGTGCTATGGGAATGGGAGAACTGCCCTTCAGGTCATTGGAATATGAAGAAATGAGAAGAACCTAAGTAGTATGAGACTCACTCTCTATGGGAAAGGTACAATCAACAAAAGGTGGAATTGATTCAACCATTTTCTCAACCAATGGTTGGTCAAGAAAAGACTCATGGGATTCATGTTTAGAGAGAGTACGATTGATTGGAGATGTATTTTGATCATTCACTTCATCAACTAGTGGAGGATTGGAAGAAAGATTATGATAACTAGCTCGAATATGAGGCTAGGAAGTTGTAAGTTTTTCCAACACTTTTGAGGCTTCATCCATGTAAGGAAAAAGGTGAATAGGATGATTCCCTTCACATAAATTACACATAAATTTGACCCTACCCTTTTTCCCACAGACCTTACAATTGTTAGTTGAGGGTTTGTCACCAATATCATCTCTACAAGTTCACAACAAAGGCCAATGTGAGCCTGCGGACCACACTTCTAATACCTTGGTAATACCAGGACTATCTCTAAGAAGGTGGTCACCCTTACATAACATGCAAGGGAATTTAAATTTACAGGTATGATTGGAAGGTTTCTCAACATTAGTCGCATTGCTAACAATGGCTACTTGGTTTTCCCCTTTTTATTTTTCTTCATATTAATATTCATTTTCTTCTTCTTCTTATCCAGCTGATTACTAACTTGGAGGATTTCTCTAGATGAAGAGGAAGAAGAGGAAGAAGACCAATAGTCAAAGAAGGAAAAGGGTCAACTTTAGGATAAACTTGAGGATGATATTGTTTAGGTGGAGGAGACTCAGTTGAGAAGTAGTTCGGACATTCAGAACCATAGGGGTCAAAAATAACCAAACTAGCAAGCCAATGGTAAATCCATGGAAGGAAAATGTTTCCATATAGGGAGGACCAATATTTTCAAAAGAAGGAAAAGGACCAAGATTCCCATTAAAGGGGTTTCCTTGGTTGGTAGACTCAAGAACTGTTGCCATTAGTCTCAACTGAATATCTAGTAAGGAGTATTTCCACATGAAGGATGTTGTTCCGTGGTCAATTAATTGATTTTAGAAACTAAAGACACAAAAAAAAACAAGGAGGGGTACCTAGGTAAAAGGGTTTACCAAGTAACCATGAACTACAATATACACCTTCGTGAACCAACGACTTAATGTACATGGAGGAAATCTCCTTGAATATTGTGTTGGGTGTATCACAATATACAAGGCGACTGACTCAATTACCGATGGATGTATAGTAGCCTATAGGGGACTCCCAAAATATACATGACGGTACGTGGGAGTGCAGTCCATAGTAATGTTGTCTAATGCGTAACTGTTCGATGGGAGCATTCCCATATAATTATCATGTGTGGAGCACCATCTGATATACCCGAAGGTATGTGGATAATGATCCTATAAACTTACGTACGTGGCATGGGATTTTACCCCTATGATAGAAAACTAGAAAACAACAACAACTCCTATGTTTAACAACGTGGGAACACGTCTCTAGCCTAGACCTCTATGTGTGTCATTAAGCTTCAAATTCTCCTTAGGTTAATTGATATGAATTTTAAAGTTGATCTTGAATTATATTCAGTTTCAAGGCTCAAAACTCGATGTCACCTAAACACACCTATGATGCAACTAATATGACAAAAATAACTCTTTTCATTTTCTATGAAACTTTTCTAGTGTAGGGAATAGGTGCAAACAAGGATGAAACAATCAAATATGTAGCCAACAAGAGCTTCCTAACAAGATCTTTCAATTTCACTATTCCAATTCAATTCAAAGCATTAAAAGATGCCAAACCATGCAATGTAATCTATGCATGAGTCCCCTGAAAACTATGCAAATGTAATTTATGCACAATTTCCTTTCTTGCTGTGAAAATGAGAATTCTAACTATGCAAATGTGATATATGCAAGATAATTCTTCAAAACAAACACAATAGGATTCCAATGAAATCAAACATAATATGAGATTTCATGAACAAAGGACTCAAACTGAAATTGGGTGAAATTTTCAAAAATCAAAAGAGATGTCACTTAAGGTGATTAAAACTCATACACAATTGAGGGAGAATTTTTTTTGCTAAAATGAAAGCAAAAAAATGAAATTTCACACTAGGGAATTCCAATGTCACACACAAAACCCTAGATGAAAATGCAAGATTCTTTTATTTTCACCACACTTAATTTTCAAAATGAATAAAACTAAGATGAAAATAATTCAATTACTGATTCAATTACACTTTTCAGAATGAGGACTAGAACAAAAATTCATCTAGGTGGCCAGCAATCAAATGAAATCAGTTTGCAAACAACCAAATTATAATAACAAAGAAAAATCAAAAGAAATTCTTACCAAAGGTAAACAACACAAATGAAAACTAATCTAAGGCTTTAAAGAGACCACAACATGCTAAAGACTCAGGGAAGTTCAGCTGGAAGTAGGCTGAGAAAATATGGGCTCAAGAACCAAGGAAAAATTGATGCAAAAATAAGGGCTAACGTTGGTGTAGAAGAGGCACAAGTGTGTTGCAACGTGGGTGCAGAGTGGGCCAGGGTGAGGTGCAATGCTCTTTCAAAGACACAGGGGGTGCATTGGGCCTGGGAAAGAGGATTCCAACATAAAAATTGAAAAAAAAGGCTCAATGAAATCACTTCTTAGGTCTGTTCTTGGTTGAATGAAACAAAAAAGGTCTGTGAAGGAGGTAATCAAACACAATGGACAAGGAAACCACCCAGGGAATACTTTGTTCCCCAATATGTTAGCAAATTTCTTATACGAGATTTATGATTGTGGAAAAAAGTATCTCCCCTAGGTCGGTGGCTAACCTAGAACAACAAAGAGATAAGGAACACAATTATTTTCCTTAAAGTAAATAAATTGTAGAGTGAGACCTATTTGGAATCCTTTGCACAGTTTCCTCCTTCTTTAGCTTGGAAGCTCCAATTCCAACTCTGATTGCCAAATTTAGAACCTACACAGTCATATAACATAAGACAAGAAACTACAAGATCTATGCAGTATCATCTAAGTACTTCATTAAATAGATCAACATGGTATTGAAATAAGTGAAATAGCAACATTGCATATAGTAAAACAATGAATTATTTGCATTAATATAAATGGAAGGAGATTACAACCATAAGTATCAGTTGATCATATAGAAGAGCTCCTCCAAGTTGTTGAATTGTGCTTTCCTTGTCACAATATGCACCTCCAATCACCCTAAATGCATGAGATGATGACCACTCACTACAACAACATAAGGGTAGAATCACTCTCCTTGGAATATATAGAGAAGTAGGGTAAATTGGGTGTTTTTATCCAATTACCAATCTAGGGTAAGAGACCCACCATTGATGGAGGGATATGATGAAAGGGTAATTAGTGAAATCTCCAATGTAGGGAATGATATGATCTGAATGTTTTATCCAAGGTAAGTAGTTGTAACAACTTCTGGAAACTCCTAGAAGGGGAAGCTTCTGAATCTCGATCATTCTCCCAGATTTCTAGAACCAATGTAGGTACAAAGAGGAGCAACCTGATCGTGACTAATGCATGCTATAGTGGAGCAACCTGCTGGTGAATGTACCCTAGTAGGCTTACAGGGAGTGTTGGTCCTCAAACTGGCTTAGATGAAGCAGTTTAGAGCTAAAACTCTGCGAAATGAATGCTACATGCTTAGGGCTTTGTGCAAGATGGTGACAAGGGGGGATATGATGTTAATTGATCCCATTAGGAGGCACATTGATAAGATGTGACAAAATGGCCTATAATATGGTGTACTTGATATTTTGAAAGTATCTTACATTTTAGACATGATGGATTTCTTGATTTTATAAGGTAGGCTAGATACATTGATTTTTTGATATATGGTGTCTTGATACTATTGTTAATTCTTGTGATAAGCATGATAACCATGATTATAAAAGTGTAACAATAAGATTGATAATAAGGATCTTATTGTTGACATTGTTTAGGTTTTGATAAGATTAATAAATTGGACAATGTGATAAATCTGAATTCTCACACTTGATGGTTGAGTAATATGATAAAGAAGTGATGTAGTGATTATAATCTTTGAAGTATGATAATACACTTGTCAATTGCCCTAATCAATATGACTCTAACCTCTGATGATAGTTTGATGTCATGTTCATATGGGATGATGAAGTAATTGATGCTAACATGTTATGACCATGATGAATATATGTTTTAGAACCTGATATATTTTTATTTCATGACGTAATAGTTTTTCTGATGCAGGAAAATATTGTGATAGACAGTTTGATGTCTTGATTAATATCGACTAAAGTGGCTTCCCATTTAGAGGTAGAAACTCTCCGTAGTATCCCTACACCTATTATCATTTTCAATAAATGTATAGAATATTATTTATTGTTGGAGTAAGATTTTCTGACATAAATAGTCAAATATCTGATGTTGTTGGTATGCAACAAGTTTTAGTCTGACAGAATAAGGTTTCTCCTAGTCTAAGCACCAATCACATGAAAGAAGGATTAAGAGTGTGATTATAGGCCTCCTAACCACATGGAAGAAGGCATATGGATCTGGTTGTGCCTATAGGGTACAAAAACTAAATCCCTATGGATAAAACTAGGAGCATACTTGTAGTATGACAGTCCTACATATATGGAGCAAACAATAGAAATTCTTATGGGTACGGGAGTTTGAATGTTTGACTTACTATAGAGAATGTGAATGTGTTGACTAAACTTGTGTTTGCAGGGGACCAAAATATGCATATCAGTATGTTATTTTGATTCGATCATTAAAGTTAGTATATGTCAATATTTGGTAACAATTACAAGGGTTTGACAAGATTTGGCTTTTCGGTTTAATATAGATGATTTGTATTGGAATTTTGACATGATTCTTGATAGTTCATAGATATGTTTTCAATTATGGATTGATTGAATTTAGCGATAAAAAAAACTTAAAGTTTTTATTTGATAATTGATAATTTTTCTTGATAACAATGCTATGTAGGCATGGCAACTTTCAATAACTAATTGGTATTCAATATTGATTTTGTATTTGCATCGTTGGCTTTGGGACAATGGTTGAAGTATAAATAGTTGTGATTTAGTATGCAGTAATCTCACCATGAATACATGAAACTTATATGACTTATCCTTGGTGCATAATGACAAAAATAATTCATATTATGATTATATAGAGGACGTGATGGAGTTTTATATTTCTTAATAACAATTTGTTAACATGACAATATATAAAGTCATAACTTGGTATTTCAATGTGAGGTCTACCTAACACCTGGTCCGAAGAGTTTGTGATATTGATATTGGAAAAAAGATAAGGCTTTGATATTAGTTTTTATTTTGAATCTAATGCTTGATAAGCTGACTTAGTTGATTCGATTGCACAATGTTGTGAGTGTTATGATTGCAAAAATAATTTTATAAAGCAAGCTCCCTAGGCCTGCTATGTCTGCATTGATAGTTACATGGTGAAGCCAAGAAGATCTATTGAAAACCTTGACTTCGAAAGTGGTCCAAGGTATGACCTTGATTCTGGTTTTATATGTTGAAGGTCTATTCTTGATAGATAATGAGCCTCTAATGATCAAAGTAAGAGCGAGTTGGCCTCTGAAGTTAGAAATTAAGAATCACAACATGATGAATTACTTTCTGAAGTTTGGAAAAGAAAATCTATATCATGAAATGTTGTCACCTACTGAGGATATTTTGATCAATGGTTTCATAATCACTTCTTGGTTAACTAATTCCTTGAGCTTCCTCTTCGATTATAAGTGTTGAAGTCACCTACTCGCACATGCTCAATGTGCAACAAGTTCATGAGAAAATTTCTTTACGCAAGCTTGTACATGCATAACAAATTCCATAAAAACTGTGCCTATGTAATGATCAACCCATGTCGATAGCCAATGCACACTTTTATTGATAGTCTCTCTTTTTTTATTGTGATTGTACTTTTGTTTTGGTGACTTTTCCAAATTGTTTCTTTTGTGTGCCTTCACTTTCGCGAGTGTCTCTTTCATGTTTTCAACTATCATACTTACTTTATTTAATCTCAATTAGTGTCATTTTCATGTTATCTTGGCTCTGGCATGTGTTGTTTTCATCGTCATGTTCATAATGGAAGCGTCGTTTGTGCTTTTCTCTTTATATAGTAAATATTGTGTTTTGGCATGGGAAACACTACTTATCATGTAAAATGGAGTTTTGGCTTGCTTCAAGGGGTAAATTTGATGATGATGAGTCCTACTAGTCATGTAGACATGTTCTACACTAATTTGCAAAGTTTCATGCACCGTCGCAGAAGTGTCGTCACTTGCATTGCATAGTGTATCTTTTGTGTCGCACATGGAGATGTATGTTGCGTTGTTGTCGCATTGAGGGCATCATGTTTTTCTTGTTTTTTCATGAGTGATCAATGTTGTGTCATTTATTGTTCCAAGTGTGTGATCATGATCCATTTTTATCTCTACTTAATTGAGCCTGACTGATCCCACATTTAGCCTTATCCAGAAAATTTCATTCCTGGGCAACTTGACTTCACTCAGCCTTCCTGAACTGTGCATTGCGCAGTCTCAACTCTCAAGCCCTAAACTTACCTCTTTGAAAAGAGAATTTCAAAGTCTCAGTGCTTAGTCCCAATCCTTAAGTTCTATAATTGCAATCCTTACCTCCAACCAACCTTCTTTGTGCATTACACAGTCTCAAGCATCAAGCCTTAGCCTTGAGCTCTTGAATTGTGCAACTGCGCAGTCACTTGGCCTTTCTCCCTCCACAACTGCACATTGGGAAACTTCAAGCTTTAAGCCTCAATCTTGAGGCCATGAACCCCTCGACTACGCAATCTCCCAACCTATTCTCCTATTTAAGCTACGAGTTGGGAAACTTCAAGCCTTAAGCTTGACCTCTTGAGTTCCTCAACTACGCAGTCAGTTAGCCAAGGTGTTTAGAACTGCACATTATGTAATATAAAGACTCAAGCCTCCAGCTTGAGCCCTTGGGTCTCTCAACTTTTTTTTCCCTCTGCCCAAGCCTCTAGAACTACACATTCTCTAGTCTCAAGGTTGAAGCCTCGATCTTGAGTCCTTTATTCCCTCAATTGTGGAATCCTTTGACCCTGACCATACTAAACTGTGCATTGCATAGTCTTAATCCTAACTCCTACACCTTGGCATATGGAACTATGCAATACCTAAGTTATCCACTCAACTAATGATGCAGGAGCATTCAACCCAAGAGAAAATCATTGTATTTTAGTAGACATAGGGGTCATGTATTTTAAGGAAGTTGGGTTCCTAAGTGATGAATTAATGTAACATTTAGGCTTTTGAGTGAGTAGGATAAGAATTAATTAGATAATGTGAGGATGTTTGTAAATTCTCTCGAATAAAGGAGAACATGAGTGGTTAATAATGACAAGAGAGTTAGAAGTCAATTGTAACTCTTAAAGGTAGTTTCATGATTCGAGGAACTAGAGAGAATTCTTAGGAATTAAATGAAGTTAGAAGTGGACATAGAGGATTTAGGAGTTAGTTTAGTAGATTTAGGATTGGAACTAGAATTAGTTCAAAAGAGCCTTTCTGGTATAAATGTAAGCCTATAGGCAGAGTGAAAGGGAGGAGGCCACTAATACTGTAGGTTAGGCCTGTGAGAGACAAAGAGTCTTGAATGTAATTATTCATTTATACTTATATATATATAGGGGTTTATTCCTAACTATGAAATTGTGGGGAATGAGTATTTAATGAATTAATTACATGTAAGTTGTGAATTCATAGGTTCAGTTATAGAAGGTTGTAGGCAGAGTTCTGTAGATACGTAGAGGAGAGAATGATTCAGAGGAATCATCACGGGTCTTAGAATCCAATTGAACAAACAGAGTGAAGCTCTGGATAGAAGGAGCAGAGTAAGAATTCACGGAGAAGTAAAGCTCAGGGTGAGTTGAGCAGCGGAGGCAGAAGGCAAAACCCTAAGGGAAAAACCCGAACCATAGAGAAAACGCTAAAGAATTAGCATAAAATCTAAGTAAAAAGGAATTGTGGAGAAGTAAAGTGTTAGTACAAA
The DNA here is from genome assembly GCA_031772625.1 of Pinus tabuliformis. Lineage (NCBI taxonomy): Eukaryota > Viridiplantae > Streptophyta > Pinopsida > Pinales > Pinaceae > Pinus > Pinus tabuliformis. Next base: position 234,622,998 of record CM062820.1, on the reverse strand, counting down.
GCAACCGTTGGATCTTATAGATCAACGGTACAGATCATTTCACACGAGGTAATGTTGAAATATTGCATCGGCGAACTTTAATGATGGAAGGCAGGTTTATAACCTTAAGTTGATTTCGGGTGGAAGGAAATCCGTAAGCGGTTTTTACCGTTTGGCTCCAATTCCACTAATCAGAGGACATGTAATAGTGGAGGAGTGAAGGGAAATCACTTTATCAGGTGGTTAAACCCCATACCTATTGGCTACCCAAAACCATCATGAACTGTTGGATCTACTAAATGTAGATCAATGACGGAGAATTAACATGCCAATTGTTGATCGGATAGGAGAAGGGTGAATGAAAGTGACAGTGGAATAATGAAGGGCCGATATGCAACATCGCGATATCGTCGATAGGCCGATCAGAGATCAGAGATTAGCGAGTCGACAAAGGAATGACGCAGTGTTGAAGGAAGGTTGGGAAGGAGCAGACCTAATGATATTTGTGAATGTGGGCTTATAAACTTTGAACTCCGGCTCAAGAGTTCGAAGCGGGATTTCCTTTGTTTCTAGTGTTTCCAGTGTATTCCAGAAAAGTTATGGGTTCGCATATCGGATGCAATAGAGCCAATCTTAAAGAAACAGTGGGGGAGCCAATACAGATTGCGATTACTATAAAGATGAAACCTCGATAATAGTGAAGAAACCCTATAAAGGCAAAAGGTATGTTTTGCGGGGTTTTCCTTTGTAAATGTTTTATAAAGGGAAAGAGCATTTATGAGTTAAAATATATGTAACCAATGGTTAAAGAGGAAAGGTTATATATGTGTGGTATAAGGGTTAATGAAGGTTATGAAGGGTTTTAAAGTCCTGATAGGAAGGATTTAATGAAAGGCTTTAATAAAGTCTTATATGAAGGCTCGAGGGTTGATAATAGTTCCGATAAGTATATATGGGCTAGGGGTTAGCCTATGTTGGGTTTTTATAAATCATTCCACATAGGAATGGATTAATGGGGCCTTAACCATTAGAGGTTGTAGATCTGACTCCTTAGAGAGTTAAATACCTGGGACAAATGTGTTTATGCATGGTACATGCGTACTGTGGATGTAAGTGGGGGTAACCCTGGCGTCATTTGTTATTAGAGAAGAATAAAGAAGCTTTGTGTGAACATTTATTTGAAAGAATTGAGAACAAATTTCTGTGTTAAGGTGTTTATGCAGGTAAGAGGAAGGATCAAATTCTAATCTGATAGACAGTAAGCACACAGAGGTGATGTGTAGGAAAACATGCAGATGTGAGAAATAGAGGACAATCCATTTAAGGTACAAGTGGAATTGTGGTACAAGATCATGCTGAGATCTTGAAGGTGAGGTGATATGTTTTGTTTTTATTTGAGAATGTGTGTTTATACATTGATATGCAAGTGACAACATAAGAAGGTAAGAAGGTTGCAGCAATAAAGAGCAAGGAGTGGTTGAATTGGTTCGAAAGGAAAGAACCAGAGAGATGCTAAAAGATTGAGCTTAAAGGAGAGAAGCTTAGTGAGTCATATGTAGCAAGAAGTAGACTTGTTACTGCAGAGGTATTGTTGCAGCTCACAGGAGTAATTCCATAGAGGATGTGGGTAGAATTGCCAAGGTAATGAAGGAAGCTAGTAAGACTTTCTAAGTGAAAAAAGAGGTGGTCAGAACCAAGTATTTCATGGTGATTGAAATAAAAGAGGACATTTATGTTCTTGAGAAGTGCAGATGAGTTGAAGCGTAGAAGGAGTGGAGAGAAGTGCTCAAAGGAGGTTCCAGAGATAGAGAACCAAGGGTTTTCCAAAAGACCAAGTACAGAGGAGAGCTTGGTGAGGTAAGTCGCAACAACGAGGACTTGTTGTTGCAAAGGCTTTAACGCAGCTCATAGTGAGTGAGTAAGGAGCTCATGAGAAGAGAGGAGAAGAAGATGGCTATTGATAGTCATAGCAGATGTTTTGAGGAAGACCACAACAGAAGAAATATGAAGAGAGAGGATGCCAAGGAAAATGGAAAGAGGATGAGTGAAGAGGAGCTTGAGAAAGAGATTGCAAAGTTAAAAGAACAACTCGATGCATTAAGAGGAATACTAGAGGAAAGCAAGAGACTAGGTTGGGTCTTGAGGAAGAAGCCAGTGAAGTGGCATGAGATGTAGAGAATGCTACAATAGAAGGAAGTAAAGTGGCTGAGGGAAAAACTCAAGGAAGTTGAGTTGGAAATGGAAGAGTCCATTTCTAAACCAGAACAGGGAGAAATTCTAGGAGAAAGTGAAGACTACACTAAAGATAAAGAATGTAGATCAAGTGAATATCTCATGGACTATTGGGATAGTTCAAAACAGCATGAGGAGATGCTGACTGAAGATGAAGACTTGGAGACTGAAACTTCAAGTGAGGCCAAAGGGTCACATGGTTTTAAATCTGACAATTTGTGTATGTTTGCAAGCGAAACATGTAAAGAAGGACAATTTGTTGATATTGTCATAAAGGAGGAAGAAGACAAGTAGAAACTAAATTCTATTATAGAAGAAGATGAGATAGATAAGTCTCATATACAGTTAGGGAAAGATATCAAGCAACGAAGTGAAGGGCTTGAGGAGATTGAAGTGGATACCATCAAAGAATTTCTTAATCATATGATGGATTTAGAACAAAAAGGAGATATGATGGTTGAAACACCAAGTAGGACCACAGGGTCTTATGTTTTTAAGACTGATAGTTTGTCTGTGGATGCAAAACAAATGAAGGATAATATTAATGCAGATGGTGAGACAAGAATAGCTCTTGGATAAGGTAAACAACAAGAGATTAAAGGCAAACTTGAAGAAGAGACTATGTTAGCTAAAAACATAGTAAATGATCATCAGTTCACTATGATGATAGGCACATTGAAAATAGCCATGGAAACTATTGAGACAGTCAGTAAGAAAGAAGGAACCTATGCAAAGGATTTAACCTTGGGAGAAAGAACACTAACAAAGGAGTGTTTTATAGAGGATGAGCAATCTTTTGATGCTGCCAAAAGTATGAAAGAGTATCTTTCAGAAGATAAAAACTCTGGAGTAAAGGAGGATGGAGAATGTCTCTTGAATGTTTTAACAGTGAATGTCTCTGTGTGAATGATTTCTTTCTCTGTTCTGTGTATAACTGTTTTCTTCTTCTGAATGAAGGTTTTTAAATAGATTTCATTTTGAGTCTTGGAGTAAACAAGCTTTGTGACTAGTATCAAAACTGTTTATCCAAGCTCTGGTCTTCTGCTAATTACCTGCAAAATACAACAATCATTAAGAAAACATAGGTTGGCAGGAAAGGTAATTGACGGCTTTATTGCACAGGGAAGTCTGGGGAAGGAGTCGTGGTAATGTTTTTGAAAGTAATCAGAGGTTGAATTCTGTTGCATAGGTTCAGGGTGGCACCGGAAGGGTTTGATAGGTTTTACTGTGAAACAGGGAAAAAGGAATGAAAACGAGGGTTTTCAGGGTTTTAATAGGCACTTTTTAAATTTGGCGTAGGATTAGTTAAGTGAATAGTGATGGTCTTGTCTTATGTGGGGAGGTAGTTTTCCAAGCCATCACACCACTTTTGTGGCAAACGTGGTATTTGGGAGGGGTCACCTGATCTATCTTTGCGCCTGACACATAGCATTTAGGGTTTGGGGGAAAACTGCTTAATCAGGCGGGTAATGATCAGCCATCGGGCGCGACCGATATGGCTGTTGATCATCGGATTTGGGCTCTGGAAATTGGATGGTAGTCGGGTGGTTAAATAGCACGGATGGGATGGGGAAAAAGATTTAGAGGGCCCAAGACTTTAATCACAAGTGGTTTGAGATTAATTATAGGTTAAATACAGGATTGAATTGATCGGAAGGGTTTTAATGAAGTGGGACGATGGTTTTAAATGGAGGGATTCTCTTAGCTTTACCAAGGGTTGGTGAGTTGAGAGGGTTTCGTCAGGTATGTATGAAATAGAGGGTAAAACTATAGTTTATAATTAAACTATGGGTTGGGATATTATATATGGAGGATTTATTTAATACTGGAGAGAAGTATATTGGGGAGGTAATACATTAGGTTAGGATGTTAATATGAAATGAATGTGTGGGAATGTAAAATACACTAGGCATAGTGTAAAAGATGATTTCTAGGTGAAATTTGTTCATTGTGATGCCCCACATAATCATTTAACACTTCTACTTAGGATAAAGCCTTTTTATGGGTTTTTGAGTGAAAATGGCACTTAACATGGGATTTTCACTTTTCACAGGAAAAGGGTGTTTAACCCTAGGAAAAGGGGTTTCATTAGGGTAATGGATTTTTTGAAGGGAATTCTAGCACTTGATGTCCATAAGTCATTAAGACGAGGGTCTGGTCCCACCGAAAGTCAGAGAAATGCTCTGAGCCTCTTTGACTTGTAGGATTAAAAGTACTAGAACATACTTGTGGATAGGAAATTAGTAACTAAAGGGGAAAATGAATGAGGGGGAATTAATCACATTAACTTGTAAACCTTTGTTTTTGCCTTCATAACTGATCATACATGTTGAAATATATCTAAGCATGATAAATGTGTTTTGATCCAATCAACCTTGTAGTTCAGCAACCTTTCTTCTACTTACCCATTTCTTACCCTAACATGTTTTCTTCATTTCTTTCGGAGCATTTAGGCTAGCAAACCCTTATTCTATCTTTTATTTTATAAGACAAATTGCTTATTTCTAACCTTATATCATCCAAGGGCTCAGATTAAGCTTATGAGCTTCTTTAATTTCTCTACCTTATCTATGATCTACTAAGATTAAACTGTTTGGTCATATTTTATTCTCTAACTATAAACATAAAATTCAAAGCATGAAAGAGCCAAGATTAAACAACTTTATTACCATGGATTGTGGCATGAATAACAAGCTACACACAATCATTATTATGCATAAAGGTAAATAGTAGTGGCATTTAGACTTGCACACTTTCATGGTCTATTTTTGTTTTCGGGGTTCATATATTTTCATTTTTTGACCTTCTCTTATTCTTTTTGTCCTTTGATTTTTCTTTTAGGACATACCCTCTTTAAATTTTTTAATTTTTTTAATATGGAAAACATTTGCAGAAAGCAAAGGTATGTACAATATTACAAGGCTTAACCTTAATCATTCAAAATTATGACTCCTATTGGTATAGGAAACTAACAATACCCAAACTAATGGATCATATCTGGCTATGGGAGCCTCGAGAGATAGTAGCAGGATGACAGATATCAGTAGAAGCAAGATGCGGATGAAGCGGAAGAACAGTGCTAGAGTGTAGGGATCTGTAACAATGTAGTAGGGTTGCAGCAGTGCGAGACGCATAGAGGTGGTTGCAAAGTGTAGAAAGACACAGATGTGTTTGTAGTAGTGCGAGAGGCATAGAGTTGTTGCAACAACGCAAAGGCAGCAAAGCGAGCACAGGATAGCAACAAAGGGAGCTTCAGCATCAGGAGTGCTTCTAGCCTGACAAGGATGTCAGTAGTTGGGTAGATCAATTACAGTTTCTCATTAAATGAGTTGTAGTGTAGCAGTAGGAGTGGTAGTGCTATGGGCAACATGATGCAACATTTGAGAGAGATGCAATTCAGATGCAGTGTTAGGAGGAAGGACCAATAACAACACGGATGTAGAGGGAGATGCAGTGCAGATGTAGTAGTGGCAGTGGCAGATCCATGGGAAACAATACAGGAGGTAGCAATGCAGAGGATGTTGGGAAGCAAATCAAGCATTGGCATAGTTACCGATGCCAGATGATCACTGTGATGTTTCCATGGTGAAGCATTACTAGAGCACATTCCTCGCTAAGAGGGAGTGTTGATTTTGGGTAGCATAGGATGTGTTCTAGCCATGAAAATTGTTGGAGAGCCTAAAGCACATGAGATCTCCAAGACCCAAAAATGGTTTGGGGAAATTCCACTCGATTACAGAGATATTAAAATAATTTAGATTTTTAATGGGTTCCTAAGTCTAAAGTTAGGGAAAAAAATATTAATGGGTATTAATATAAAACTGGGTGAGAATGTTATAAATGAAATGGATCAAGCTAAATCTAATCTAAACTATTGATTAGAGATTTAATCTCAGCCATTGAAGACTCAACAGAAAAGGTATAAGAGGAGGCTTCAGGGTCAGTTGGAGATACACCAAGATTGATCAGTGAGTTTGATTTTCTGGAGCAGTGTTTGTTGAGAGAAATCGAACAAGTGATCTGAGTTGTAGTTAGGGGTAGTGAGTGCATAGCAGATAGGTAGAGATAGTGTCTAAGGACTAGCGCAGAGGCATAGGAGGCAACACAGAGCGAGTAGGAGCCACACAGAGGGCCAGAGTGACTATGCAAAGGCTAGCAGGGCCTGTGTGGGTGATGCAAAAGACCAGAGAGCCAGTGCAGAGCAACATAAGGTTGACATAGGGGGCTTCTGAGTGACACAGAGGCTGGGAGGGTTGACACAGAGTTTCAGAGAATCATTAGAGAGATTTTCGTGGAGAAGACTTGTTGAATATCTGCTTCTGAAGAGAGGTTTATTTTCAATATTTATATGGTTAAATAAATTGTTAAGGAATAAAAAAGTAGGGGAAATAAACCAGATAATGCAAGAAGAATTGACGTGTTAGACATAGAAATTTCAACAAACCTTCTATAATTCCATACTGGGACGATATTTCACCCTCGGTATACACTGAAAGTAGTTAACGATAGCTACTATTTTTAAAGACTTTGGAACACATCTCTAGTCTAAACCTCTAGTTATTTGTGTTAAGTGACAAATGCTCCTTAGGTTAATTGAGGTAAATTTTAAGTTTACCTTAGATTATGTTTCAATTTCAATGGCTCAGCGATGTCACCTATTCCTATAATGCAACTATATCATGAAAATGGAATCCTTTCATTCGATGAAGGCTAAACTAGTCAAGGAAGAGAAACAACCAAACAATGCATCAAACAAGAAAAAAGCATCAAGAACAATTTTCCAATGCTAAATGTGAAACATGAAATCTAATCTTTCATTTCATTAATAAATGCAATGCCTAGATGTGATCCAATTGAAATGAAAATCATTTTCCTTTCACTAAGATGCAATAATGATTTTCCTTTCACTTTGATTCAATCAATGCAAGCAAATGCAAAAAGTAAAGGGAAATGAAAACAACTAAATGAACATGAAATCTCTTTCACTTTGTGATTTCGAATCCAAGAAATGTCTCAAAAATAGTTAAATGACAAAAACTTTCACTTTCTCTTTCCGAAATATACGAATGAAAACAAGCACACTCTTTTAGTTCAACCAGAGCAAACAATTTGTAATCTATGCTTAACAATGGAACTAAAGTAATTTTCAAAGCATCAAGATGGTTCGACACTAATGAAAACAACTTAAAACTATAGAACCAAAAGCTACTTTGTAAAAGATGTCTTGATTGCAGGAAGACTCTTGAACGGGAGCAATCAATTTCATAAAAGCATATCAAACAATGAAGGAAGGGTGACCTAGAAACCCTAGACACCCTAAGAATCAATGAAGCTTCAAACAAACATTAAGAAAATCAAGAGACGATTGCATTCATACAAGCATAACAACCAAGACAAATACACCATAAACACATTGGAAAATCACTGATAGAGGGCAAAAAGGCTGAGAACAAGAGGAAAAACCTTAATTTCTCTTATACTTTGGGATCATCGCGCTTGTTATAGGAAAGAGGGTGATGAAAGAGTAATAATCACAACTGTAATTAAAAAAGAAGCGACGACATCATGACTATTAAGGCTCAACCCACGATTGATGAGAAAAATTAAGAAAAAATAAAAAAATCTTCAAGACCAGACAAAATTGAGTGTCCTCAAGCAATCAACAGTAAGTGAAAATAGTTACAGAGAAACAAACAAGCTAGAAAAATGATGGGTGGTCAAACTCATCACAAAATCAAGGTGAACGATTCGATGGAAAGGGTTATAGCTTCCCTAGAGGAGTCACCATTTTATTGTCTAAGAAATCCTCTCTACAGACAGAGACGATCCCTCTACCCCAATGAGTGGGACTAGCAACCTACATTACAATCTATAGGACACTTTACTAACTTACAATTGAAATAGGAGACAAAGAAGATGGCATACCTCATTCTGAGGCTATAATGTCCTCCTTTGGTGAAGAACTTGGATCACTTGCGTCACGGGATCGTTCCTGCTACTCATAGAATTTAAACAGCTACACAAGAGATCAAGACACAACAAGGCATGCAAATACAAATAGTATAATCAAAGGTAACCTACTTAACAGATCAAGGAGCATTAAGATAAATGATACATAAGCATACACATTTATGGAAAATGAACCAACAATTGTATATTAATAGAATAAAGGAGGAAGCATACAACCAAGCCTTGATGTCAATAGGATCTCCTTGAATGAATGTCCAAGTCCAAGCTTAATCTGTCCAAGCACTCCTTCTCCAAGCCAAATGAGTAGCATGTAGGCACAATCTCAACATAAGGCTGCAAATAGAGAAAGACAAACCATTTGGGAATGGGAGAAGATGAATATATAGGCAGGGAAAGGGAGTTAGGATCTCTCCAAAGATAGGAGAAGGCCCTCATCTCAAGGAGGTAGCTCATAGGGATAATACCAAAAGGCCAAGTTGAGAGAACTCTACCTCATCCATGCTGAACAACCTCCAACTCATCGTTCTAGAAGCTTCTAGATCAGGAGGCTTCTTGTTCTCTTTGGGAAAATTTCCTTTTGGGGATCATCGCGGTATAGAAGCCAACAGAGTGATGGCATCATGGGGTTAGTATAATGCAACTTGCTGATCTGAAATGATCATGAACTAAAACTGATGTAGAAGTGATTAGCCATTTATGATTTGAATGTCAACTGAAGGTGCGGAAATCAATGAAAAAGTCTTGAGAAGAAGACTTTATGACATCTTATTAAACATAAGATAGATGCATAACATAAGTGAGAATAGTAAAAACACAGCAATACGAAACAACGCGATTGATAACGGAGTTCGTCCCTGATGGACTACATCTTTGGTTCCACTTTCAAGATGGGCGATTGTTTTTATTAGGAATGAAAAGATGGAGCTGATTACACAAATATTTGATTAGTCTGAATATGCACATAGGCACTTCTGATCACTATCATCATATAGCCCTCTGAACCAACTTTCCAACGCCTCTTACGCATTCCAATTCCGACTCCAGATGCTCCTGTAACACTGAAAACAAAACTGCCTATGACCTCTAGAGTCTGCAAGCAAAAAGTCAAAAACCACTCCTCCTTATCAATGAAGAAAAATTGCCTTTTAAAAGCCTAAGGATACATTGAAACCTCCTCCACCAAGTTTAGGAATGAATTTGGTCTAATCTATGTTCATAAGGTTTAGTCTAGTAGCAATTTGAGATCTTAGGATACGGTTGCATAGTGGTGGAATTAGTTTGCACCAAAAAAACACAACAAAACCCATTAATAAACCATATAATAAACCAAAACTGTAAACGGTTTGCTGACCTAGTGGGATTGGTTAACTGTTCGCATGTGAACAGGTGGTCCTACTGCGGTCTTGTCATAAGCCGCCACCTTGCATATCAAGCCCGGTGGTTGCGGTCAACTGAGCTGCATGTGACAACCTCCACCCGATGGTTCTGTTTCCCCGCGTGGTTAGCTGCTACGGTTGCCAAACTGTGATGACTCACCTACTACTCATAGCTACTAGCCAGTCACATTTACACGATTACTCCTCCATGGCTCTGATACTATTAGCGCTACGATTAACTGGAAATGCTCCCGATAACCTTATCACATGTTCCCACTGTGGCTTTCTCCCCGCACGATTAGGCCTGCGGTCTACTCCAATGCTAACCTCCATTCACCTGATCGCACAGTCTCGCTGTAGTCTAGAGATGGTGGTTAGGGACTATGTTAACAGTTTTGCATTGTTTTCATTATTTTTTCACACGTATAAAGGCCGAGAGGTATAACAAGGAGTTTTAGACTTAGGTTTAACACTCAGTTTTTTAGCACATAGAAATATGCGATAGGTTTGATATGACTTTAGGTTTTGATAGATTAGAACTTAGGTTAGGCTTAATTTATTTTCAATACAATGTCATGTACAGATTTAGGATTAGGGTTTTAGATTTTACATTAGGTGTAAAAACACCCTTTTTCAATCATTGTCACAAAGAGACATAAAACCACATGCATATCGTCGACACAAGCGATGTTTGCAACGACACCGTAAATCTTGAGAAGGAAAATGACAACACACATGTTATCAACCAAATCCTGGTGGAATTGTTGATGAACAGAAGTCAACAACCAGGTGCTAAGCCATCTCAACTTAACGCCATGAAACCATAAACATTACCTGAACAACCTGATCCATAACCAACACTATCGAAGCTAAACTGAATTGACGATGATAGTGAACACTCATGATGAAACTTGAACACCTATGCAACTAAATCAACGGAATCCTCCTGGATCATTCCTCTCCACTTGAAAGCTTTTGGACCACAAAATTTTGACTAAACAAATAGTCAATGAGGGTAGAACTCCCTCTCTTTCCACCTTGACCTAAGGATGTACCAATACATTTGATCAATCACCTATAAGTGCTAGCCGTGATGATGCTAACCATGGTATTTTTTGATTCGGTGACCTGTTCCATCCATTTGCAGTATGAAAAACTTGCGACGATGGGAAAACAACCTGCTATAAACATGGCAATTGAATTCTTTCCACGAAGAACCATGAGTTAGTGATTCATAATCTTTCAAAACAGTCTCTACTAAATGTTGTTTAATACCATCTGCATGTATAAACAATCAATTTTGTGGAATGAGAGAGACAATCAAAGCTACATTGGACATGAAACCAGCTACTTGAATTGATGTACTTTGTTGATTCCTGATTACTAAGCGAACTTGCTGCAATGAACCTATCCAACTGTAAGGTGAAATTTGCTACAACTTAGTTTGACCCTGAAAGTATTGATTTAGTTATTGATTTGTTTGAATCACTCTATCTTTATTCATTAAATGATGTTTTCATTGATTAGAAATTTCCTCTGATGCATAAGTTCCCATTAGACACTTTGACACTACTTTAGGAAAGGCTTTGATATGAAAACAAATAGATTTCTTCTCCACTTGAAAAGAGGTTTCCAAACTGTTTGAAGCATGAAATGGTAACATAATACAAGAGAAATCAAACACTGACTTTCCCCAATAATGACTTGTATCCCTGCAATGGTTAAGTTCCAAACCTAAACTAAATTGATTCATTCTGATATTAGGGAGAGGATATTTAGGCACACACTGTGATTCATATTGTAATCCCTTCTTATGAATAAGATGTTTGGTTTTACGTAGAACTGGAATTATTTCGATCTCTTTAATAAAACCATCTTTAAGCTGAGTCTCATAACTTAAACAAGAATCATGTTGATTGTTATGTTTATCCTTTACACACATGATTACAAACCTCTTGTTTGAACTTATTAATCACTTCATCTGATTAACATTAACTGAATTCAAGTGATTTTTACTTTGATGTGACCTAACAATAAATTCAACCCCATCTTTCTTAAGGTGATATTTATGTTCTCTCCTGTAAAATACTGCATCACAATCATAAAGATAAGGACTTCCTAAGACAACTCCACATATGTCTTACGGAATCACATCTAATTCTACTTCATCAATGTAATTAGTTGTAATGGAAAATCTTAATCAACACTATTTGGTGACTTTTATCTGAGTTGATTTATTTACCCATCCTAATGGGTAAATTCTTCGATGATTCCGTGTTTCCAAACCCAAACTTTTAACTAAATATTTAGAGATTAAATTTGCCTGTGATCCACTATCAAACATTGTATCTATCTTTGTGTTCTTAGAAGTTTTCCTTATGTTAAACAATTCAACTCTTTTATCCTCATTTGAAGGATTTATGTTTGATGAAGATGCAATAGTTTTTGAACTTGAACCAATGTCAGAAGTTTTACCTGTCGTAACCATGGCAGTTATCCTCCTTTCATCACCTGAATCTGAACCTAGATCTTGTTGGACTATTGCAATGGCCTTATTTTCATCCTTCTCCTTAAGGAACTTTTTGGGCTTAAGTTCTGGGTGAAGTTTCCAACAATTATATTCATCATGACCGATTCTTTGGCAATGAGAACAAGTAGGTCTTTCCTTCTGAAGGATCGCTAATTTCTTTCTGTTCGAAATGTTCTTCCCCTTACTGTCACTGGAATATTTGGTTTCCAACTCTTTGGATGACTGCGATGAAAACTTGAATGGTCTACCACCTGATTCAAGATGTATGGACTGAACACACACTTCATCAAAATCATCAAGATTAAACATCAATAATGTATGCTGCAAATATGAATGTAAACTGCCGATGCATTTTAACAAAGTTTCACGTGTATCTAATGAAATACCAAGCACCAATGATTTCTTTTCGAAGTCCTGAGTAAACTCTTGAACACTCTGTCCTTTACCTTGCCTTAGATGCTACCAGTCAATAACAACTTGCTGCATTTATCCTAAAGGATAGAATTGTTTCCTAAGAGCTTTTAAAAACTTATACCATGAAGAGATGACTTTTCCTTTACGCTTTACATCTATCTGAGTTTTACTTTCCCACCAGATTAAAGTTGTTCCCCCCATTCTAAGTGTAGCTAACATAATTTTAGTTTTATCATTAGAAATGTTATGAATGCAACAATACACTTCTAACTGCTTTATCTAGTTATCTAACTTTTTAGGATTCATTTTTCCATCATAAACAGGTAACTCAAATTTCACATCAAGTTTCAAAAGAGATGTTTTCTTAGGTTTCTTTTCTGTTTCAAATTATGCACTGGAAGAAGAAGAAGAAGATGATGATGATGATGGAGATGATGGGGGTGAAAGTGGTTTATCAGTCTTCCCTTTACCTTTTTCCTTCTTCAATACCTTTGAAGAAGAAGCTCCATCTCTCGCCTTCTTTTCTTCGTACGATTCTCCCAACATCTATTGCATAGTTAAGAATGCCTACTGAAACTGTTCTTCACTCATCTTAGTTTCAGTGTTTTCACCTGCATCAGGTCCTAACATGATTGATTTATAAATGACTCATTGCTTTGCAATCTCCGGATCGATCTGCTCAAGGATTCCTTCTCCTTGTTGTGACTTTGACCTGCTTAACATTCAATGTCAAATTCTACAAATGCAATCTGCGCTGATACCAAATTATATGATCTAAAATGATCATAAACTAAAAATGGTGTAGAAGTGATTAGCCATTTATGATTTTAATGTTAACTGAAGGTGCATAATTCGAGGAAAACTGCTTGAGAAGAAGAATTTATGACAACAGATTAAACATAAGATAGATGCATAACAGAAGTGAAAAAATAAAAACACAGCGATACTAGACAACAAGATTGATGACGGAGTTCGTCCCTGATGGACTACGTCTCTGGGTCTGCTTTCAAGATGGGCAACCAATTTTATTAGGAATGAAAAGAAGGAGTTGATTACACAGATATTTTATTAGTCTGAATGTGCATGTAGGCACTTCTGATCACTGTCATAAGATAACCCTCTGAACCATCTTTCCAACGCCTCTTACGGATTCCAATTCCGACTCCGGATTCTCTTGTAACACTGAAAACAAAACTACCTATGACCTCCAGAATCTGCAAGCAAAAAGTCAAAATCCAATCCTCCTAATCAATGAAGCAAAAATACCTTTCAAAATCTTGAGGATACATTGAAACCTCCTCCACTGAGTTTAGGAATGAATTTGGTCTAATTTGGGTTCATAAGTTTCGGTCTAGTAGAAATTTGACACCTTAGGATAGGGTTGCATGGTGGTGGAATTAGTTTGCACCAAAAAAACACAACAAAACCCATTAATAAACCATATAATAAAGAAAAATCGTAAGCGGTTTGCTAACTGAGTGGGATTGGTCAAATGTCCACATGTGAATAGGCGGTGCTGCTGCGGTCTTGTCATAAGCCGCCACCTTGCATGTCAAGCCCGGTGGTTGAGGTCAACTGAACTGCATGTGACAACCTTTGCCCAATGGTTCCGTTTCTCCGCGCGGTTTACCATTGCAGTTGCCAAACTGCAATGACTCACCTGCTACCCATAGCCGCTAGCTAGTCAGATGTACATGGTTACTCCTTCGCAGTTCCAATGTGGTTAGCGCTACGTTTAACTGCAACTGCACCCAATAATCTGCTCACATGTTACTGTTGTGGCTTTCTCCCCACGCGGTTAGACCCGTGGTCTACTCCAATGCTAACCTTTGTTCACGTGACCGCGCGGTCCTACTGTGGTCTAGAGATGGCGGTTAGGGACTATGTTAACAGTTTTTCATTGTTTTTATATTGTTTTCACATGTGTAAAGGATGAGAGGTATAACAAGTGGTTTAAGGCTTAGGTTTAAGACTTAGTTTTTTAACACATAGAAATATGTGATAGGTTTGATATGACTTTAGATTTTGATAGATTAGAACTTAGGTTAGGCTTAATGTATTTTTAATACATTGTCATGTATAGATTTAGGATTAGGGTTTTAGATTTTACATTAGGTGTAAAAACACACTTTTTCAATCATTGTCACAAAGCGACATAAAACCACATGCATATCGTCAACACAAGTGACGTTTTGCGACGACACCCTAAATCCTGAGAAGGTGAATGACAACACACATGTTATTAATCAAATCCTGGAGGAACTGTCGATGAACACAAGTCGACAACCAGGCTCTAAACCTTCTCAATCGAACACCATGAAACCATAAACATTACCTGAACAACCTGATCCATGACCAACATTGTCAAAGCTGAACTGAATTGACAACAACACTGAACAATGATGATGACACTTGAACACCTGTGCAACTGAATCGAAAAAATCCTCTTGGATCACTTGCGACCATCACGATTTTTAGTATCATAGGAATGATGATTCTAAAATTAGGGTTTTGGAGCGATTTCCTTCAGGGGAAGCTCAGGGCATTTTCTAATTAGTGTTTTAGGGAGGATTTGAGCTGCATATATGAATGAGTACATTGCATGATGGTCATGTTTTTGGCACTTCTGGGTATGTCACAGGGAAGTGCGGGAGGTGTGACAAAATATTGTGTAACAATAGGTTAAATACATACCCACTTGTAGGTCTTCTCTTATCTAGTTCTCCATCCTAGTATCCATCAACAAATCCACGGATGTCTAAAACTCTATCCAATCCTGGTCTTCCTTGGTAGCATAGACCATAATCACTAGTGTGACACAAATACTTGCAAACCCGCTTCACTGCTATCTAATGCTCCTTCCTTGGTTCTGACATAAACCTGCTCAATACTCCCACTGCATGTGCAATGTCTGCTCTAGTACAAACCATTGCACACATCAGGCTACCAACTCACTTGCCTATGGAACATGACACATGTCCTCTTCCTCTTCTTGTGTCTTGGGACATTGTTCATCAGATAACTTTACACCTACAGGAAAAGGAACCTTCACCGGTTTACTATTCTGGATATTAAATGTCTGCAACATTGTCTCGACATAATTCCTCTACTTTAACGAAAACTTCCTTTTCATCTGATCTCTTTTAATTTCCATGCCCAAATATAGTTTGTGTTGGCATTATGACTAAAGTGTTGTCCTTGATGGCAACCCATTCAGGTGGTAGTTCACTATTCTTCAAGTCAGCAGCAGAAGTTGATGATCAACTCTCATTTTGTTGAAAAATTAAGAAGGACGCAGGCAATCGGTTCAGAAAGTGCATCCCCGCAGGTATACCATGCAGAACCCGCGTCCAAAGACGCAGGCCAGCCGTTCAGGGGGTGCGTCCACCCAGTGCACACATTTCAAGGCAGAGAAAAGCACGTGGGGGTTTCTTGTGTGGTATCTAGCCGACGGTTTTATGTTTCTATGGTGTCGGCTCGTGGTATTGTTCCATGTTTTGAGGAGGAGCTTGCCTATATAAAGCAAAGGAGTTCATTTGGATTGAGCAAGTCTTGGGTTGAATATCTTATGAGGGCTAGATCTGGTCTAGATCTAAACAAGGCGAATCTACTGATGGACCGAGATCTCTTCGGCGCATGTTCAGATCTGTGGATCTGATTGTCTGGGTTACTTCTAAAGTCTTGAAATCATCTATGCCCGGGGGGACGCAGGTGCAGTAAGGGTTGAGGTGCGTCCGGGACGCAGGAGCGAAGAGTTTCAGGTGCGCCGGACGCAGGCGCAGAAGGGTTCAGGTGCGCCGGGACGCAGGCAGTTCAGTAGACTCAGTGCGAGGGACGCAGGCTAGCAGTTGAGCAGGGTGCGTCCAGGGACTCAGGCCAGCAGTTGAGCAGTGTGAGTCCGGGACTCAGGCTAGCAGTTGAGCAGGGTGAGTCCGGACTCAGGCTAGCAGTTGAGCAGGGTGCTTCCTTCTCTTAAAATCTTTGTTTATCATTGTTGTGTTCTGGGTTTGGTCCTATTATTGTTGATCTGGTTACTTCAGTTGATTGGGTGTTTCAGAAGGTTGTTTGAGCTTCAATGTTGTTGTTGGGTCCAGTATGAAAATTGGATGAAATGTGGCCTTTCAGTTTATGGGTTGTGCTTCAGTGTATCCAGTATGAAAATTGATGAAACATGGTACTTGAAGGAGAGAAGATTGTAGGCCGGCGCCTACGTACTAGTATCTAAGCTAGTACAAGAGCTAAAGGAAATCTTTGGAGCATTGTAGCAGGTAGTAGCCTGCGTACTAGTAAATGGATCGGCTAGTACAAGAGCAAAGGGGGTTGTAGCTCCCGTACTGGTATAAGGCTGCACCAGTACAAATATTGTAAAAGAATTTTCTTATTAAGAAGAAGATTGAGATGACTTGCAGCAGGTGGTTTTTCTCCCGCATTGGGTTTCCACCTTACATCATTGTGTTCATGTGTGTGCCTTATGTGTGATGATCTACTTTATGTTACTGCATCTGTTAACTGATAATATGGTTGATAATGTTCTAATGCACTCATTGAAGATCGATTAACTTAATCATAAGAAGTCGTGGAAGTAGCATATATGAATCTGATTATGGAAATGAAAAAGTTTTATTAATATGATAATACTGATTCACCCCCCCTCTCAGTATTATTTCCAACAATTGGTATCAGAGCAGGTCCTTTGATAAAAGCTTGACCGCTTAAAGGAGATCCGTGGAACAATGGGAAAGAAGCTTAAGAAGAAAGGTCATAAGAAAAAGAAGTCATCTCAGAAGAACTATGATAGTGGAAGAATCGATTGGGGATTAGGCATAAGAAGCTCTTCAGATTCAGAATCAGATTCAGAATCATTATCAGGTATGAATGTGTTATCATCTGATGTTCCAGCTATATTTCCTTGTGAAAGAGATGAAAGTGATAGTGAGACTACTGAACTTGCTCTTATGGGTGAGCAAGAAAGATGTCAAATAGAGGCAGAACTTAACAGGTTGACAAACAAAATTATTGAACAAGAAAAACGTTTTGACGTAAAGAATGGTGCCCTCAAGTTATGCAAGGAAAGGTATCAAAAGTTGCAGGATGAAGCAACATCTCTAAAGAATGAAGTCATTGAAAAGAACACAACAATCAAGGAGCTCAGAGATCGATCCAGTTATTATGAAAATCTTGAAGCTACAATCCTCTCACTAAAAGGAGATCTTGAAGAATCAAAGAAGCAGAATACAGACCTTCTCCAAGCTATTGAAAAACAAAAAAACGAAGTCATCAGCTTAAAATCTCAACTAGAATGTGCCTTCCGAGTTCGTCAAATGCAGCAGGATATGAATGAAGAACAAGAAAAGGAGATACTCAAACTAAGGGAACAAATGGAAGAAGGAAGGAAAGCTGAAGAAGTTTTGAAAAAGAAATCTCTTGAAAAGGAAGAACAACTTCAGGTTGAGGTAAATATCTTGAAAGGTAAACTAGAAGAAAAGGATAAGCTTTTACGATTTCAAGATAGCTCTAAAGTATTGGATGATATTCTTAGTAGTCAAAGGTCCCCTGCTATAAAGACAGGTCTTGGTTTCCATGAATCTGTTGAAGGTGAATCTAGTTCACAAGCTGAGGCAAGAAACACTAAAAGGAAATCTAAAGTGATCAACGAAGAAGTGAAAGATCAATCTCATCATCAACCAAGGAAAGAGATTCCTCAAAGAAAATCCTTTACTCCTCCTATGAATAATGTTGAATGTTATGTATGTCATAATCTTGGACATGTTGCAGCTAGATGTAGAAGAAGAAGAGTTCAAGACCATTATGCAGAAAGGTCATCTCAATCAAGGTACTTTTATGGATATTGCTTTGCTTGTAATATGTTTGGTCACAAAGCTACTGATTGTTACAGGAGGAATATGAAACATGTAAGATTTTATGCATGTAACAAGCTTGGACATATAGCCAAGGAATGCAGGAACAAAGTTTGGGCACCATATCAAAAGGAGAAAATGTCATCATCACGCTTGAAGATATGGAGGAAAAAGGAAGTACAGTTAGAAAAGGATGGCACAGTACAATGTACAGACATACCAGAATCAGAGGAAGCTGAAAGTACAGGATGCAGTACAGTAACAGGAGACCTGCGTGCGGACGCAGGCCAGACCAAGTCCAGGTGCGTCCAGGACGCAGTTCAGTAACTGAAGATCTGCGTGGGGACGCAGAGCGACTGAGGATCAGGTGCGTCCCTGAAGCAAAAGGACGCGGCGCGATAATAATTTTGGGTGCATCCCTGAGTAAAAGTACGCGGCGCGATAGTGTTTTTGGGTGCGTCCCTGCAGCAACAGGACGCAGCGCAACAGAAGATGAAGTGCGTACCTGTCTCAAAGCATTTATTGGCTGATTCTTCTTGATATGCATGATCAGATTTAACAGATGGCACTGGTTCAGGGGGAGCATATGTCCTAAATTCATTGTTGGCATTATGGTCCTTGATGACAATGCTTATGATTCATCTTGCTATTATGAGTTGGTCACATGATCAGATGTATGGTTGATTCTCTAATGATGCTTGCATGAAGTCTTTATTATCCTTGGCACATATATGGATGAGGTTGGCTGATTTCGTGGATGATTATTCAAAGTCGCATTGTTGGAGACATGATGATGAGTTACTCATATGCATTTCATGATGATGTTGACATGAGCAAGATGCATGATTTCTTTCTTGGCACAAATGGATGAGGATTGTTGGCTGGATACAGGGATGATTATTCATACATATGTTGATTGATGCTGATGCTTTCATTTGATGGCTCTTGATTCATGTAGATCTGGATGGTTATGAGTTGATATTGACAGATACTATGGAGCAGATTATACAGTGCTGTTGTTTGTCATGATCTTTAGATGTTTGGAAGGTCGTAGCAAGACTCATGTTGTAATAGTCTATCTATTATCATCATCTCTTCAGGTCATGTAACGGCCTATGCCCCCCCACTATCCATGGGATAAAGATGTAATGTATTTGGTTTTCATATTTCTAATATACTCCCACTTGGTTGAATGGATGATCCTTAGTGATGGGTGATGAATGTATGTATTGAGTCTTTCGGTGATAGGAAGGTCATTTATGATATATAGAGTCATATTCTTCTTGTAGAACATCTTTTTGCAGACCTTGTTTACAGTCAAGGGGAGATTGAGCATGAACAACACTATATAGCAAAGCAGACATCTCAGCTTGTTCTCAGAAAGACCATTATCAGATTGGAGCACCATGACATATACAAAGGGGGAGATCTTTCAGAGACTTCAGCAGCTCTGGTTTATAGTCAAAGGGAGCATGTTCTTAGGGGGAGCATACCCCTTTGCCCTTGATGTCAAAGGGGGAGAGTGATCTGGTGTTGTTGCCATCAAGTCCAAAGGGGGAGATTGTTGGCATTATGATGCATGTGTTGTACTTGATGGCAACCCCCCTCATAGAAGACCATCTCACTTATATACATTCAGAAGAGATATCAGATGTAAGCCATCAAGTCCAAAGGGGGAGATTGTTGGCATTATGATGCATGTGTTGTACTTGATGGCAACCCCCCTCATAGAAGACCATCTCACTTATATACATTCAGAAGAGATATCAGATGTAACATAATACATAGATGCAGGACAGCTCAAAGGAATCAAATGGCAAGTTCTTAGTAAGCTTTGCCATCAAGTCCAAAGGGGGAGATTGTTGGGATTATGGCTAAAGTGTTGTCCTTGATGGCAACCCATTCAGGTGGTAGTTCACTATTCTTCAAGTCAGCAGCAGAAGTTGATGATCAGCTCTCATTTTGTTGAAAAATTAAGAAGGACACAGGCAATCGGTTCAGAAAGTGCGTCCCCGCAGGTATACCATGCAGAACCCGCGTCCAAAGACACAGGCCAGCCGTTCAGGGGGTGCGTCCACCCAGTGCACACATTTCAAGGCAGAGAAAAGCACGTGGGGGTTTCTTGTGTGGTATCTAGCCGACGGTTTTATGTTTCTATGGTGTCGGCTCGTGGTATTGTTCCATGTTTTGAGGAGGAGCTTGCCTATATAAAGCAAAGGAGTTCATTTGGATTGAGCAAGTCTTGGGTTGAATATCTTATGAGGGCTAGATCTGGTCTAGATCTAAACAAGGCGAATCTACTGATGGACCGAGATCTCTTCGGCGCATGTTCAGATCTGTGGATCTGATTGTCTGGGTTACTTCTAAAGTCTTGAAATCATCTATGCCCGGAGGGACGCAGGTGCAGTAAGGGTTGAGGTGCGTCCGGGACGCAGGAGCGAAGAGTTTCAGGTGCGCCGGACGCAGGCGCAGAAGGGTTCAGGTGCGCCGGGACGCAGGCAGTTCAGTAGACTCAGTGCGAGGGACGCAGGCTAGCAATTGAGCAGGGTGCGTCCAGGGACTCAGGCCAGCAGTTGAGCAGTGTGAGTCCGGGACTCAGGCTAGCAGTTGAGCAGGGTGAGTCCGGACTCAGGCTAGCAGTTGAGCAGGGTGCTTCCTTATCTTAAAATCTTTGTTTATCATTGTTGTGTTCTGGGTTTGGTCCTATTATTGTTGATCTGGTTACTTCAGTTGATTGGGTGTTTCAGAAGGTTGTTTGAGCTTCAATGTTGTTGTTGGGTCCAGTATGAAAATTGGATGAAATGTGGCCTTTCAGTTTATGGGTTGTGCTTCAGTGTATCCAGTATGAAAATTGATGAAATGTGGTACTTGAAGGAGAGAAGATTGTAGGCCGGCGCCTACGTACTAGTATCTAAGCTAGTACAAGAGCTAAAGGAAATATTTGGAGCATTGTAGCAGGTAGTAGCCTGCGTACTAGTAAATGGATCGGCTAGTACAAGAGCAAAGGGGGTTGTAGCTCCCGTACTGGTATAAGGCTGCACCAGTACAAATATTGTAAAAGAATTTTCTTATTAAGAAGAAGATTGAGATGACTTGCAGCAGGTGGTTTTTCTCCCGCATTGGGTTTCCACCTTACATCATTGTGTTCATGTGTGTGCCTTATGTGTGATGATCTACTTTATGTTACTGCATCTGTTAACTGATAATATGGTTGATAATGTTCTAATGCACTCATTGAAGATCGATTAACTTAATCATAAGAAGTCGTGGAAGTAGCATATATGAATCTGATTATGGAAATGAAAAAGTTTTATTAATATTATAATACTGATTCACCCCCCCTCTCAGTATTATTTCCAACAGTTTGCAGCACCAATATCTTTCATTTCGAATTTGGAGGACAATTAGGTCTTCAATTTTTGGATAATTTCTTTGTTATTTGCAATCAAAAACATATCATCCACATACAAGACCAAATAAATAGCATGGTCACAAATTAATTTAAAATACACACAGTGATCTGCTTTTCTTTTGGTGAAGCGAGGTCCCCGTATATATCTATCAAATTTCTAATAGCACATCCTTGGTGATTTTTTTAACCCATACAGAGAATTTTTAAGCTGCATACAATTTATTTCTTACCCTTCACCACAAAGCCTTCAGGTTGCTTCATGTAGATCTCTTCTTCCAAATCCCCATGAAGAAATATTGTCTTCACATCCATCTACCTCAAAATCAAAAGTTGCAGCAACAAATGAAAGTAATCTAATACAAGATACCTTGGCAAGAGGAGAAAAAATATCACCAAAATCAATTCCCGGCACCTGGAAATAACCTTTTTCTACCAACCAAGCTTTATATTTCTTCACCTTGCCTTCTGCATTCATCTTCTTCTTGAACACCCATTTTCTTCCAATGCGTTTCCTTCCAGCCGATAACTCCACCAGATCCCATGCCTCATTTTTGTGCAAAGATGCCATTTCATGAACCATGGCTTTTTTCTAGAGTTTCCCATCCTCTAAATCTACTTCTTCCCTGATAGTTCTGGGAACATAATCAGTAATAGATAAGGAAATTCTTGAATAGAAAGAATTTGGACTATACCATTCTGGCTTCCTTCTTCCTCGAGCAGTCTTCTCACAGTTGGAGCTTGTGGCTCTTCATCTTCTGATTCCTCTTGTGTTGTCGAGTCTAATTCCTCCTCCTCTATCTCAAACTCTTTCCTCTCAGGTCCCTTTGGTAGGAATTCACGTTTAATAACATCTTTCACCCCTCTAAACACCACATCGCAGTTGTACACAACCTTCCTTGTTTCTGGGTTCCAAAGCTTATAACCTTTTAAACCATCCTTATACCCAATAAATATGCACCTTTCAGATTTACTATTCAACTTGGTTGTTTTCTCTTTTGGAACATGTGCATATGCATCATATCCAAATACCCTCAAATGTGAAAGAGAGGGTTTCTTACTAGTCCATACCTCTTATAGAGTATTATCCTCCAAGACTGATGAAGGTGATCTATTGACCAAGTAACATGTAATCTGCACCGCCTCTGCCAAAAATTCTTGTCCTAACCCGACACCACTGAGCATGCTTCTTTCCTTTTCTATCAACGTCCTATTCATTCTTTCTGCAACTCCATCTTGTTGAGGTGTGTATGGAGTAGTTTTTTGCGGTGCTATACCACACTTTTGATAAAACTCTTCAAATTATTTCTTGCAGAACTCTCCACCATTATCTGTCCTCGATACCTTTATCTTCTCCTCTATCTAGTTTTCCACCACAGTCTTAAATTCTTTAAACCTGTCAAAGACTTCAAACTTCTTCCCGAGGAAATATATCCATGTATTCCTTGAGAATTCATCTATAAATGATACATATTACACAGACTTACCCAATGATGGAACTGACATAGGTCCAAACACATCAGTGTGCACAAGCTCTAATATTTGTTTTGCCCTCTTGGCATCAGAGGGGAAACTCACCCAATTCTACTTCCGATGTACACAATTTTCACAAAAATCAAAATCCAAAGAGCAGTTAGACATACCTTCTACCATACCATTACCATGAAGTATTCGAAGGCCCTTATCTCCAATATGTCCAAGCCTTTTATGCCATATCATGGTCTTTTCTCTAGAGACCACTAGATTTTCTGCTCCATTTTCAGGAACCATATAACTATTGCACCCATCAATAACTGGGCTACCCTGCAGCTTGTATAGAGTTCCAATCTGAACTCCTTGCATCAATACCAGTGCTCCCTAAACCATCTTGCAGGTATCTTTCACGAACAATGTTTTTACACTTGCATCATCCAACTTTCTTATAGAAATAATATTTATGGCGAATGGAGGAATATGCAGAACAACTGGAAGTGTTGTAATCCTTCCGTGTTGCAACTTCAACTTTACTTTTCCACGACCGATGATTCTAGCCTTCCTATCATCCCCTAATAAGACATCACCACCATCATATTTATCATACTCGGAGATTCACTCCCCTAGGGAGTGAACTGAAAGGATGCACCTGAGTCAATCAACCATGCCTCGTGATCTACATGTGTACTTGAAGAAGAAGCCAAGTACACATCCCCACCTTCATTTGAGGTGGTTATTGCCTCTGTAGAAAGAGCATCATCAGATCCCTTTCCTTTCTTAGGAGCTTTAGATCTACATTCCTTTTTGAGGTGCCCTTAATTTTTGCATTTCCAACACACCTTTACAGGTTTTCCTGGAGATTTAGATCTACCTCTAGTTTTAGATATCCCACTCGAGGATTTATTTTTGTTATGTTCTAGGACCACCCTCGTACAGATAAGGAATCACCATTCCAGGCCTCTGTATTTTTCCATCTCATCTCCTCCAGAAGAAAGGATGAGACTATTTCATCAAACTGCAAGGAAGTCACATTGCTACCTATTACAACAACTAGACTATCCCACGAATTTGGTAGAGAACAAAACAAACTTATGTACTTATCTTCATTTGAAATTTTTATATCTGTTGGGTTGTGTTATATTCTTTCCATGACTAACTTACATAGTGAATTGGGAGGTTAGAGAGGGGGCGAAGCCCCCCCTTTGTTGCGCCGATTGCACAGTGGGGGAGTCACAAGCGGGCCAGCAGGCCCCCATGTTCGGGTGGTTTGAAGGGGTTGGGTAGCCCCCCTCTACGGGGTCTGGGGCAGCGCCCCGGGAAATTTTTTTTTGGACCCTATATTAGGTTGGGCAAACCTACCTATGTTTTTTGGTCCATGGTTTTGGACGTTGGTGGGTGAGAGAGGAGAGGGTAATCCCAATCAGAGATACGTGGGCCAGATAGAATTCATAATCACCCTTCCTTCCTTCTAAGATCAGAGAATAACAATAACTAGAGCTTATACCTCCTTTTTTTTTTACTTGTCATTATTGGGATGCGGGACGGGATAAGAGGCTTCTCGAGATAAGGACATTCCCCAGAGTCTTATTATAAGTTCAACATTCCCCAGAGTCTTATTATAGCTTCAAGAGGGATTGGGATCCAGGGGGAAATCTCTATGTATATGTGTTCTATATGTTATGCTCTCGCATTGTTTATTTTCTATGTTTTAGAATTCATATGCAGGTAATTTCTGTATGGGGTTAAAAACTACATTTGGTATCGAAGCTATTTTGGCTTCAAGGGGATGCCTTTGTTGCTAAGGGGTTTCGCTTAGGCCTGTGGTAGACCCTATTCAGTGGGAGATCTATGAGATTTTATGGTGGTGAAAGAAGATGGCGAGCAGTGGAAAGATAGAGATCAGGAAATTTAATGGTCAGAGTTTTGAGTTGTGGAAACTCAAGATGGAGGATCTGTTAGTGGATAAATATCAGTGGATCGTGGTAGATCTGGGTACTAAACCAACGGGAGTGTCTAATGAAGAATGGAAAAAGTTAATTCAGACAGCAAAGAGCATAATAGGATTGCATGTCTCAGATTCAGTATTGCTGAATGTATTAGGGGAAGCTACGGAGAAGGCTTTGTGGGACAAGTTATGGAATTTGTACCAATCTAAGTATCTGGTGAATAAACTGTTCCTGCAGAAAAAGTTGTATAACTTGAGGATGAAAGATGGAGACTCCGTGACAGAGCATCTCAACACATTTAATACTGTGGTAAGTCAATTAGCGTCTGTTGATATTAAAATTTCAGATGAATATAAGTGCATGAGTTTGTTGTGTTGTCTACCAAATTCGTGGGATAGTCTGCATATTTCAATTGGTAGCAATGCAACTACCTTGCAGTTTGATGAAATAGTCTCATCCTTGCTAACGGAGGAGATGAGACAGAAAAATATGGAGAGCCAGAATGTTGATGCCTTGTTTGTACGAGGATGATCCCAGAACGAAAACAAAAATAAGCCATCGAGTGGGAGATCTAAATCTAGAGGGAGATCTAAATCTACAGGAAAACCTATAAAGGTGGTGTGTTGGAAATGCGGAAAGGAAAGGCACTTCAAAAGGGACTATAAATCTAAAGCTCCTCATAAAGGAAAGGGATTTGATGATGCTCCTTCTGCAGAGGCGAAAACCACGTTAGATGAAGGTGGGGATGTGTACTTGGCTTCTTCAATTACACATGTAGATCATGAGGCATGGTTAATTGACCTAGGTGTATCCTTTCACTTCACTCCGCATAGAGAGAGATTCTGCGAGTATGAGAAATACGATGGTGGTGATGTCTTCTTAGGGGATGATAGGAAGGCTAGAATCATTGGTCATGGAAAATTAAAGTTGAAGTTGTAAGGTGGAAGGGTTAGAACACTTCCGCGTGTTCTGCATATTCCTACATTGGCTAGAAATTGGATTTCTGTAACCAAGCTCGATGATGTAGGTGTAAAAACAGTGTTTGAGAAGGATACCTACAAAATGGTTCGGGGAGCACTGTATTGATGTGGGGAGTCCAAATTGGAACTCTGTACAAGATGCAAGGTAGCACTGTTATTGATGGGTGCAACAGTTCTGTGGTTCCTGAAAGTGGAGCAGAAAATCTAGTGGTCTTTGGAGTGAAGACCATGTTGTGGCATCAAAGGCTTGGACATATTGGAGAGAAGGGACTTAAAATACTTCATTGTAAAGGTATGGTAGAAGGTTTGAGTAATAGCTCTCTAGATTTTGACTTCTGTGAAAATTGTGTATATGGGAAGCAGAATCGGGTGAGTTTCCCCTCTGGTAGTAAGAGGGTGAAATAAATATTAGAACTTGTGCACAGTGATATGTTTGGACCTGTGAAGGTTCCATCACTAGGTAAGTTTGTGTACTATGTATCATTTATAGATGACTTCTCAAGGAATACATGAATATATTCTCTTAAGAAGAAATCTGAAGCCTTTGACAAGTTTAAAGAATTTAAGGCTCTCGTGGAAATTCAGACAGAGAAGAAGATAAATGTGGTGAGGACAGATAATGGTGGAGAGTTTTGCAGCAAGGAATTTGAAGAATTCTGTAAGAAGTGTGGTATAGCACAACAGAAGACTACTCCATATACACCTCAGCAAAATGGAGTTGCAGAAAGAATGAATAAGACGATGATGGAAAGGGCAAGAAGCATGCTCAGTGGTACCAGGTTAGGACCCGAATTCTGGGCAGAGGTGGTGGATACTGCATGTTACCTGGTCAACAGGTCACCTTCATCAATGTTGGAGGATAATACTCCACAAGAGGTATGGACTGGTAAGAAACCCTCTCTTTCACATCTAAGGGTATTTGGGTGTGATGCATATGTACATGCTGTAAAGGAGAAATGAACCAAGCTGGATAGTAAATCTGAAGTGTGCATCATTACTGGATATAAGGATGGTTTAAAGGGTTATAAACTTTGGAACCCAACAACAAGGAAGGTTGTGTACAGTCAAGATGTGGTGTTCAGAGAGGTGAAAGATGTTATTAAACATGAAGTGCAACCAAAGGAACCTGAGAAGATAGAGTTTGAGCTAAATGAGGAAGAAGCAGACTCTACAGCAGAGGAGGAATCAAAAGATGAAGAGCCACAAACTTCGGGTGTGAGAAGATTAGTTCGAGAAAGAAGACAGCCAAAAAGGTATAGTCCATCTGCTTTCTATTCAAATTATTCTTTATCTATTATTGATGATGATCCGAGAACCGTGAAGGAAGCAGTAGATTCAAAGGATGGAAAAATCTGGAAAGAGGCCATGGTTGATGAAATGGCATATTTGCACAAAAATGAGGCTTGAGATTTGGTGGAGTTGCCGGCTGGAAGGAAGCCCATTGGCAGCAAATGGGTGTTCAAGAAGAAGACAAATGCAGAAGGAAAGATGGAGAAATACAAAGCTCGGTTGGTAGCAAAAGGTTATTCCCAGGTGTCGAGAATTGATTTTGGTGATATTTTTTCTCTTGTTGCCAAGGTAACTTCTATTAGGTTACTTTGACCTGTTGTTGCTGCTTTTGATTTTGAGGTAGAACAGATGGATGTGAAGACAACATTTCTTCATGGGGATCTGGAAGAGGAGATCTACATGAAGCAACCTGAAGGCTTTGTAGTGAAGGGTAAGAAAGAACTGGTATGAAAGTTAAAGAAGTCTCTGTATGGGTTAAAACAGTCACCGAGGATGTGGTATTAGAAATTTGATACATTTATATGGGGACTTGGCTTCACAAGAAGCAAAGCAGATCACTGTGTGTATTTTAAATTAATATGTGACTGTGTTATTTATTTGGTCTTATATGTGGATGATATGTTGCTAGTTGGAAATGACAAAGAAATTATCGAGGATTTGAAGACCCAATTGTCCTCCAAATTCGACATGAAAGATCTTGGTGTTGCAAACTATATTTTGGGCATGGAAATTAAAAGAGATGGGGCAAAGAGGAAGCTCTGGTTAAACTAGAGGAAGTATGTCAAGACAATACTGCAGAGGTTTAATATGCAGGATAGTAAACCGGTGAGGGTTCCTATTCCTGTAGGTGTAAAGCTATCTGTTGAACAGTGTCCCAAGACACAAGAAGAGGAAGAGGATATGTCCTGTGTTCCATATGAAAGTGTGGTCGGTAGCCTGATGTATGCAATCATCTCTATTAAACGAGACATTGCTAATGTAGTGGGAGTATTAAGCAGGTTAATGTCAAAACCAGGGAAGGAGCACTAGACAATAGTGCAGTGGGTTTTTAGGTATTTACGTGGCACTAGTGATTATGGTTTGTGCTACCAAGGAAGATTAGGATTGGACAGAGTGTTGGATATTTGTGGCTTTGTTGATGCAGACTAGGCTAGAAATCTAGATCAGAGAAGATCTACAAGTGGGTATGTGTTTAACCTATTTGGAGGTGCAGTCAATTGGATGAGTAAGGAACAATCTGTAGTGGCACTATCAACTATAGAGGCATAATACATGGCAGCCACTCATGCAAGCAAGGAAGTAGTTTGGTTGCAGAGATTGTGTTCAAGTATGGGGTTAGTACAGGGAGCTATAAGGATAGACTGTGACAACCAAAGTGCAATTTTTTTGGCAAAGAACCCTACTTTCCATTCAAAGACAAAGCACATCGATGTTTAGTATCACTTTGTGAGGGATATGATAGAATACAAAAAGATGTTGATGGTAAAGGTGGACACTTTGAAGAATACTACAGATGCATTGACAAAATCTGTGAGCTCTGAGAAGTCCTCCTAGTGTAGAGAAACAATGGGCATTTCAGGGCTGGAAAAATGACTAAGCTCTCCTGTGGCCCCGTGTGGAAAGAAAACAACAAGTGGGAGAATGTTGGGTTGTGTTATATTCTTTCCATGACTAACCTACATAGTGAACTAGGGGGGCAGAGTCCCCCCTTCGTTGTGCTGATTGCGCAGTGGGGGGGTGGCAGGCCCCCCTGTCCAGGGGGTTTGAGAGGGGCGGGTAGCCCCCCTCTACGGGGTCCAGGGTAGCGCCCCGGGAAAAATTTATTTGGACCCTATATTAGGTTGGGCAAACCTACCTATGTTTTTTGGTCCATGGTTTTGGACGCGATGGTTTTAGGTCCATGGTATTGGATGCTTCGGCATGTATAAATATGTATTGTAACATTGAAAGGAAAATAATGAAAAATCAAGCTGGTAGTCCTTGTTTTGGGATCCAGGGGAAAATCTTTGTGTATATTGTTTTATGTGTTATGCTCTTGCATTGTTTATTTTCTGTGTTTTAGAATTTGTATGCAGGTAATTTCTATACGAGGTTAAAGCCTATAATATCAAAAGATAACAACTGGCGTACCACAGTATTAAAGGTGTTCAGATGCTCTATCTCTGAGTCTCCATTGTTCATCCTTAGGTTATACAACGTTTTCTGTAGGAATAGTTTATTCGCTAGAGATTTATATTAGTACAAATTCACTAACTTGTCCCACAAGCCTTCGCCGAAGCTTCCCCTGAAACATTAAAAAATATTGAATCTGAGATACAGAACTGTATTGTGTTCTTTGCCTTCCGATCTAACTTCACCCTGTCTTCAACTGACATTGTCATTGGTTTAGTACCTAGATCTACTGCAATCCACTGATGTTTATCCACTAGAAAATCCTCCATCTTGAGTTTACACAACTCAAAACTATGGCCATTAAATTTCTCAATCTCAATCTTTCCACTACTCGCCATATTGTTTCACCAAAAGAATCGATCTCGTATATCTCCCACTTAACATGGCCTATCACAGAATCGATCAAAACCCCTTAGTAGCAGAGGCGTCCCCTTGAATCCAAAACAACTTTGATACCAAATGTAGGTTTTAACCCCATACATAAATTAGCTGCATACGAATTGTAAAAAACAAAAAACAATGCCGAGAGCATAAAACATAAAACATATATACAAAGATATTTTCCCTTGGATCCCAAAACCGAGACTACTGCATTGATTTTTCATTATATTCCTTTCAATGCTACAATACATATATATACATGTTGAAGCATCCATAAAACCTACTCCATTAACCCTAGATTAGAACAAAACCATAGTTCCCTTGACCCGATCTACAAAATACTGTGGGCAGAAAACCATCATGTCCAAAACCATGTGCGAAATCTAAGTACAAAACCATAGTCATGGAAAGAATATAAGACACACCCAACATTAGAAGGCTTGGATGGGGACCAATCTGATGATGGTTCTGTGATGTTTGACCGTGAGGTGGAATCACTATTTGATTGGTTGGGTAGATGGCCTCTAGAAGCCCTGGATGATTTTTATTTGATGTGTTCTATAAGATCCAACATTCATGCTTGGAATATGGCACAACGGTTAATGGCCAAAGAGAGATTTGGCTCAACCATTCTACAGTCGGGTTGAACGTGGATGTCCCATCCTGAGTTTGGATTTTTCATGATTAATGAAAGGTTATTTCTCCTTGTATTTCTATGAGTATTTTGATGGTTTATATGTGGTCTATATGGTTTTACTTTCATGAGTATTTATGTTTCTATTATGTTGGTTATGTATGTTTTCTATGACAGCAACCATGTGTGGCTTTCATCATGTTTTTACTTGTAATTGCATGATCAATGTATCTATGATATAATGGATGGAATGGCAGTTGATGTGTTCAGGCACCAATGGTTCTAAGTGATTCCCAGCTAAGTATCAGACCCCTATGCTCAGAACTGTTATTTACACCTGTAGGTTACATATTCGTAATATGTTTGACGAAATTCCTATCATGGCTAGCAGGGGTCTAATCAAGGTCTTAAACAAGTATTTCCTTTAGCAGTGTCATTTCCATGTTATTTTACTGTTCTGAAGAGATAATTCAATTCTGGGCAGTGACCTCGACTTTGTGCCTAAAAAGGTGGCTCAAATCCCAAGTACGCTAGCATAGAACTGTCTAAATGATTGTCTAGACCCTGGCAAGAGAGCCTGTGAGAGCAAATCTAGGTTTTTAAATGATGTCATGCCTATAACATGAGAGCGACTAAGGCTTAATTTTTCCAAAAACTTAGTGGGACCCAAGGACAAGTTGTCTAAAGTGTTGGATTGGTTCTTGAGAGTCCTGAAGCTAATCTTGAATGTCTATATGGTGTGTTTCCATTGGTTCCACTTCCTTAACGTGACTTAGGAGGTTGAATCTTATCATAGTCGCCTATCGTTGCATGTTTACCCCATATGGTCGGTTGCTTGGGTATATGTGGGAGGAGAGTAATACAAACATACTCTTTTGGAAATGGTTGCAAGGTTATTGGTTCGCCTGTTTTGGCATGCAAACTTGCATTCAGGGTTCAAAGAGATTTTAACTTAAGCTTATGTGTGGAAGGAAATAACTTCATAAATCCTATACTATTTCTTGGTGGTTTCCAAATGATGATCATGTCTTTGTCTATGTTTTATATGTTGGTATCATTTTGGACAATGTTGTCAATGTATTACTGGGTCAATGGTTTTCAAAGCTCTGAGGTGGCTTATGGTGCCTATGTCTACATCCACACAGGGATGTTGTTAATGTATTGTTAGGTCAATGGTTTTGAAATCCCTGAGGGGGTTATGGTGCCTATGTTATATATCTGACCTAAAAGTCTACAATATGTATATGTATTATTTTTTTATATTAATAGAAATACTTCGTATTAGTTTGGAAAAAAATAAAATATCAACCTTTTATTCTCTTCCACATCCCATTCCCCAACTTTGTGGGTATGCTAGTTATTATTTAAAACAAACTACAAAACTCTCTCTCTCTCTCTCTCTCTCTCTCTCTCTCTCTCTCTCTCTATATATATATATATATATATATATATATATATATATATATATATATATATATATATATATATATATATATCGCAACAAGGTTTAAATTTAACAGGAACTCTTGCCCATCAAGTAAATTTTTCATAACATATTTATTTTTAAAATTGCCCTTCATGTGATGTTTGATATTTATTCTTTTCCATCATTTGAATAGTATATGTTGGATGCAATTTTGTTTTGTTTGTTTGTTTGGTTTTTTTGTTTTTTTGTTTTTTTCGTTATTTTTTTTGTTTTTTTATGTGTGTCATTGTTGTTTGGAAGTGTTAGCCAACATATATGTCACAACCATTGTAAGATACATCACTACATCTTTAGTGAAGCTAGAATATGACAAAGAAAACGTATATTGCCAAAATTTAATGGAACAACTGGAATTCCTTCATAAGGCTGCAGGTTATTACGAACCATTCTCCCATAATGCCCCTCTTGGTATACTGAAAATTCTGCCATGTTAGAAACTTCTCCCATTGCATTTTTTTGTTTATAATTGCTATCTTATAGTTGAAATACACTTTGATCATTTAGGAATTTCATAAATGGACTTCCATTTTGGAAAATTTAAGATAGTTATAATTAATTAAAGTAATGAGAGTAGTTGTTATGAATTATACTTTCAAATTATATAATATTTACTAATTTAACTTAATTTAATATTTTGTATGTTAAATATTACAGTGGTGAAAATAAAAGTGTGGAAAAGAGTAAGCTAGCAACCAACATGCATGTGATTAAAAAGGAAGAATCAATGTTACCAACATGCATAGCTAATTATCACATAACCACTATTAGATTAGCATTGACCAATGCAAGTTATAATGTTTAACTTTGAAAAAAAATGTATTTTTCAACATTATTGCAAAAATAATTCTCAAATGTGTATGTGAAAAGATTTTAAACCAAAGGTCCTACTCTCTTGTCCTACAAACAATAAATATAATTCATTAATATCTATTTTAATCAAAATAGATGAATCTTTGGAAAAATAAAATTGTATTAAATAAAATATAAACCAACTAAAAAGATTAAAATTTACATATTTAGCATCAAGTTTGTGTGTTGTGTTTGACTAGATTGATATATACAAACATATTACACTTCAACTGAATAGTCATACAAGATTTCTACTTTTCCATAAAGTTTGAACGCATAATTACCCATGGAAAAATCAAATTCTCTATTATTAGTCCCTCCCAAGGCAGAACTCGAGCAATTAAATTTCCTGTTGACCACTATTAGATTAGATTAGAATTGGCCAATGCAAGTTATAATGTTTCACTATGAAAAATAAATATTTATATTTCAACATTATTGAAAGAAATATTTTTCAAACATTTGATTGGACCATAACTTTGAAGGCCTTATTGTATCCTTTGTGCCATGTGGATAACTACCTCATATTTTTTTGCCATAATTTCTAGATGTAGTTGCAATATTTATGTGAGAATTCTTAAATATTATATTTATGTGAGCATTTTTAAATATTTTTGCAATGATTTTTCATTGTTAAGATTCATAGGAAAACATCCTAAAATTAAAATCCTTGAAAATAGCTCATACTCAAGGTAAATAATGTCATCAGTTACTGCCCGCAGGGGTTTGGTCTCGTGGCCAGCAGACGGTTTGCTAAGTCATTCGTGCCGCTGTGCAGGTCACGGTTTCAAGTCTTGTCTTACCCTGAGGGTCGTTCTTGCGGGCTGGGCGATTCATCCTAGTAGTTATAGTGGCATTCAGTGGGATTTGACCCAATGTAATGCGAGTACGATACCATCGCCATTGTCGATTCCACTAGATACCAAAAAAACAATGTCATCAGATACTGTCCACAATAATTTAAGCAAGTATTTGCATAAAAATGAATAGGAACAAGATGAAAATAAATATACTTATAATTATTTATTTAGGAGTAAAAGTGTAAGTCTGCAAACTAAGTAGTGGTTCATACTCACCAAAAATTTATGCAAGTCATAATAGATAATTAAAGGATGAAGGCTTTCCAAGTTTAAACATAAACAAATTTTCTTATTTTATAGAATTTTTTTTTCATATATTCAAAACAACATGGCAAACAAAAGAAGCTTCCCCAAAGCAAATAACTTCAACATGTATATGACATGACTAGTTGGGGCAATTACATCCAACAACCAACGCCTTATAGTAATAAAATCTATTCAGTTTCCCTAAATTTTTGGATGTCATTTTTTCTTTTGCATTTGTCCTTGTCTTTCCAAGTGTTAAATTGCATTTAATGGCATTATCACTACAAAAGATTTGATTCTTGATTGATAGTAAGTATTGATTTGAGTCTTGATTTTTCTTTTGAAAAAGTCTTATAAACATCTTGGGTTCTTTCGTTCATTGTAAAATGTATGTATAAAGTGTTTTATAGCATTTCTTGTGTTGTTTTAACTTGTAGTTTTCTGTATGACAACAAGTTTTCATATTTTCTATTCCTTCATATATGGTTTAGGATTGTTTTGATTATGCAAGTTGTTTGACATTTTCAACAGCAAACAAATCACACAGTCTACCAAATTGATTGCCAATCCATATTTTCATATCTAGAGAGCTTGATAGAACATTTGGTGAATGAAATCAAAACATAGAAAGAAAGGTACTCAATCTGTTTACGAGAACAAAGCCATTGATACCATACAAATTGATTTGGTTCCAAATATAAAGTTGCCATACGTACCTTTTGTGTGTTTTGCACATTATTGAGATCGAAGAATTGCTCCATCTGTAATATCCATGTGGCGGGATCCTTGCCATCAAACTTCCTCATATCGATTTTTGGAACATGGTGAGTCTTTGATCCAACATTAGAGTCTATGTAATCATGATTAACATTTCTTTTGTTCTCATCATGAGTTTCCTTTAGTACTCTTTCACCCTTAGTGACCATTTCTTGTAGCAACTTATTCATATTTATCTTCAATTCTTCCATCTTATCATCCATGCCATCAATTTTACCGTCCATGCCATTCACCTTAGCTTCCATGCCATCCATATTAGCTTCCATGCCCTTTATCTTAGATTCCACGCCATTTATCTTAGCATCTATTAGCTTTTGTGAGCGTGACATTTGTTGCACTTGTTCTTGTAATTTTGATATATCATGTAGCATTTCTTCCTCTTCTTCATGAGTCATGCTAGAGCTTTCAGGTTCCTTACTAGGTGTTTGCATTTCCTTTCCTAGGGGCATCAGTTACCGATAATAATGCTTTACTATGCCCTTTGAATTCCTTCAAACCAAGCTTATGCAAAAATTTAAAAAAAAACTACACACCTTTTTTTTTGTAGAAGCCTGATATTGAATCTGAAGTATCTCTGTAATTTCGAATCATCCAGTCCTGAAATTTTGACCTGTAGTAGCCTTCTATGTCCTCTTTCCAATGCAACTAGTCTGATCCAAATTGGATTCTCCAAGAAAGAGTTATGCACAATCTCCCGCAGTGACCTGATTATAGACTAGTTCAGTAGAGCGAACTTGTACGAAGTGCCACGTGTCACTGTTTCAACCTTTGACTCTGAAAAATATATAAAAGAAAACTACAGTCTGTCCTCTTTCTGTACCTTATTACGCAATTTCAATCCGATGCTCAGAAAGAAAGTTATGACGATTTTCCCCAGGTCACCTGTTTTGAGTGTAATTCAGGAGTCTGTAAAAAGACAAACTTCCTCAGATCATATCTCCGAAAATATCATGCGAAAAGCTCTGAAATTCGGACCCAAGGTTCAGCGCGATTTTTTCTCAAATGGGTTTTTTTTTGCGACTTCTGAAACGACACAGAAAAAAAGTTATAGCGAAAATTCCACGATGACCTGTTTGGAGCAGCGAAACCCTAGAATCCAAAGCTCTGATACCATATGTTATGAAACCAGCTCAAGAAAAGATAGAAAAGATAGATCAACGCCTTAGAATTCAGCCTCTTCGAGGGGGCAACCTCCTTTACATTACATAAATGAACA
Organism: Pinus tabuliformis; assembly: GCA_031772625.1. Taxonomy (NCBI): domain Eukaryota; kingdom Viridiplantae; phylum Streptophyta; class Pinopsida; order Pinales; family Pinaceae; genus Pinus; species Pinus tabuliformis. The sequence goes on along the minus strand of CM062820.1, from coordinate 234,586,920 downwards.
ATTCTTGGATGATTCAAATGACAAAACTTCCTTTCTATATATAGGAGTCTAAGGAGTCACAATATAATCCAGCCGACCTAACAATAATAATATAAAGCCACAAAAATAACAATAGAGGGATTCTATGGGCACATTAATAACAATATGGGGGCAATGGGGGCACAACAATATAAATAAGGGGTATAACTACAATAGTAATGGGGTAATCACTAGTATTATAGGGACCCAACAATATAATCCATGTCCTTAGATGCTTCTAATTTTCTTGAATTGTTGCTAACTATTATTAATGTAGGTGGAGAGAGGTGAAGTTGAGGTGGATTTTGTCATATAGTGTTACAGGAAGGACCATAACAAATTGTCAAAGGAAGAATCTCTCAAACATGTTTATAGTCACATAGACAATGCTCTTGTACATTTCAATGGTACAAAAGACATGTGAGACAAATGCAAGAGATTGATTTTTCACAATGCAAGATCGATGCAATTATTTTACAAGTGGGGAGACAGTTTCACACTTGCACATACTATGGCAATTAGAGATCACATCAAAGAGTTCCTATTTGAATGAGTCACGTAGAATAAATTATTCAAATAAAGTGCTCAATCATGGTGTTGTGTTAATGGTGTAGTAATGCACCTTGTTTTGCAGTGTTATAATGAGCCTTTTTTTTAGTTAGCACCAACATATCAAATTTGAAATCTAACATGCGACGTCTATTTTTAAGTAAATGGTACTAAATAAATCTCAAATTTTAAATGAAAAATCACTTGCCAATTTTGCAAAGGGTATTAAATAAATTTCATTTTTAAATAAAAAATAGTTATGAAATCTTATACCTAATAGCATGTTCTTCTTTTCTACATAAATTGAAAATATAATTCCTAAACTATTACATATATAACAACCTCGTTACTTATTTGATTGTCTTTACTTATTAATTTTTGTTTATCATATTGCCTCTACTTATTAATTTTCTTCTAGGTATCTTTTAACTAAAAAAGACTCAAACTTATGAGTATTACTAGTACAGATAAGTTAACTATAGTTTCAGGTTTTAGGTTGCAGGTCCAAGCTTTTTCTCCCACGATTCTTGAAGAATTTTCCTACTAAAGCAACAAGTGCATTTCTCAATTGTTAGTAATAAGGTTAAGGTAAATAATTGAAGGATTTAGTTAGTTTCTTAAACTTGTTATATGTTCATTTGTTTATTTCTCTAATTTATACACGCATACATATCCTGAATGGGAGAGAGTATGCTACCCTGCTTAAACTTTAGACTATATTCTATTTAATGTTGCTTAAAATACACTTTGGAATGCATAAATGGATTGATGGCCTTGAAAAACCATTCGATTCTTGCATATTAAACACCTTAAAATTATGAAATCTATACTTAATTCTTAAACTTTAGACTATATTCTATTTAATGTTGCTTAAAATACACTTTGGAATGCATAAATGGATTGATGGCCTTGAAAAACCAACATTTGATTCTTGCATATTAAACACCTTAAAATTATGAAATTTATACTTAATTTCGAACAAAATTGACCAGGAAAAAAAAAAAAAAAAAAAAATAGTCATTTCATCTATTAATTAAACTATATATACTTGTTAAATTAACCTTTTAAAATATTAATTAAGTGCTAATACTAACATGTAGATTTTAAAAATACTAATAAATAATAATAAAAAAATAAAATGTGAATAAATACCCATCAAATTTAATCACTAAATAAAAAGATAACTTGCCATGGACGCAATGCAACCTGGCAGAATATAAAATCAACTTTTGATATGCTTCAGCGATGCTAAACATTATTTATTAATTCAATGCGAACGAAGTGAAGGCCTCCCACTTGCCAACCATTATTTATTTATTCATTCACTCCCATCAAATTATCACTCAACTTTTGATATAGCTGCGGCTTTGGAGATGCCAAACATTATTTATTCATTCAATGGCAACAAATTAAACACCTCCCACTTGCCAAACATTATTTATTCATTCACTCCGCATCAAATTATCACTGATCTTTGATTTTAGTATATGGCTCTGGCTTTCCACTTGCCAAATATTATTTAGTAATTCAGTGCGATTAAATTAAACGCCTCCCACTTGCCAAACATTTTTTATTCGTTCACTGCCATAAAATTATTATACCTTCTTCCCGTTTTCACTGCGTTCAGAGTCGGTGCTTGTACCCTGTTTGGACTAACAGGGAATCCACGAGGGACATGTCTGCTCCTGTAACCCACGAAAAGGAAACATACATTTTCTATTATTTTTCTTGGAGTACGTCACCATGTTTATATTGATTTCCAGGCGTTTATGCTTTTCTCCGTAGCGTTGATCTCCATGCTTTTATGCTTTCAACTAGACTGACCCCACGAGGTGCAATCATCCACTTTTGTTCTCCATTTTTCTATATCTCAGGCTCTACTATTTATATAAATTTGTCTTACTTCATCTAAATCAGTCTCTCGCTATATGCTGTTTCTCTTCTTTCCCTTTTTCTCTCTCTTCTTCTTCCCTCGCTTACCCATATCAAGATCTTCGGTGGCCACTGTTGGATTCCAGTTCCCTCATCACCGGTGATCCTTGAGAGTCCATGCAGATTAGAGCGAGGCCGCGTCCTTGTGCAACTGGAGTGGCGTAACCTACCGCAGCGGTTATCCAAGGGAGAGATTATTTGCCGTCAAACTCAGATCTATGGATCTTCACGGTCCCGCTTTCTCCTCTTGGCAATTTGTCGTTCCTCCGCTTGCTTGATTTTTCCCAATATTAGACGGATTCTCATGTGATGTGTGGTGGCGATCCAGGGGAACGGAGCGAAAAGTGATCTCTACCACGTCGAGATTAGGTTTGGGGTCTTCTTGTATTCTTGTTTTCATTTCTGGAAGTTCGAGATTTTAGGGTTTGCTGCTTTTTATTGATGTTAATGTGGATCTTGTCCACTTGCAGTACCGTGGGGATTAGACCTTCGGATTCTCTGTTCTTTGTTGATGCGGATGTAGATATGGGACAGAGGAGAGGTAGTCTATAGCTGACGAGGAATTTGTTTCCTTAATTATCAAGTGAGAGGAGAAATGACAAAGTGTTGGAGGAGGAGATCAAACCGGGTCGTGCAGATCCATAGCTCTGAGTTTTAGGGCAATAATTTTGTCCATTGGATGACGGTTGCTGTGGATAACTCCACTCCATTTAGAGAAGGAGGCAGCTGTATTCAAATCCGCTATGGACTCGTAAGGATCGGTGGTAAAGAGGGGCCTGGACTCCAACACCGGTTGCCCACATCCTAATATGGGAGCAAGGGAAAAACTAGCGAGAGGGAGGGGAAAGAAGCAATTAGTTTATAGGGAATGATATAGAGATCACTTTAATAATAATATCTCTCTTTTCTCTTTATTAAATCTGCGCATACTAGTGTAGGTAGAGCAGAAAGAGCGGCCGATATCAATTTAGAATGCCGATTATTTTCTTAGAAAAAAATTATTGGACCGAATCTCATTTTCTGTACTCAAACCTTATGATTTTATGAAAAATTATGAATGATGTTATGTCTTTTTATTATTTCCTCTATACATGGTTTATAATCTTTATAACTTCTATTTAGTATATACATGTTTTATAATCTTTATAACCTCTATTTAGTATATACATGATTTATAATTTCTATAACCTCTATTTAGTATAAGCTCTATTTAGTACAGGACAAATATTTTTTTGGCAAGGTTGGAGAAATTATTTCCACAATACATAAAATTAAATCATAGATAGTCTTTACTAGTTTGTCATTGAGGAAACCAAACAAGTAGCATAAACTTTTTTTTTTTAACTTGCCCCTACTATTCGTAATTTATTGATCTAAAAGCATGAACCATAAACAAATAGAGAGTATTACATGGATATAATTACATGAACAAATGGACAAGAACATATTATGAGACAAAATAAAAATCATAGTTTAAGCTATGAATGTTGTCATGCTGTTAGGTTGTGTGTCAGATCGGGTGGTTGAAGATCTCCACTGGTTTCTCATGATGGGGCTTGAGTGCCAGTAATGGGCTTGAACAATAGATTGATTTTTCCATTGACAGTGTCCATTTTCTCCATGAGTTCAATCATGCACATGATGAGCTTCTATTTGGTGTCTACTCTATTAGTAAGGACTCTTCCCATCTTTTTTTCTAGCATGCCAATACAAGTTAATTGTCTACATGTAGGTAGATGCCTTTTCCCTGGTGGATTTATCAACATTGGGAATCCAATCTCTCATTTCGCTCCTCCATTGAAAGTTAGGAACAAATATACGTGTTCGTCTCACTCATTCCTCAATATCTTACATGAAATCCCTCTTAAATGCTTCTGGAATTATAAATCTATATTGTTCCATGGCAGTAGCGGTTGAAATTTGGACTTGGGTGATGTATAGAGAAGGGGACTTTATAGCAGGATTAAGTGGCAGACCAGGCCTGCCACAGTGACCATGTCTTGAGGGACTAACCAATCTATTGTAGAAAAGTTATGGGGAAATAGACATAATCAAGAAAAACACAATATAAATATTGAACTAAACAAACATCAAAGGTCTCAATGCTTGATATTCTTTGTTCTCCTTCTTATTATTCATTTGATCAAAGCAATCAAGTGCAAAAATATATATGGCCTTCAATACTTCTACAACTATAAAAATAGCTTTCAAATTCCACAACTATGTAAATTGTCATTTGAATCTAATTTCAACTAATTAGTTGAGTCTAATCTTGACTTCCTATCTACTCACTTATAATCTATGCTAACATAACTCAAAATTTGTTAAGTGTTGAACCATAATCTATGCTGACAATGAATTAAGCATTATCTTCAACACTCACCCTTAATTCTTAATGAGGTAATTCCAAGTGTGTTTCTCATATAATGGAACCTTCTTTTGGTAGTGCTTTGGTGAATATATCAACAAGTTGATCATTTTTCCTACAAAACTTCATTTCAGTTTATCCTTTTGCCACATAATCCTTATGAAGTGATATTTGATATCAATATGTTTCGTGTGGCTATGAAAGAATAGATTTTTACTTATGGCAATTGTAGATATGTTCAAAATAAATAATTGTGGCATCTTGTTGTTCTTGCTACAAATCTATCAATATTTTCTTCAACCAAAGTGCTTCACAGGTTGTTATTGTTGCAATGTACTCTGCCTTTGTAGAAGATAATGAAATAGTTGGTTGTTTCTTTGAAGACCATGATATTGGACCTAATCTTAGGCTAAAGAAAAACCTAAAGTACTTTTTCTATCATCAAGGAATCCTTCCCAATTACTATCTGTATAACCATCCACCTTAAAATTATTTTGAAATGCATTCCAAATACCAAAGTTGCATGTTCCACAAAGATACCTCAAAGTTCCTTTTGTTGTAGCAAAGTTAAACTTACTTGGACTTTACATGAATCTAGAAATCAAGTTTATTTCTCGCATAATATTAGGTCTACTGATAGTAACATACATAAGACTTGCTACCAAATTGTTGTAGGATTTAGCATCTACCTTTTCAGCTCCATCTCCTATAGATTTTTTTTTCATTTATATTCATGGGTGTGCTCATGGATTTATTGCTTTCAATTTTTCATTTGTGAAGAAGATCAATAACACATTTTTCTTGTGAAATAAATATACCATCACCCATTTTCCTCACTTATATGCCAAGAAAATAATGCGTCAATCCCAAATCAATCATTTCTAATTCAATCATCGTAGCATGTTTGATTCTTCTACTAACTGATTACTTGAAGATTTATATATCAAGTTGTCTACATATAAGAAAAGTAACAATATATCATTACCATTTAATTTTATATATAACGTAGGTTCATTTTCACTCCTATGAAATCCATTTTTCAAAAAATAATTATCAATTATGCTATGTCATGCTCTCGAAGCTTATTTAATTCCATAAAGAGTTTTTTCAATTTGCATACTTTGTGTTCATTTTCTGCAACTTCATATCCTTGGGGTTGTTGAACATAAACATCTTCTTGCAGTACACCATTCTAAAAGGTTGATTTCACATCAAACTAATTTAAAAAACCAATTATATTGTGGTGTTAATGCCAAAATTGTTCTTATTATTTCCAATCTTGTAATAGGAGAATATGTTTCATTGTATTCAATATGTGGTTGTTGAGCATACCCCTTTACCACTAACCTTGCTTTATGCTTTTGTATGGACCTATCAACCTCATAATTTATTTTATGCAGCCATTTGACCCCAATGAATTCATTTTGAAGAAGATGATGGAGTGGATGTAGTCAAAGAAGTATTTGGGCTACTAGTTGGATTTCTAGAAACAAAATATACTTCCTCTTGTACAATAACTTTTGGGTTTTATTGTTGTACAACTTGCTTCCACTGTCATTCCTCTATTTCATCAAATAACACATCATGAATAAACAATAATTTTCTAGTTTGTGGATCATAGAATCTATAAGCCTTTGTCTCCTCACAATAGCCAATAAAAATGCATTTCACGCTTTTTATGATCTAGTTTTTTTTTCTTTTTTCAATAGGAGCATGAGCATAAGCAATACAACCAAAGACTTTCAAATGAGAAACATCAATTTCTCTTCTAGTACATTCCTAATATGGAGTCATATTTTGTACACTTCTTGTTGGACATCTATTAAGAAAATTAGCTACATCTTCAACCTAAAAGGTGTTTGGAAGACATTTACCTTTCAACATGGACCTAGCCATCTCAACAATTGTCCTATTATTTTTCTCAGCCAGACCATTCTGTAGGGGAGTATAACTTCCTATAAATTATCTTTGGATGACATTCCTTTTGTAGTAACAATAAAATTAATTACAAATGAATTCTACCCCTCAATCCATGCTTAATGTATTCAAAACATAACCACTTTCCTTCTTAGAAACAACTTTAAATTGTTCAAAGATAACAAATGCATTAGATTTTTGTTTAATAAAATATACCCATGTTCTTCTACTAAAATCAACAACAAAAATAATAAAATACTTGGTTTTGTTGGGAGACAATGTTTGCATAAGAATCTTATATCTGCATGCACTAACTTTAGTTGTCTTTTTACTCTCCAAGGTTTTTTTTTTTTGTGCTTCTTACAAAGAATGCATCCTTCACATACTTGATCAATATAATCAAGAAGAGGCAAAACTTTAACCATTTTCTTGTGATGCAATATTATTAAGCCTCTTGTGTTATTCCCATATCTCATGTTCCATATAAAGGAAAGATTATCATAGGCAAGTTTTAATTCTCTATTTGCTTCAAAGGGAAGATTAAGACCAAAAGTTATTTTTTTGAACATATTAACCTTAGGTATAATTTGATTATCCTTATCATAAGTGATGAATTGACTATTTTTAACTATAACAAGATATCATTTTTGATAAGTTCCCCCACACTCACAAATTATGTGCTAAACCAGGAACATATAAAACATCGTTAATATGTTTTATTTCTCCTTAGTTTGTCATAATTGCAATAGTTCCTTTATCTCTTGTCATCTCCTAACAAAAATTCAAATTTAGTAGATTCATATATCTTTACAAAGTTGTCATTGCTTTCAGGCATGTGATTGATGCAACCTCTATCCAAAAGCCATACCTCCCTCGAAACCTTATTAGCTAAATCACAAGCTAAAAATTATTTGCACACATATTCTTTCTCTTTAGAAAAGTTAGCTTGTTGCATTTGTTTTTTTCGAAAATTACATTTAAATGGACAAATATTTTACAATAAAAAAATTGAACTTAAGATTTTTCATATTTTTTACCTCCATCATTACTGCCATTACCTCTTTCTTTGTTACTTTTAGGAAAAATTCTTCCTCGACCTCTACCTCCTATATATGCTTGTCCTCTTCCTCTTCCACGAGTGCTCATAATTTTCTCATGTGAAGAATTCTCAACTTCTTGACCTTCAATTTCAAAAATATTAGCTTTTGCCTAGAATCTTGATCAAAAGGCTTTTTAACAGATCTATTCATCGTTTTCTCATGATATTGAAGAGGTCTCATAAGCTCATTGACAAACAAGTGAATCAAACCTTTAGATTCTTCAATAACAACAACAACACCATCAAGTTTTGTAGAAAGACTTCTTAAAAAAATTCAGCAACTTTTTGATCTCTTAAATCTTCTCCATAAGATCGAATTTGATTCATTATTCCCATAACTCTAGTGAAAATTTATTGAATAGACTCATAACTTTCCATGCAAATATTTTCAAATTCTCTTATGACAGATTGCATTTTAACAAATTTTACCATATCTATTCTTCGATATGCCTTTTATAGCACATCCCATACCTCCTATGATTTTGTTGTTGCAATGAGTCTCGGAAAAACTGAATCATGCACTTCTTGTTGGATAAAAAAAATAGCTTTTGAGTCTTTTTGTTTTCTTTTCTCCCTCAACTATTCTCTTTGGAGATGAGTCCAACCTGCAAGAGCTTGAGAATATATGCATTCTACATAACCATTTTCTACCAAATCCTAGAAATTGTGTGAAGGAAACAATGTCTTGATTTTAATGCTCCAAAAATCATAATTCTCACCTTTAAAGATTGGTATTTTAGGCTAAGAAATATTAACAACACTATTGTTATTGACCATTTCTTTACACTCTCGAGCTCTCCTGTAAAATAAGTTTCACAAAAAAAAAAATATCTCCCACTAATCGAAAATGGGTCTAATACCAAAAATGTAGAAAATTTATGAGGAGACAGACACAGTTAAGAAAAACACAATATAAATATTCATCAAAAAAAACATCAAAGATGTCAATGCTTGATATTCTTTGTTCTCCTTCTTATTACTCTACCTGAAATAATCAAGTATAAAAATATTTATAGCCTTCAATACTTTTGCAACTATAGGAACTACCTTCATATTTTACATCTATAGAAATTTCCATTTGACAGTAATTTCAACTAATTGGTTGAGACTAATTCACACTTCCTATTGATCTACTAACTTATAATCTATGCTAACATAACTCAAAATTTGTTGAGTGGTGAACCAAAATCTATGCTAACAACTTACTAAATTAAGAATTATCTTTAACATCTATGGAAGACCATAATGATGAGGGGAACGAGAATAGGGGATGTGAGGAATAGATAAAAATGTTGAATGAGGAATAGCACATATGTGAGAGGGGTGGAGGGTCAATGAGCCATATCTAAAAATCAATGGGGGAGATCAAAAGATAACAAGGAAGAAAAGGCTAATTTACAGATAGTTGTTCAAATTTGGTACCGGAGGACAGGTGGTTCCCTTAGGCTTTGATCTTTGGCCTAGGGAAAAGTGTCCAAAAGAATTTAATTTTTCTCCTAAAGTGACTTTATAATTTTATAAAGTTAAATCTAATTTAAAAGTGACTTTAAGTGATAAAGTTACTAAGTCTAATTTTAAAGTGACTTTTATAAAGTCAATGAAAAATTAGAAAGGAAAAGTGACTTTGGAAATAAATGACTAAGTGGGTCCTTATTAAAGTGGGGTGAATTAAAAAATAAAAAGTGAGATTTAAATGAGCATTTAATCTCGGCCATTGATCTAAATCTATTTGAGCCATTGGATTTAGAGATCACCCAAAAGTCACTTGGATCACTCAAAAGTCACTTGGAGTTATATTAAGGGAGGAAAAGGAGGAAAAGATCACATTCGATTCAATTCTTTCATGAGCAGATTGGGAGAAGGAGAGCAAGAGAGCAAGAGAGATTTCTGAGCAGGGAGGATAAGGAGACAGCATCTTGGCACACATTTCAAGGTAGCAGTTGAGCAGATTTGTACAGCTGATTCAGCACACAGTGAAAGGCAGATTTTGGCACGATTTTCGAGGAGAGGTTTGCACAAAAATCGAGGAGCAGTTTGCTGGTTTTTTTTGCACGCAAAACGAGGGCCATACAGCAGCATTTAATGCTGAAAGTGGGCACGAAAATCGAGGAGACCGTACAGCATTTATTGCTGTCCTGTTTGCTGTAATTTCCAGTTTGTTGTGAAGCATGGAAAAAGAGATAAGTTGTAAATTTGCTTGCTGATTTTTTGCTGAAAATTTCTCACTGTAAAAGGCAATTTTCAGAAATAAAGAAGAGCTCTCAAACTGGTTTTCCCCAAGAGTTGTAGGGGGTTTTTCCAGGGTCACATTGACCAAAAATCTCAGTGTTTAAATGTGTTTTAATGGCTGTTTATTACTGCTGATTTTTATTGCTGCAATTTCCAGCATTCTGTAAAATTTCCAGAATTTGTGTTTTCAGCAAATTTATTTTTTTCAGCTTGTTAAACGTATGGTTATGGGAAAGGGCATTTAACTATATGGGAAAAATAAGGAGAAAATGAAAACCGGGGTGGGAAAACAGAAATTTCTACATGGTATCAGAGCTTGAGTGCTGAAGGGCAGTTTGGGACAACAAAGGGAAAAATTACAGTTGCTGATTTTTCACTCAGAAAATTCCAGCAAGCTGATTTTTTCATAAACAGCAGTTTTATCTTTACTACAGCAGTGCTATTTTTCAGTTTTAGGACAGCAGGGTGTCATTGCGATTGAGGGTGGAGGATAGGCTGGATGGGCATATAAATTACAGCGTTTGAAAGGAGAGAATGCAGAGTATCTTTGAGGAGGCAGAAGTCTGGGATATCATGGTGCATACCACACAGAACCCTGTTGTTGTGCCTACTGATGCTACTCAGTTGACAGCTTATAATAGAAAGAACAACAAGGGTAAGAGGCTGATTCTAGATGGAATCAAATACCATTGCATTCCTCATGTGAGAGGAAAGAGCAATGCCCATGAGATGTGGACAGCATTGTCCAATCTCTACCAGAGTACCAATGAGAACCGGAAGATGGTCCTGAAGGAGAAGCTGAAGAACATTAAGATGGGTAATGATAGTGCAGCTGGATATCTCACAAAGATTACTAATGTGAGAGATGAGTTGGCAGTGATTTGAGAGGCCATTCCACCCACTCAGTTGGTGCGGATTGCAGTGAATGGCATCCCCCATTAATGGTTGAACTTTGTTGATGGGGTTTGTGCACGTGAGACCCTTCCCACATGGGAGAGGTTTTGGGATGATTGCATTCAGACAGAGATCAAGAAAGGTCAGCTTGGGGCAGCCAAGCCAGTTGAGCAGGATGAGGATGTAGCACTGGTGGCAGGAGGCAAGAAAGGCAAAGGGAAGAAGCAGGCTTCCACAAGTAGTGGTGGGGGCAAAGGCAAAGGTAAAGGTAAATAGGGGAACACACAAAAGGACTATTCCAAGGTGAAGTGTTGGAATTGTCAAAAGATGGGACACTATGCAGTTGTGTGTCCGGAGAAGAAGAAGAAGAAGGGGAAGAACCAGGACGTGGCAGCTTCAGCAGAGATTGAGGACTTTGCTGGTCATTTTGACCGAGAGTTTGCATTCACTACGTGTGAGTCCTCTAGTGCAGGATCACCTGCCACAGAGGTTCAGAGGGAGCATGCTTTTCCCTCGATTAGCGAAGCATCTTCAGGTATCTGGTATGTGGACAGTGGGGCTTCACGTCATATGACAGGAGTCCGTGAGTACTTCTCAGAGCTTTCAGAGAGTGGCACTGATATTGAGGTAGTACTCGGTGATGACAGAGTTGTTAGAGCAGTCGGGGTGGGGACAGTGACATTTCAGAGGGAGTCCAAACCTCCCTTGAAGGTGTCAGAGGTTCTTTATGTGCCAGGGATGAGGAAGAACCTCATATCCGTCTCAGCTTTGGAGGACAGAGGATATGAGGTATTGTTCAGGGGAGGACAGGTGTTGATGTATCCCAGGGGCACTCCAGCTGATTCAGCTAGAGTGATAGGTGTACGCCATGCAAAGGTGTACAAGTTTGCATTCCAACCCCTTTTGGTATTGAGCAGTAGTACCGACAGCAGAGCTAGCAGTTCTGAGTTGTGTGAGATTTGGCACCGCAGGATGGGACATATGTATCATGGAGCCTTGAGGACATTGCGGGAGATCACTACAGGTGTGCCAGATTTCAGTACTGATCACTTTCATACTTGCAGAGGTTGTGCAATGGGCAAATTTTCCAAATCCCCTTTTCCCAGCAGTGACAGCAGAGCGACGGGGATACTTGATTTGATTCATTCCAATGTGAGCGGTCGGATGTCTCATGTTTCCTTGAGTGGATATGAGTACTATGTTTTATTCATTGATGATCACTCCAGGAGGACCTGGATTTATTTTTTGAAGACCAAGAGTGAGGTCTTTAAGCAGTTTCAGGAGTTCAGAGCTCTTGTGGAGACTCAGACAGGTCGAAAGATCAAGTCCTTGAGGTTGGACAATGGAGGAGAGTACACCCTTGGAGAGTTTGTTGACTATTGTGCGGAGGCAGGCATTAGGAGGGAGTTCACTGTTCCTTACAACCCTCAGCAGAACGGGGTTGCGGAGAGGAAGAACAAATCCATCATAGGGGCTGCCAAAGCCATGTTACATGATCAGGGGTTGCCATTGTTCTTGTGGGCAGAGGCCTGCAACACAGCTGTTTACTTGCAGAACAGGAGTCCGCATCGTGCCTTGGGGCACATGACTCTGGAGGAGGCTTTCTCTGGGAAGAAGCCTGATATTGGTCATCATCATATCTTTGGATGCATTACATACTCCTATATACCCAAGGAGAAGAGGACCAAACTAGAGCCCACCGCAGAGAAGGGTATCTTTGTGGGCTACAGTGAGACCTCAAAGGCCTTTCGGATTTAGATTCCTCCACAGGGGAGAGTTGTTGTCAGACGGGATGTGAAGTTCGAGGAGGACAAGGCCTTTAGGAGGTCACGGGAGTTAGAGTATCTGGATCAGCCAGACCCTCAGCAGCAGTTGAGTCAGTCGCAGGGATCCAGTGGGCAGGGATCAGTAGGATCCGGAGGTACATCTATGAGGATGTCAGGTCCGTCAGTGAGCAGTGGCTCGCCGAGCTAGAGGGGTGGTGCTCCGGGCAACATGCAGAGCAATTCACAGAGTAGTTCACTAGGGAGTCCATCGATGGACAGTTCACACGGTGCCTCAGCTTCTACAGGTTCAGGTGCAAGCAGGAGGACAACAGACAGACAGTCAGGAGTTCAAGCTACTGATGATGATGATGAGGAGGAGTTTCATTCTCCGGTGGGAGAAGTGCGGTCAGGGAAGAGGAAGCCCAAGTGGCTTCAGGACACCTTGAGAGATGCCACATCTGTTGCTGAGCCGAAGAGGCCGGTCAGAGAGAGTAGACCACCTGAGAGGTTTTGTAGCTATATGGCGATGGTTACCAGCATCCTTGACTCTAAGCCTTCTAGCTATGAGGAGGCAGCTAGCCAGCAGGTCTGGAGGGAGGCCATGCAGGAGGAGTATTCTTCTATCATGAAGAATGATGTTTGGGAGGTGGTGTCGAGGCCTGAGGGCAAATCCGTGGTTACTTCCATATGGCTTTACAAGGTAAAGCATGCTGCAGATGGCAGCATTGAGAAATTCAAAGCGAGGTTTGTGGCTAGAGGGTTCTCCCAGGTAGAGGGAGTTGATTATGAGGAGACCTTTGCTCCCGTGGCTCGATATACTTCGATCTGCTCCATTATATCGATAGCAACAGAGATGGGTTAGAAGATCCACCAGATGGATGTGAAGACCGCATTTCTCAATGGCTTCATACAGGAGGAGGTGTACATTGAGCAGCCACAGGGCTTTGAGGTGCATGGGAAGGAGTCCCATGTGTGCAGACTGAAGAAGGCCCTTTATGGCCTGAAGCAAGCTCCCAGAGCTTGGTACTTGAGGATAGATACATATTTGCAGGGGATGGGTTTCACAAAGAGTGAGGCAGATCCGAACCTTTATTTTATTGTGATTGGTGAGGAGCCTCTCATTCTGGTGTTGTACGTGGATGACTTGATCATTATAGGTGCAGAGAGACTCATAGAGCACTGCAAGAGAGATCTTGCGACGGAGTTTGAGATGAAGGACATCGGCTTGATGCATTACTTTTTGGGTTTGGAGGTGTGGCAGGACGAGGGGAATTTCTTCTTGGGGCAGGGGAAGTATATTGTGGACATCCTTAGCAGATTCCACATGGAGGATTGTAGACCCATGTCGACATCGATGATCACCAACTGGAAGAAGCTTCATGCTTCAGATTCCGAGTTGGTGGATCCCACATTGTACAGGCAGCTGATTGGTTCCTTGATGTATTTGGTCAACACTAGACCAGATATCTGTTTTGCAGTCAACACGATGAGTCAGTTTATGTGTGAGCCTAGGAAGGTTCACTGGGTGGCTGCAAAACACATTTTGCGATACTTGCAGGGGACAGTGGATTATGGTCTGGACTATAGGCAGGGAGATGGAGTGAGATTGGCAAGATACACTGATTCTGATTGGGCAGGTTGTGCTTCTGATAGGAAGAGAACTTCAGGGTGTTGTTTTGGGTTGGGTTCAGCAGTAGTGTCATGGTTCAGCCGGAAGCAGCAGTCAGTAGCACTGAGTTCAGCGGAAGCAGAGTATATGGCAGCCAGTCTATCTAGTTGTGAGGCTATCTGGCTTCGCAAGATGTTGTTTGGCTTATTTGGTCAGCCGTTGATACCTTCAGTGATTTACTGTGATAATTAGAGTTGCATTAAACTCATGGAGAATCCAGTATTTCATGACAGGTCAAAGCATATCGGGATTAGATATCATTTCATCAGAGACTATGTTCAGAAGGGAGTTGTGAAGCTTGAGTATATTTCCACTGATGAGCAGGTTGCAGATATCCTTACCAAAGCCTTACCATGGGGAAAGCATGTCTACTTCAGAGACAAGATGGGTGTGGTGAGGAACACCTTCCTCGGTAAGAGGGAGTGTTGAAATTTGGTACCGGAGGACAGGTGGTTCCCTTAGGCTTTGATCTTTGGCCTAGGGAAAAGTGTCCAAAAGAATTTAATTTTTCTCCTAAAGTGACTTTATAATTTTATAAAGTTAAATCTAATTTAAAAGTGACTTTAAGTGATAAAGTTACTAAGTCTAATTTTAAAGTGACTTTTATAAAGTCAATGAAAAATTAGAAAGGAAAAGTGACTTTGGAAATAAATGACTAAGTGGGTCTTTATTAAAGTGGGGTGAATTAAAAAATAAAAAGTGAGAATTAAATGAGCATTTAATCTCAGCCATTGATCTAAATCTATTTCAGCCATTAGATTTAGAGATCACCCAAAAGTCACTTGGATCACTCAAAAGTCACTTGGAGTTATATTAAGGGAGGAAAAGGAGGAAAAGATCACATTCGATTCAATTCTTTCACGAGCAGATTGGGAGAAGGAGAACAAGAGAGCAAGAGAGATTTCTGAGCGGGGAGGAGAAGGAGACAGCAGCTTGGCACACATTCCAAGGCAACAGTTGAGCAGATTTGTACAGCTGATTCAGCACACAGTGAAAGGCAGATTTTGGCACGATTTTCGAGGAGAGGTTTGCACAAAAATCGAGGAGCAGTTTGCTGGTTTTTTCTGCACGCAAAACGAGGGCCATACAACAACATTTAATGCTGAAAGCGGGCACAAAAATCGAGGAGACCGTACAACATTTATTGCTGTTCTGTTTGCTGTAATTTCCAGTTTGCTGTGAAGCATGGGAAAAGAGATAAGTTGTAAATTTGCTTGCTGATTTTTTGCTGAAAATTTCTCACTGTAAAAGGCAATTTTCAGAAATAAAGAAGAGCTCTCAAACTGGTTTTCCCCAAGAGTTTTAGGGGGTTTTTCCAGGGTCACATTGACCAAAAATCTCAGTGTTTAAATGTGTTTTAATGGCTGTTTATTACTGCTGATTTTTATTTCTGCAATTTCCAGCATTCTGTAAAATTTCCAGAATTTGTGTTTTCAGCAAATTTATTTTTTTTAGCTTGTTAAACGTATGGCTATGGGAAAGGGCATTTAACTATATGGGAGAAATAAGGAGAAACTGAAAACCGGGGTGGGAAAACAGAAATTTCTACAATAGTAAGGAAAGAAATAACTTCCCAAAATAATGGATTTGAGGAGAGAGACAGAGAACCAAAATCTAAAATACCAAACCAATTTAAATAGTGAAATCATAAAATGATGCTAGTGTTGATAAAAATTGCAAGGAACAATAAGTAGAAGAGAAAACCCGAGAAAAAAAGATCCACACAGGGGAGAAGCTCAAATGATGGCAGAGAGCCTTGGACCACGATGAAAAATTGTGAGTGGTGATGTTTGGGACTACACCTCACCTATATGCTTCATATGTTGGTTCAAAACTACTCCACCTGGGGAATGGTTGTCATGATTTGTTAACTGTGATGGCTCCCAATTTCCTTCGCTTACCTACACATATAACTTCCTTCCACTTCCTAGAATTATAGTTATCCTTGTCCTCTCATGACCATAACTATTTCCTTGATTTGGATAGTTTAATACCTTTTATCTTGGTGTATGTTCCTTAGCTTTTGCATGCTCACTTGCTTAGTCGATTGAAACTTATGTTTCTTGGATCAAGTCTCCTGGTAGCGGGGTGGCCATGCAGGCAGCTAGGTGGGGGAAGCCTACTTCTATGCATTAAACTTGAACTATTTCATGGTTGTCCCATCGAATGTCATAGGTGCACCTTAGTGAAGATTACAAGAGAAGTTTCCCTCCTTGCAAGCTATACTATCTAGTATAAAATTACCTTTTGGCCCTATCACAAGATCTCAAAACTATTTTCTATTAACTAAAAGCTTGTATTCCTGAGACATAAGGAAACAAGTCAATTTCCTAAGACCCAAGGCATCTAGGAGTGGAATTATACCCCACTATGAATGACCAATGAGTCATTTAGTGACATTTTTTTTCTTAAAATAATATTGTTAAATTAGATTGGATTTATAAATGATAAAATTTTAATATATCTGTACAATTATAATTATAATTTTCACATCTATAATTTTATTTTTTTTAAATTATAAATTCTCATTGATCAGAGGAAAGTAGATCACATTCTAGGATATCATTCATAAAAGAAATATAGTAAAATTTATAAATATATATTTAAAAAATATGTAATATAATCCAGGAAAAATTATTTTAAGTGTAATGGGAAAATAATGCTCAAACCCTCTTTACTTTATTTCTTCTGTTTGACATCGATTCATGCCTCGAGAGAAAGTTCCATTGGAAATATTGACTTTTATAATTTGAAAGGAGTATCATCTACTTAGCTGAATTAATGTTTTAAAAAATTTAGGATTTTGCCTCATTTCTACACTTGTTTTTTATTAAAAAAAAGTTCTTAAAGGGAAAATCTGAATATTGATTGCTTCATCTATGTCACCCCACGGAGTATTTAATTTTTTAATTGTTATTTTTGGTTATATCTTTTTTTTTGTTTGTTGATTTTCTCTACTCTAATAATTTCTATAAAAAAATGATTTCTTGCATGATTAC
Organism: Pinus tabuliformis; assembly: GCA_031772625.1. Classification (NCBI taxonomy): domain Eukaryota; kingdom Viridiplantae; phylum Streptophyta; class Pinopsida; order Pinales; family Pinaceae; genus Pinus; species Pinus tabuliformis. The sequence goes on along the minus strand of CM062820.1, from coordinate 234,569,480 downwards.
ATTTTTTTTGGGTTTGGAGTTGTACCTTCTTTTCATTTTGGTTAATGTTTTGCTTGTGAAGAATAATCATGAAGTTGTTTTATTTCTTTCTTGATGTTACACCAACAAATGTATTACCATAATTTACATGTTGAATATTCATATAATTAATCATGGAGTTGCTTCAATCCTCCATGTAGGTTCATTAACCACCATTTCCCTCGAAGGAGGAATATTAATACATTTGTTCTTTTATGTGCCAAGTAAGTCTTCAGCTTTTCAATTCACACTTCCATAGGAATATTGATATATCTAGGCATCTAATGTTTATTGATTTTGATATTTTATCCGTTAGTAATATTATTATAAACTTTTTAATTTGTAATTTAATATTCTTTAATTTATATTCAATAATTCAAATTATAGGAAATGATCTTTATTTTATAATTTTAATAGAAGTAATATTTTTTCTATGAAAAACATAGTTATGACCACATACAGAACATATAAGAACAAGTTAAATAACATGGAATATAATATATTTTTTAAAATTTCACTCTAAACCAAAACTACTTTAAATTAATATATTAACATAATATAAGAAAGTTATCTTTTTATAAAAACTCCATAGTGAAATAAATATGAGTCAATTCTGGAATAAAAGTATTTCACTAAATATATAAAAAAAAAAAGAGGAGAAAGAAAAAGAAAAAAGAAACTGAACTACATGAAAAAAACTCTCTTAAAACCCTTTTTCCTTTGTATGTACTAGAAATAGATCCTAATTTCAAAAAACCAATTTAATCTTACTTTTTAAAATCATTATTATTTCTTTAAAATAAAAATTACACAAGATTTTGAATATTTTGAAAATATAATATAATATATATAGGTGAGAACTGGGAAGATAATTTGCCATGGACGTAAGGCAATGTGGCAACAGATGAGGTCACCTTTTGATATGGCTACCTGCAACTTCGTACGTGCTAACCATTATTTATTGATTCACTGCCAACAAATTAAACACCTCCCACTTGCCAATCAAATTATCACTCAACTTTTGATATGGCTGCAGATTCTGACATGCCAAACATTATTTATTGATTCAATGCTAAAAAAATTAAACACCTCCCACTTGCCAATCATTATTTACTGATTCAATGCCATTAAATTAAACACCTCCAAGTTGCCAAACATTTTTTATTCATTGACTCCCCCATAAAATTATCATAACTTATTCTCATCTTTACTATGTTTAGAGTCGGTGCTTGTACCCTATCTGGACTACCTAGGAATCCCTAGGGACCTGTCCACTAATGTAACCCCATGAAAAGGAAACATACATTTTCTATTATTTTACTTGAAGGATGCCACCCTATTTATATTGATTTCCATACTTTTATGCCTTTCTCCATATCTCTCACTGGCAGCATAATGCTCCTCTTTCTTCGCATTTCTTTCATCGGATATCTCTAGACTGGCCCCACGAAATGCAATCATCCATTTTTTATTTTTTCTATATAATTTTTCATTACTTCACCCAAATCACTCACTCGCTATACGATGTTATTCTTCTTTTCCCTTTTTCTCTCTTCTTCCCTCGCTTACCCATATCAATATCTTGGGCAGCCACTGTTTGATTCTGGTTCCCTCATCACCGGTGCTCTTTGATAGTCCATGAAGATCTAGGCCGTGTCCTTGTGCAACTGAAGTGCTATAACCTACAATAGCAGTTATCCAAGGGAGAGATTAGTTGTCGTCTCTTTTCGTACAACGTGTCTAGGCAGCGAGACAACGCTTAAAGTAAGATTTGTGACGATGATCCTTACTCACTCCATTTAGACTCTCTCCTAGAGAAGTCAAGGGGGATAGTCCCTAAGGTGGATGAATGAGAATAGCCTGTGAAACACAAGCTCTAAGAGACTTCAAGATGGACAACTTGATGAATTTAGAACAAATCTTGGTCAACTGATATGGATAGATTAAACAATTATTACAAATAAGACACAATCACAAGAAAGAAATGATTTTAGACCAGTGCCTTTGTATTCAATTAACTATAGACTAAACATAAACAAGTTATCCCGAGTAATTTATAAATGTGGCAATGCGACGATGAGGAACAATTAAATGTCAACGCCCAAAAATTTATCATGCAAGATTTTCTAGCAATTAAATCATGTGAAGAATTAGGAAATTTACATGCTAAGAAATGATTCAAGATTTAAAATGATTTTCATTAATAATTCAGATCTAGAATAATTTATCATTCTCCAATAGCCAATGATTTTAAAATGTTAATCACACCTGGCAATAGAGAAATCACTACCACGAAAGGACACCAATGAACTTTATATTAACAATTTAATTGTTCCTTAGGCAATTAATTTAATGTGGTAAATGAATTTTTTTAAGTGACTATAAATCAAATCAAAAGAACTTAATTAAATTAAATTTTTTATGGGACATAGGCCACAATTTTATTTTTTTAAATGTGAAGACACAAATTTCCCTTGTGATTTAATCCCTTAGCAATTCTAAAGTCACCAAAAAAAAAAAATTTGTTTAGTTTTTTATTTTTATTTTTATCTTTTAAAACAAAACATAAATCTAAGTCAAAGTCATGACTTTATAATAAAAAATGTAAAACAAAAATAAAATCAAACCAAAATAAACAAATCTAAAATTCAAAAGACAATAAAATAAAGTCTAATGCAAATCCTAAACTAAAAAAACACAAACAATAAAAATCAAATTTAAAATAAAAAATGAATAATTTAACCAAAGTAAAAAATCAAATTAAAACAAAATCGAAAACAAAACTTACGAATACCCAGTCGTAAAGCAAATAAAAAAAATGGGTTGATTGTTTTGTTTTTGTACACGTCGACGACGGCAAAGAGGAGCACGAGGAAGGAGACGCAGGGAGGATGGAGTTGCGGAGAGGGTATTGCAGAAGGACAAGAAGGACTACAGGTTAATGGAGGACGTGGAAGAAGCCTGCGGGTCTACTTGACGGTGCAAGAGGAACTCAAGAGCGGAGCTGGATGGATGCAGAATGTAGGAGACAACCGAGAGGGAAGAGGAGCTCGGGCCTACATCAGATGGGATGAGGACACAGGCTGAGAGAGATGGAAGGGAGGGAGATGGGAGGCAGGCACAACGATTGTAGATTAAGGAGAGAACACAACAAAGAGTAGATGTTGGCAGTGAGAAGGGAGCATGTTGGATGCTGAGGAAATGAGGAGCAAGGGGAATGAACAAGCTCAAGCAGTGATGGTTTGCAGGAGGATAGGGAATGGGAAATGGAAGAAAAAGGGCACAAGGAGGGTCATTGGAGCTAAGTAGGGGTAGGAAGAACTGCGAGCAGAGGGATGGCAACAATGGAGCTGCAGAAGGGTTTTCTTAAAAATTTTGAAATTTTTTGCGAACCCAAAAACCGAGATAGTAGATCGAAAAAACCAATCAACAAAGAAATGGTAGCCCATAAACATAAAAAAATTCAAAAAAAAATAATTTAAAATGATGTGTTCCTTTGCTTTAGATTTATCCCTGAAACCCTTATGAAAATTTCCACATCCAAGAAATTTTAAACCCTTTGACTGCAAAAAATTTGAATAATATCCCTTGAAAATTATGCTGATAAACCCCAGATATCCAGATCTTACCCTCTAGGGCCTAGATATGGACTCTACAAAAATTTCTTCCTCAGATCTGTAGTTTCATGACAACAAGGAATCACCCAAACAATATATACAATCATTAAAACTAAAACCCAGAAAAAACCCACATTAGAAAAATAATTACAAAATTTACAAACTGTAGGCTCTAATCAGCCAGATCTACCATTATGCCACATAAAGATTTTTTTTTTTAATTTTAAAGGAGGTTCTAACTCAAAACCCTTCGTGTATTACCAATAAAATCTTATGATAAGCCTAGAGCTAATTTAGCTAGGATGTTTCAGGAAAACGGATCGGGAGTTGGCTAGTCCAACTAAAAACTTCCCCTAATGCCCGAGGATCTAAAATCAAGATTTCCATGCAAAAATCGATCCAACCACCAAAAATAGAGCAAGAAAATAATAATAAAACTCAGAAAAATAGAGATACATGCTATTATGTTCAAAATTTAGATTATTATTCAAACCCCAGTGACTGAGCAAGATATCTGTACTCATGTCACTCTTTAGAAGCTATCATCAATGGCTTTAGAAAAAATTATGCATGAAAATAACACATCTTACAGTATTCCCATGAAGAGTAACACCAACATAAATTAACCCCAAAGTCTTTCCTTATTATCCAGAAAAAGATTACACAAGAGATTCTTGCTAAGCGCACGACTCAAAGGTCAGATGTATCAACTAACAAATGACCTCCTATTTAAAGATGAATCCTCCAATGGCTAGTTCATGTGATCCTCGTCAAAGCAATCTCGACCGTTGATGAATATTAAAATTTATTTTAATCTCATCCGTCGAAATATTTAAATATTTGGGGAAATTCAAAATTTTTAATTAAATGCATTTTAATTAACTAAAAAAAAAATTGAGTTAATTTCCCCAAAATTTTGACTTTGATTTAAACCCGAGGAATCAAAGGTTTAAAATTTAGAAAAATGATTAATTTACCTTAGTCCTAGGCCCTTTTAAAATTTAATTTTGAAGGACAAACAAATTTTGTCTTTGGAGAATTTAAATTTACCTAGGACCTAGAATTAATTAAATTTATGGCTTAAGATTTTAATTATTTTTTGGCTAGAAAATTTATTTAATTAACCTATGAGGGGATAAATTATATTTCCAACACTCAAGAGACTTTACATCATTATTTTCATATTGTTTACATCATAAGGGGAAATCCCATTTTGATAGACCCTCACAGACTACCCATTTCTATGACACACATATAATCTAATAGACCAAGCAATTGGTAATAGAATAACCTAACCAAATAGTTAGGATTATTTCCAAATTACTTTTACATAGATTGGATATAGAACACTAGGACTCGCCTAAGATCCTGGCAACAAAATCCATTCTAGCTTTGGGTTAAGACTAGAGGAAAACACTGCTGACCATCTAAGAATAGATCGGTGAGACAAAAAACCTCATAGATGGAGATTGTCACTAGAAAAGTATGTTTACCTAGGTCATTACATATATGACACATATATGCTGAGATTGTTTACATTATACACATGTAGAAAGGGTTTACATAACATCTTGGAAGTCAAACTGATGATGATAGATGGACAACATGGACACATCAATCAAGTGTTATCCCTTTTGTGAAAAAAGGGGTGTACTGCTATGGATTGTTGACACGTAGTGGTCAACACCGTCAAACTCACATCTATGGATCTTAGCAACAGTTATCCAAGGGAGAGATTAGTTGTGGTGAAACTCACATCTATGGATCTTCACGGTCCCGCTTTCTCCTCCTCTTGGAAATTTGTTTTTCCTCCGCTTGCTTGATTTTTCCAAATATGAGATGGATTCTCATGTGTTTTGTGGTCGCGATACAGAGGAACCGGGAAAAAAGTGATCTCTACCACGCCGAGGCTGAGATTTGCAGTCTTGAATTGTATTCTTGTTTTCATTTCTAGAAATTTGATATTTTAGGGCTTGATGTTTTTTATTGATGTTGATGTGCACCTTGTCCACTTGCAAGACTGTGGGTATTAGAGCTTTAGATTCTCTACTTTTCGTTGACACTAATGTAGATATGAGACAAAGGAGAGGTAGTCTATAGCCGAAGAGGAATTTATTTTCTTTAATTACCAAGTGATAGGAGAAATGACAAAGTTTTGGGAGTAGGAGATCAAATGGGGTTGTGCAGATCCATAGCTATGAGTTTTAGGGCAATAATTATGTCATTGGATGATGGTTGATGTGAGTAACGCCACTCCACTTACAGAAGGACATGGTCATATTCCAATCCACTAGGGACTTGTAAGGATTAGTGGTAAAGAGGGGCATGGACTCCACAACACCAGTTGCCCACATCCTAATATGCGAGAAATTGAAAAACTGTTGGAAATAATACTGAGAGGGGGGTGAATCAATATTATCTGATCAAAAATTTTATTCCCAAAATAGATTTATATACGCTACTTCAATGAAGTGAATTAGAATGTATACATGATTGTGCTTAAAGAAACCAGTGTATATGTAGAGAACTTGTGATTTATGTGTTGATATTAAACCAGTATATCAGAGATTTATTAGACAGTGCAGTAAAAGTAGAATAAAGCATCACACATAAGCAACACACATGAACACCAAGATTTAAGGTGGAAACCCAATGTGGGTAAAAACTACTTGTTGCTGTCATCTTTGTCTTCTTTTAATAATAAGAAAATATGTTTACAATCTTGTACTGGTGCAGATTCATACCAGTACGCAAGCTTCTACCTGCAGAAGGTTACAACCTTCTCTCGTTCTCCAGCTTCTATTGGAAGGGAGCTACAACCCCATAGCTCTTGTACTAGCCAATATGTTTACTAGTACGTAGGTGCCAACCTACAAAAAAAATCCACTCTTCCACAAGGGACCACGTTTCCTGAACTTTCAGACTGGATAGTCCTAGATCACAACACCACAAACTGAAGGCCACGTTTCATCATATTTTTACACTGGACTCGTCAAAGATTTTAAACTTAAACTGCTGATATGAACAATCATATCACAGACACCAAAACACTGTGCTGAACCCAGAACCCTGCATCATCATTCTGAACTAGCTGTAACCTCAAAAATCATGCATTAGAGTGTATACGCTACTTGGCTGCACCCAAACTGCGTGTATATTCTACTTCCGTTAATTGAACCTACGTATAACTTAAAAACTATTGCAAACATAAATTTTTGAATAAAGTTTGTACCCACTATCATTATTCTGAGTATCTACTGCCAACTGTCAGAGCTTTACAAAGTCGGGGACACTACTTGAAAGAACCGAACCTACGTGTATACACTCTTTGGCTAAGACGAACCTACGTACAGATTTGCAAATATTGACTCAGAACTTTGCTGCTATTCCAGACTTCAAACAAACCCATATCATGAATATAACAAGCGCAAAACATCAAATCTAGTCTCACCCAATATCAGATCATTCAAGAATAAGTCATTTCAAGTCTCATGATTCCTGATCCAATATTGGACTCAAGATGCACATGAATATTTCAGATCTAGTCCCAAACATAACCCTGCAACATAAAATATACTTCAGATAGAAGTATTCCTTAGAATATTATTGCTTGCACAAATGGCCTAATGATCTTCTCCTCCATATATACTCTTAGGTGTTTCTCAATACCTTGGACCAAAACCACTTAGGACCAATACTTTGGACCAAATATCTAGGGTCAATACTTTGGACCAAATACCTTGGATCAAATACTCAGTTTTCCAACATGTGCGCACTTTTCCTCCTGTGAAAGTGTGTGTATATGTTATGTGCTTCTTTTGTTCTGTTAACCCACATGTATACGCTTCTTGGACAAGGTGAACTAGTGTATACCTCTCTTTCTTCATTCTTTGGATTTTGATTTGTATTCCTTTTCTATTAACCTGTTGCACTATGAACTGTCATCTGAGAGGGTTTCCATCAAGGACAACACTTGTATCATAATTCCAACAATCTCCCACTTTGGACTTGATGGCAACAACAACACCAAGAAACTCTCCCCCTTTTACATAAAGGGCAAAGGGCAAACCAAAATATTTTGTCCCTTTGAGACACATTATGTTGTCCATGCTCCCCCTAAGTACATGTTGAATTCTCTGATTGAGCTCCCATTTTTACATGCTGAGATGCACTGAAACATTCATGTTCCCCCTGAGCACATGCAGAGTCTACAAAAATATTCTCCAAAAGAATAACATGACTCTATAACTCCACTATGTGCATATGACTTTCCTATCACCAATGATTCATACATACATCCATCTCCCAACCAAGTGGGGATATACCAAATGTTTATACATGAGAGAAATAATAAATATTACATCATCCATCCAATGCAAAGTGGGGATAAAAATTACATCATTTGTCCAAGAGGACTCATTCAAATGTATGAGAAGACATATCATAGCCGATACGTTTACATCACTTAAGCAACAAATGGTATAAATATCTGAAGCCATAGTTGGACTCAGCAACAATAATGCCAACATTGTTGAAAGTACGTGAAGGCTAATGCTCCCTCTGAACCTGTGCTACCTATGCATTGTTAACAAGTCAATGATCAAGGCATCTTTGTCAGTTAGATAAAAATTAATGGAAAAGGAATATCAATAGACAATAATCATCAACATCAGACAAAGCACCCATATTAGAGCCTGCACCACTATTTTTCACATCTGAAGAACATATATGCTCCATGACCCACAGAAACCCGTGTGTGTATGTGACTATACTTCATGAAACACTCGTATAATAACCTTTCTTTGAAAAAGTTGGATTTAACAACAGGATGATGCAACAACTACTCCCAACTTTTGTATGAGATGTTCAAATGTTTCTCTTGGCAGTGATTTAGTGAATATATCAGCAACCTATTCTTTGGAGGGAACATACTCCAATTTGACCTTTTTTTCAAGCACTTGTTCATGTATAAAATGGTACTTGATGGGTATGTGCTTGGTCTTGGAGTGCATGATTGGATTCTCTGAAATACTGATGGCACTTGTATTATCACATAGAATGGAGATAGGTGGAGTACATGTGATCTGAATGTCTTGCAAAGTTTGCATCATTCAAAGTAGTTGTGTGTAGCAGCCACATATTCTGCTTCAGCTGTAGATAAAGCAATTTAACTTTTTTTCTTGCTAAACCAAGTCACTAACCTGGAACCCATATAGAATGCACCACCACTAGTGCTTTTTCTATCATCAACACTTCCTCCCCAATCTGCATCTGTATATGAATGAAGAGTAAGATCTTTATCTCTAGGATACCATAAACCAAAGTCTTGAGTTCCTTGAAGATATTTGAAAATTCTTTTGACTACCTAAAGGTGTGATTCCTTTCGATTTGCTTGGAATCTTCCAACTATTCCTACTGCATGCATGATGTCAGGTTGGGTACCTGTTAGATAAAGTAGACTGCTAATCATGGATATGTAAGTTGGTTGATTTACTATTCTTGATTCATTATTTGAGCTGAGACTACATCTTATTACCATTGGGGTACATACAGGTTTAGGATCTCCCATTCCATACCTTTTCAAGATCTTCTTGAGATATTTGGTTTGTGACAAAAAGATACCATCTTTAGTTTGTTGAACTTGTAGACCACGAAAATAGGTAAGTTCACCAAGCAAGGACATTTCAAATTCTCGTTGCATTACTGAAGAAAACTTCTGACTCATGGATTCTTCATTGCTACCAAAAATGATATCATCAACATAAACAATAATAATTGGAAATTTATCAGTTTCAATCTTTGTATATAGATTGCTATCTGCAGAACCTTTTGTAAAACCTTGTTGGTGTAGATATTTGTCAAGACGGTAATACCGGGCCCTTGGAGCCTATTTCAGACCTTAGAGAGACTTTTTGAGCCTGCATACAAGTTTTGCATCATTTCCAAGAATGAATCCTTGTGGTTGTTTAATATAAACTTCTTCTTCTAAATATCCATTAAGGAAGGCTGATTTTACATACATTTGGTATACTTTGAATTTTTGAAAGCTAGAAAGAGCATGAAACATCCTTATGGCTTCAAGTCTGGTAACAGGTGCAAAGGTTTCTTCAAAATATATACCTTCTTGTTGAGCATACCCTTTACAAACAAGTCTGACCTTGTTTCTAATGATTTCTCCATTTTCATTCAACTTGTTTTTGAATATACATTTAGTTCCTATAATATTTTAATCATGAGGTCTAGGAACTAATTTCCAAGTATTATTCTTTTCAATTTTCTCAAGTTCTTCATCCATGCCCTTGATCCAACATTCATCTCTGCATGCTTCATTTACATTTTGAGGTTCGGTGCACGATAGTAATGCTAGATAGCTTGAGGTCCCTATGATAGTTCTTCTTGTCTGTACACCTGCCTCTTTTTCCCCTAAAATTTGAGTTTCTGGATGATTTTTCTAAACATAACTGGATGGAGTTTTTTCTTCTACCATTATCTCTTCTTCTGGAGCTTCATTGGTTTCTTCTTCAATATCATTTTGATTTGATGTGGGAACATAATCCCCATCTTCTTCATTGTCATAATCTTCTATTGATTTTATCTGTTTTGGATTTTTGTATGCTTCATCAACTACAACATCAATGCTTTCAACAATTTTCTGAAGTCTTTTATTATAACATTTATATACTTTACTTCTAAAAGAATAACCAAGAAGCATACCTTCATCTACTCTGGGTTCAAGCTTGCCAAGTTTTTCATCAGTCCTTTTGATAAAACATTTTCTTCCAAAAACTTTAAAGTATTTTACAATAGGCGTATTTCCATACCAAACTTCATGTGGAGTTTGAGTGCTATTTACCCAAACATTTTCTTTGTTGAGAATAGTTACGGCAACAAACTCAGGTTCACCCCAGAAGGTTGCAGGAGTTCCAGATTCATCTAGCATAGCTGGAGCCATTTGTTGAATTGTTTTTTTCATTCTTTCTACCACACCATTTTGCTGAGGAGTTCTTGCAGTGGAGAATTGCCTTTTTATTCCATGTTGTTCACAAAAGTCAAAGAATTCAAATGCTTCATATTTATGCTTTAGAAGACCTATCCAACACATTCTAGAAGAATCATCAATGAACAAAATAAAGTATTCTTCTTCACGAGGTGAATTTTTCCTTGACGATCCACATAAATCAGTATGGACAAGTTCAAGAGGCTTACCAGCTGACCCTTCTTTTTCCATGAAGTGGACTCTGGTTTGCTTACCGATTTGACATGGTTTGCATATTTTATTTCTTGGGATGTCGATAACTGGAAGATCATGAAAAACCTTGAGTCTGCATGCTTTTCTTATTTGAGAAAATCTTAGATGTCCCAATCTTCTATGCCACAGCGAGTTTTCATCATTTTTGCTTAGATAGCACTGTTGTTCTCCTCCCTTCAGTATGTATAAGTTGTTTGGATTTCTTGTACCTTCGATGGTAGTCTCTCCTGTATCAAGATGACGAAAAACACATTTGTTTGATTGAAACACCACTTCATTTCCTTGATCACACATTTGACTGACACTCAACAGGTTATTCTTCAAACCATCTACATGCATAACATTTCCAGCTTTAACCTTTTCTTTCAAGAAAATAGAACCTTTACCTTTTATGATAGTAGGAGTGTCATTTACAAATGAGACATTATTTTCCTTTTATAAGGCATTATATGAGTGAAGTGTTTCTTTGTCACATGTCATGTGTTTTGAACATCCATTGTCAATGTATCACTGATTTTCTTGTTCTTCTACATACAAGGCTATACCACATCTTTCTGTTTGAGATTCTTTCCTTCTCCATATCTTGGGATTTAATGGCGTTTGCTACTTTTGAGATGATTACCGAAATTTTCTCTTGCATTCACAATCTTCACGAACAAAGTTGTTACAGATTGAGCATTCTATTTCATTTCCAAGAGGAGAAAAGTTATTATAATAACTTCTCTTGATCCCTGTTACATTCCTTTGATTTCGTGCTTCTCTAGTCATGGTGGTTTTGTAAGAATCGCATTGAGTAGCTTTGTGCCCAAAATTATGACATGAAAAACATTTCCCATTAAAGAAGTGAATCTATTAACCTGGTGATTGTAGTTTCTATTGATATTCATCTTTGGAGCAAATTGGGTATGATTTTCCTAAGATTGGTTGTGGCTTGTATTCATCCTTGGAGTAAATTGAGTATGATTTACCTGGTGATCTACTTTATGCCTTTGCTGACGATTGTCATACTGTTCATTGGTCTTTGCTACCTCAAGATAGCTTTTGGTGGAGGTTGACAGCTTCTGTGATTGAGATGCTTCTTCAATATATCCAAGACCTGTCTTTACCAGAGGAGAATGTCAAACTTTGATAATTTCATTTAAAGTTTCTGATCCTTTAATAAATCTAAGATGAAGAGATTTTGTTTTGTCAAGATCCTTTCTTAGACCCACAATTTGGTATTCTAGTTTTTCATTGTGTTTTTCCTTTTCAGCAAGTTGGTATGTCAAGGTATTTATAATCATATTCTTTTCTTCCAAACAAATTTTGAGTTTAGATATTTATGTATGAAGGTCTTCCTCTTCTAAAGAAACCCAAAAATTATCATCGTCATAAACCATGAGAAGTTTATAAGCGTCACTATTAGATAAACCATCACTATACTCTTCTAAACTATCCCAAAAATCATTGCTATCATAAGCCATGAGAAGTTTGTAATCTTGTCTAGTTTCATCTCCATCACTGTTAGTGCCTGGATCTACCTCAGGCTGAAGAAAGGCAGGTCTAGGGTAACATCAAACCACGCTTAACCTGGCAGCTAGACCTACCAGGTCGGGAGAGGGCTCTCTCCCTGTCCATCTCAATTAGAATATGGAAACTAGGGCTTGAGATGACTAAAAACAAATGTTGATTGTACACTAGGTGTATTAGGTCTAAGGATTTTGTTTGACTTTTATTATTGGTTGCGGGATCAAATGAAGAAGGCAGCTTTGGGTCCGGGAAATCAACTCAGATTTGCAGGAGGTTCTATGGGGCGAGGTAGGTAGGTATTTTGGCACTTTGAATTCGATGTGATGGTAAGTATAAGACCAGTGAGGAGTTGGAGAGGGCATGCGAGGTTCATGAGTCCTCTTCAATCAACAAAAAACATTAAAAACTAAATGTATCCTCAAGGCAGAGCACTGAATATCAATGGATTCCACCTATTTATCTTGATACATTTAGTTATGAAGAAAGAAATAGATATTGGAACATATACACATAAGAGAAACTAAATAACAGAGGAATAAACAATGCCAAGACACATTACCAAAAGAATCGCACAAAATGTTACAAAACCCTGGTTCATTTCCTTGTCAAACTGCAGAAGTGATTTACAATAAAGCTTAATGCATCCACAAGAGTCCAACTTTTACAAATGACTAAGAAAGTACATAATATAGGCATCAAACCACGTATGCTAGCCATCAGGGGTTGAATCCATGAGTCAAGGAGCTGTTTCAACAACATCTAAACTAGGAACTAGAAAATAGATAGTGGAACGGCTTACCTCTAAAATTATGGAAACTGATTCATTCAACCTCAAACCACCTCTAACTGATGTATCTACCCCCTCAAGTAATTTTTCATCATATTTGTCATCATATTACATGGTTAACCATTACAAATTTACTAAGAAGAAGAGGAAAAGTCAACTGCTAGCCAAACTAGGCGAAATTCTGAGTTTTTATGCAAAATTGGAAAAAATTTGCTTGATGCACAGCGCCCTCAGCCTGATGTGCAGTGCCGCTTCAAGGCTATTTTTGGACACCTTTCACTTCATAAAATCAGGCCCAAGATAGCCTGTTGGAAATCTCTACCTATCTAGTTTCTAGAACAATTTGAATTTTCTGATTTGGAGTTGATTTGTCCCCCCAAAAATCATTTTTACCAAGACTGGTTCCTGTGGGTCGAAAAAGTGGTAGAGAGGGCATTTTTTAGGTGTTTTTTTCTCTTTAGGTGACCCATATCTCCTCCAAATTTCATGAAACTTTCTGGTTTTCATTGTTTTTCCATGACGAATCCAAAAATGCAAGCCATTTTGCAAAATACTGAGCCAACTCAATGCGTAGCACCATCAGCTGAAAATTCCTATGTTTTTAATTACAAAATTGTGAAATGACAAAAATTTCCCAAAATTTCTCCAAATTTGGCAAGAGGCAAGCTTACTAACTATTTTGCTAAGCTAATGAAGCTTTAGACAAAATTTTACGTTTTTCTTATTCCCTTTTGGCCCTCAAATCTCTCTTTAATTTAGCTTTTAGGTTGTTTATCCTTGTCTTGCAAATTTTATTCTGAGCTAAGTAATGATAAGCCATATGGTGCAACATTTTCCTCTCTTTGTTAGCTTTCTCAAGCACCTTCTCAAAGTGGATGTTCACCCTTTCTAATCATGATTCTCGGTCAGCCTCAATTTCTTGCTCAAGGGATGTCATCTTGATTTTTCTTCTCCTGCTTGTTCTCCTGCTCAAGAAAGACGATGATCCATTTGGCCCTCTCAAGGTCAAGTGATAAGGCTTGTATTTCAACTTCCTTCTCCTTGATAATCATATCCTTGAGTCTTGAGCTTTGAGAGCCCAAATCAATGACATCCTCCTCAACCAAAACAAAATCCCTATCCTGCCCTTCAGTAGGGCCCTCTTCATGCATCTGTTTCTTTCCTTTGTCTCTGCCCTGTACCTATTTAGCTAGAGAAGAAGGCAAAGCCCCTTTCACCCCTGGTGAAGATAGCATTTTCCTATGGTCCGGTGAAGAAAACAAGACCCCTTCCACCCCTGGTGGAGATACTACTCGTTTGGCAGCTGCAAAAAGCATCCTAGTGCCTCTTTCATAAGTAAGAAACATAGGAACATGAGCCTCTTCTGTTTTATTCTCAGGCTCTTTTTGTTGCTAGGAAGGTTCATCTTCCTCTTGAGGATCTGAAAATATTTGAGGCCCCTTGAAGCATTCATGGCCAATGAAAGTTTCCCATGATAGTCCCAACTGAGTGAGCTGATGCAAAACCATAATTTTAATGACAGAAAATGATAAATACTAATGAGCTGTGTCACACGGAATCTGTCAAGGGTGCGGACACGACTGACCTTCCTAGAAGTCTAAGACATTCTAATGACAAACAAGACAAAATGGAGTGATCTTTCTCTAAATACACCTTTTACAACATGAAAACTACAAGTGTTTAGGCTTACCTTATTCCAAAACGCTGTTGTTGAAGTCCGTTCTTGACGATCCGGATGAGCTCCTCCTTCAAGTCAATTCCTGCAACCACAAACAATCAAACAATTACCAAGCACTTGCATTTCATATAATAAAACATATATTCAACATGCAGACCAAGGAACACATGAAATAACTCATTAACACAAGCTATTGAGAAAAATAAACCAGTTTGTATTAATAACGAAACAAAGAAACTCTTACAACCTGGCCTTGGTGTTGTGCAAGTTCCTCCCAGGGTCCATCAAGGGTTTTCCTCTACTTTGACAAAGCTCACCCTCTCCCAAGTAGAATCAAGTGAAGACAATCTCTCCTCACAAAGGCTCTAATGGAAGACCTAAATCCTGCAGCATTTACCCAAAGAAAATGTATAGCTCCAACCTCCTCTCCTTCTGGCTCAATGCCTTCATTTATAGTGCTGTAAAGAGGTTATTCAGGTCCACTATCAATGGGATCATCCCCCTCTATGGGTGGGATAGCTCCCTTATTGATGGGATAAGTTCCCTCTTAATAGAGATACATGAACCAACTGGAGGCGCATCCATTTCATCAAACCGACCTCTAGAATGTTCTAGAAGTAACCACAAGTAACTTTTTCAAGATAAAACTCGCGCATTTTGCCTTTTACAGAGGGACGCACCTGTCCCTTAACATACAGAGCGTCCATGGACGCAGATTTTGTGAACATGGTCAGCGTCCCCGCAGGTAAGGCTAGAGAGAACCTGCGACCCCAGAGATAAACATGATTTTTACAAGACTTTCTCTCTTCTTTGAGTTTGAGATGGATAACAGAGGCATGAGACTTGCCTAAGAGGGTAGCATGACTGTTGATTGGAGCCATACTAACTGTAAGTAGTCAAGGTGACATTTTTTAGTGTAACAGATTGCCCCCTAAAGTGCGAAGCCTGGAATAGAATAGGGTTTTGTAATTCTAGGAAGGGTGAAGCGCTTTATCATTTCAAGGATTGCCTTGTGGATGGCCTGGTTGGAACCTGCAATTTTCAACACAAAATACATGGATAAGATTATATCATCACTGAGGTAGGCATTCCCATACTCAGATTCAAAACTTTAACTAATGGACTAACTATTCTGATACAGGAATGATCTTGCAGTACATCATTTTTATAGACTTTTGTAGACACAGTATGGACGCAGCCATCTGTTTATGATTAGTCTACATAGATAATGAATACAAAACTCCTCGCAGCCTGGATGGTAGAAACTAGATCCAGGGTCTTCACTTCTACTTCCCGAATTGGTACGATTCTAGCCATGTGATTAAATGATTCGATGTCGAACATGGTAGAAACCACTTGATTACCAGTCAATGATGTAAACTGTTAACAAGCGTGAGAGAAACCACCAGTAATGTCAATGGTTCTCAAAGTACCAAGCACAACCCGTGAAATGTGAATAGATGTTTTGATGTCGAACACTTCACGGAATCCTCTGATCGAAAGTCAATGATGTAAACTGACGTCAAAGGCGAGAAACCTGCCATTGATGCATGCAGACTTCAAGGTACTGTCGATTCCTAAGTCATCTTTCTAGATAATGTGTCGATGTCGATAGAAAGCGACCCGTTGCAGGCAAGCCCGCAACACGAAATCATTGTTCAAGTTGAAGAAATGTTGCTGTAAGGACTGACTCAGGGATGGTCAAATGGATGACAAGTATTTTGCAGATGAAAGTTTTGCTTGCAGACCTCTTGAACACATAACGACACAACAGATGGTTTGGTGACGAATAACTCAAAGTTGATCCCTGAACCCGGTTAAAGATTTTCAAAGTGATTTAGTCAACTGTGAGGTAAAAGATTTCCCAACCCAGGTGAATGAAAAGTGTCGTGTTCAAGAGCGGTAATAAAGTTTCTTCTGAGGCAAAAGGTGACAAATAGGTTCATTCTTCTCTTTTTTCCCCCACCATTTCTGGCAAGTACCTCTTTATTTTTAACAAGCTTGAGGAGGATAACATATGCTTGATTATAAGCTCATCCTTCGGACGAGTCCAACCTAGTTTAAATGCGAACCCTAGGAAGGAGTGGTTCGTTCCTGTTTGTAATTGAACAGGTCCTTTACTGTAAAAGTTTAACGAGCCCAGTATAGGAGAAACTCGGCGTTTTTCAATTTTAGAGAGTCTGAAAAACTTAAGGAAACTCCACGTTGAACTTTTTCGTATATTTGTGTCCCTCAAGCCCGAAAAAGTATAAAATAATACCTGGGGGAACCGCTTGATCTTGCGACCAAGGAGTACTTTCATAATAGTGTCGTTGACCTGAAAAGTAAAAAGCGATCAAAGACACGTCGTTTTATTTCCTTATCGAGTTTGAAACGACAAAAACCCGGCAATCTTTTCCTGATTTTACGGTCAGAAAAGAGCTAAAAGGGGACCGTCTTTTAATTCCGTTTTAACGAGTGAAAAAGAAACACTCGGCGATCTTTTCATGTTTTAGGAGTCAGAAAAGGGCTTAAAAGATGACTCTGAAATTTTGTTTGTGAAAAATTACAATTTCCCTTGAAATCCCTTCGTCCTGCACAAAAGCGACACATTACTCATACCTGTTTAAAATAGGCAAAAATACATTTGAAAACATCTTTTCATGGTAAAAAATGAACTAATTCATCCAAAAAACCTATAAAAAGACCTTTTACCATGTCATTTTTACCGTTTCACTGTTGAGGTTGAAAAAGGAGCTTTTGACAAGAAACTTCCCGTGGTTGCTGCGGAAAATCTGACCGTCGGAATCGAACGCCGCTTCACCGAGGTATTTTACACATCCCACTCTTCATTTTTATCCGTTTAGTTTTTTGTTTTTGGTCTCTGTTTCATTTTTTGGGGGGGTTTTGGGTTCAAAATGCGCCCCTCGGCGGACGCAGGTGCCCTTCGGGTGACCGCGTCCCCCGACTTTTTCTCACACGGGAAAAAGGTCTGGGGACGCAGTCCGCCTTCAGGCGAGCTGCGTCCGGACGCCCTGTGCTAAAAAGCCGGGGTGCGTCTTCCGCAAAGGGCGCATTTCAAAACCCTAACTCTCTCAAAAAACCACCAAATTTTCTCAAATTAATTTCTAATTGACTCTTTTGATGTGCAGGGCCAAAACATGTTAGACTGGAGAGAGAGAGAGCACGTAGAAGACGATGAAGCTGCGATTAACCACCAACCCTCTCTGGATGCCTTAAGAACATGTGGATTGTACAAATATTGGACCATACCGGGCATGAGGGGCCAGGTAAGATTTTTGGAATGGCTAGTTGAGCGATGGAACGTTCAAGATCAATGCTTTTACATTGGAGGGCACCAGCTCGAGATAGAGCCCTCGGATGTATACTTTCTCACTGGCTTGCCAAACAGAGGTGAGCAACTCAACCTTGCGGGGACCAGGCCGGGTGGCCAATCCCTTGATGATCTCCGCGAGGAGTGGTGCAGACCAGGGACTCGCCATAAAAAGGCGTGGAGATAAAGCACATCGCTCTGGCGGAACTTAGAGTTATTGCATTTACGGTCACTAGGATTTGTGGCGCGGCCGCCTTGCACATTGCTTCCGGATCCCAAATGCGGATGGCAGTTGACTGTTACCAAGGCACCATCTTCAACTGGTGCGAAGCTGTGTCGGCTCATATGAAGAGCCAACTAACCAAGGCAAAGAACGGACGACTAAAGACTTTTGGATATGGGCCTCTAGTCGTGAGCTTTGCCTTGGAGAGAGTTCCTATGCTGATCCCTCAGCAACTCACTGTTGATGACTTGGGTCCTCGGGAGCCAAAGCTTGTTCGATGGGTTGCGGTGATGGCCCGGCATCCTGACGAGGGTGCTGCAGTGGTTCGATTCTCAGACAGTTACTTCGACTGGCTAGAGGGCCAGCTTTTTGTGATACAAGACTTTCCATATGCCGGAATGGATTTCAGAGGTGATCCGGACATGGTTCTTCCACAGGGAGAACAATGGGATGACAGAGGTACTTTCATTTTCACAAGTTTTCTAATTATGTATTTTTTATTTTTCATATATATCGTCTCAAAGTAACAGTAAAATTTTAAAAATGCAGATGTTGGACCACAGCGTCCAGCCAATCTCCGGCCTTACGACAGACGACATCCAGCTGCACCGGCACCGGCCTTACAGGATGCGACAGCAGAAGTACTAGCCGATTTGGAGCATGATCTAGAGCGTCTCACGGCAGATATACCTGAGACTACTATGGATGACATTCCAATGAGGCTTCAGCGCTTCGTGGTCGCAGTCCCTGGACCGTTTAGGAGATTTCTGCGCAAGATAGCCCGCGCAGTGGTGTCGTACAGAGAGCACCACCAGTGATTGACTAGTCACTTTTGTAGTCACATGTGACATTTTTGACTTTTTGCACTATCATTTTGCCGATCATAAGGTGTGTTAAACCTATGATCGAAGACGATGTATATATTTTTGGACACACTTCTATCTATATCTATATATCACTATTATCGGCTTATCTTGTTTAACATGTATGATGAAATGTCTTTAAATTTACTTGCATGATTATTATAAATGTCTGTCCAACACTTGAGAAGCAATTGCATCTGCTAATGTATTCAAAGACCTTGGAATATGTTGATATTCAATGTAATCAAATTCACGTTCCAAGAGACGCACTCTCAAAAACAACCTTAATAACACAGGATTTCTAATGGCATAAACTCTATTAAGCTGTAATACAACAAGTTCAGAATCTAACCTCACTATCAAACGTCGAATTCCAAATGAAATAGATTCGGATAATAATTCAACCACTGCACTGTATTCTGCAATGTTATTCGTTGTTTGACCGAGGCTTACCCCATGCATAGAAACTAACTCGTCAGAGGGCGAATAGATAACCCAAGCTGCGGAAGAGATATTCCGTGTACTACGACAAGCACCATCAGCAAATCCAATGTATGTTTGGAGAGGCGTCGACATCTACAATATCAAGAGTAAAACCAAGATGAGCCAAAATAATGACGAAAAACCACACTTGCTAAGCTAAGCACACTGACTAAACTAACACACTTGCTAGCTAGAAAGGAAATCTAACCTATCTAAAAATTTCTCCATCCATCATTTTAAGCATAATACCTCTTTAGGTAAAGTCCATTTCTGGGTTTGCCCAAAGAGTCCCCATCAAAATCAACTAACTCATAAGCCCCTTTTGCTAGCTTTCGCTTTACAATGTAGGGCCCATGCCACATGGGAACGAATTTTCCAGCACCTAGCTTATCGTTAGCTTGATCATATAATAGTACTAGGTCTCCTTCCGAAAAACTTCGAGGGGTTACATTTTTATCGTACTGAGCTTTCATTCGTTTCGCGTGAGTCTCGATAGCTAAAGTAGCGTCACGTCGAGTCTCATCTAATTTAGCTAAGTATAACAACCGTTTCTCCTCTTCGGAAGTAGCTGGAAGTAATTCGACAGCCATTTGAAGTGATGGGATTTCGCACTCAATAGGTAACACAGCTTCTAAGCCATAAACTAGCTGAAAAGGGGTGAAACCTGTTGAATTTTTCACTGAAGTTCGATATGCCCATAGCGCCGAAAATAACATGTTATGCCAATTCGTTCGATGGATACCAATGATCCGTCGAATCATGACGACTAGAACTTTGTTGATTGACTCAACCAAACCGTTGGCTTGCGGATAATAAGGTGTAGAGCTATCGTGGCGCAAACCAAGCTGGCTTGTAAGTTCAGTCATCATGACATTTCGAAAATGGCTTCCATGGTCCGTAATGATTGCTTGTGGGACACCAAACCTAGTTATGATATGATTGAATACGAAAAGTGCAGCTGTCTTGCCGCTTGCGTCGAATGTAGGCATCGCCTCGGCCCACTTAGTAAAATAATCAACCGCAAGGATGATATACGCATGCCCCCCGGCCGAGTGAGGGTTACAAGTAATAAAGTCAATGCCCCATTTGGCGAATGGACCAGCGGCAATTATAGGGTGGAGAGGAGCAGGTGGAGCGCGCATCTTGCGATCAAACACTTGACAGTTGTGGCATTTTCTGACGGCAAGGATACAATCTTTAAACATAGACGGCCAGAAATAGCCAGCGCGCAACACCTTCTGAGCTGTGGCATACCCAGACATATGACCGCCACATGCTCCAGAGTGACAATCATTCAAAACTCTCTCAGCCTCATCGTGAGTTAAACAACGTCGAAAAACTAAGTCTGCCCCCAGGCGATAAAGTGTATCTCCAATAATTCTGTATTGCTGGGATTGAAACCGAATTTTTCGACGGTTTTCCTTGGAAGCTTCAGGCCGAAAGGTTTGGGTTTGGAGATAGATGATTATATCCCCATACCACGGATCTACAGTGCTAATAAGAAACAAAGATTCGTCCGCAATGGACTCCTCTGCCACAGTCTCTGTGTCAGCACTCGGGAAATCACACATCAATTCCGCGAAGACTAAAGATTTCTTAGACTTGGACTTCTCAAACTCCAAGTCGAACTCTTGCAGGATGACGATCCATTTAGAGTACTTGCCCCCTAGCAGTTGTTTTGTCAAGATATAAATCATAGGGTTGCAATCCGAAATAACAGTAGTTTTGCGGAGAAGAATGTAGTGACGAAAACGCTGGACAGCTTGAACGGCTGCCAGGGCCAATTTCTCCACATGCGAATATTTTAACTCAGTTGGATTTAAGGTTCTGCTAAGGTAATATATCACATGCTCTGCCTTGAATTCATCTTCTTGAACTAACACCATTCCAATGGTGGAATGCGAAGCTGCGAGGTATAAGAAGTAGTCCTGGTTGTAGTTGGGAGGATGCAATAACGGTGCATGGGTCAACGCGTGTTTCAGTGCATCAAAAGATTGTTGAGCAATCTCGTCCCAAAAGAATTGTACGTTCTGTTTCAACAACCGTGTAAAACCTTTAGTGACCTCGGCGTAGTTAGGGATGAATCGGCGTAAAAAGTTCGCTTTCCCTTGCAAACTTTGGAGTTGGCGCAAACTCGAAGGAGGAGGCAATTGGATGATAGCCTCGACTTTCGAGGGATCGACGCGAATGCCGGTTTTGGAAACAACAAATCCCAGCAATCGACCTGTTTCTATACAGAAAACACACTTGTGGGGATTCAACCGAATTCGATAATGCCTACACCTCATAAAGATTGCTCGTAGGTGGACAAGGTGATCAGCTCGGTGTAAAGAATGAGCAGGCAAATCATCGAGATAGGGTTGCACAATGTGCTTGATGTCATGAAATGCATAAGACATGGCCCGTTGAAAAGTAGCACCGGCATTCTTAAGGCCAAAAGGTAATTTGCAATAAGCAAATGTCCCCCATGGACAAATGAATGCCGTTTTTGGTTGATCGGCAGGTAGAATATTGATTTGATTATAACCTGAGAAACCATCCATGAAGGAAAACATCTCACTTCCGGCACAATCATCAATAATTTGATCGATATAAGGCGTAGGATAGTTGTCTTTTGGACAAGCTCGATTGATATCCCTATAATCGATACAGATTCTTATTGTTCCTTGTTTTTTATTGACGGGAACAATATTCGATACCCAATCCGTTAACGGGATCGGATAAATGAAACCTGCTTTCAACAGCTTTTCGACTTCGGCTTTGATTGCAGCTGCTTTTCGAGGGTGAATCTGACGCAACCGTTGCCGA
Organism: Pinus tabuliformis; assembly: GCA_031772625.1. Lineage (NCBI taxonomy): Eukaryota > Viridiplantae > Streptophyta > Pinopsida > Pinales > Pinaceae > Pinus > Pinus tabuliformis. Next base: position 234,546,932 of record CM062820.1, on the reverse strand, counting down.
ATGGGTTTAGCATCCGGGTAGGTTTTGATTTCATGAACAACAATGGCAGGATCGATTCCTGGCATTTCTTCGTAGGACCAGGCAAACACGTCGCGGAATTCTTGGAATAGGGCCTTGTAAGTTTCAATTTCTTCGTCAGTACATGCGGCACCTATATGAATGTTCTCCTTGATTCCGGGCTTCACTGAAATATCAATGGGAATAGTACGAGAAATATTCCCTAAATTCAGCTCTGAATCAGAATGTTTCGTTGGATCCTGAGCGTCTTTGACATATTCAGCGGTAAAGATAGATGAAAAATCATTTTCAAATGCATCATCCTTAGGTAAAAACGAAGATCTGTGATGGAGATCTTCCCATGGTAGATCATCTACACTTAGGATTTCGCGAAGTTGTTCGTCAGATGACACTTCTTCGGGAAACGTTATCCGTTCTAAGGGTGAGGTGAAAAGTGACTCTTCACTGACCACATTCATTTGGTCGGTTGAATGAAAGTCGGTAAAAGACATAAGAGCTTCATAAGCAATCTCATACGGACTCAACGGCATAACATCACCGAGTGAGTCTAGCTCAGAGTCAGAGGGAACATACCAAGGATCATCATAAATAATGTTTTCTGACGTGATCATATGAATTGTTGCGAACGAAGGGTCTGCATTGAGTGGAGGGAGAGGAAAAGTTCCCAGTAAACCGGAATCCTTAACTAAACCTACACCAATGTCCCTATAAGGGATTGTCGTTTTACCAACATGCTGGATAGTTTCTAAAGAGGTTGGGTCGGATGAAAAGTATGTCAGCTGATCAATAGTCACGATCTTACCGTTATGTGGAAACTTAATGACTCTGAAGACCGATGAAACGACCGCTGTCATAGCATATGACCAACTTCGACCCAAAAGAAGGTTGTAGTCTAGAGGGGCATCAACCACTTCCACATCCAGACTAACGGTTTTACCTTCGACCCCTATAGGCAATTCTTGTAGAATACCAAACGGACGGAACCCACGGCCATCAAAGGCCTTAAGGATGGTGGGGGATTGGTTCAACGAAGGAGAACCAAGCGATCTCCAACATTGAATCGACATAATACACGTAGAAGCTCCCTCATCAATCACAGTCCGATGAATAGGCCTGTTTTTGACTATCACTGGAATTTGGAAAGCCATTTGATGGGGGAGACGCGGTGTACTACTTTCTAGATCAAAGATCATTAGGTTCGGGTCCTGAACATCGACAGCTCCAATAGCCGACAAAAGCAATTTTCGTTGCGCTGGACATGATTGCAGCACTTCGAGTGCCGACATTGCTGAAGGTGAAACAGCTAAGTCTTCAACAATGTTGTAATTCTGGGCTGCTCTCGCATGTGGATTGAAAGCAGACCTTCGAAGTACACCCTTGGCGGGCGGCTTAATCACTAAGTCTGGGTTAGGTTTTTCGATCTGTAGTGGATCGGAACCAGGAGCTGAGGTTGATGGGTTAGAGTGAGAAGATTCTGCTTCTTTACCATCAACAGGAGCCTTACTACCATAATCTTGCGATCGAGTCGCAATCCTGACATGAGACATCATCAAAATGGGTTCTTCACTGGCATTCGAAGAAGAACCTATCATCTTATTTTCCTGCTCGGGAATGGATTCTTTAACACAGCAGGAGTCGGAGAACCTTTAACTATTTTCACTACCTCGGCCCGATGAGGGCAGTCTCTCGTAAAATGATCTTCTTCACAAATGAGACAAGGATAACGAGGTTTGCGCTTTTCGTCATTGGTTTCCGACTTTTCCGTTTTCTCCTTTGGAGCCTTGTCTGCTTTAGCCTTCTTCTTTCCTTTCTTCTTTCCACCGTTTTTGGATTTGGCCGTAGATGACTCTACAGCGTGAATGTCGGCGGTAAGTTCAGGAGGAGAAGACTCTCCTGTCGGAGAATCAGGCAAAGTGATAATTGGAGTATTGGAGGTCTTGGAAGACTTCTTCTTACTCTTCGTAGTCACGATACCGATCATACCATCAGCGGCATGAGATCCCGAAGGAGCAGCAGCGATTTGGTTTGACTTTGGAAGATCCGGAATTTTCTCGTGTAACGTACCCGACTGAGTGTAAACTAAGTCAAGGTATTGTGCCTGAGCAATGACTTGCTCCTCAGTAACTACGCCGGCCTTAGCTACATCTTCAGTAATTCTTGGTAATAATGATTTTACAAACCATTCAGCTAAAATTTGGTCCGGGATAAAAACTTTCACTAATCTCCTTCGACGTCTCCACTCATGGATGTGATCAGAAATGTACGTGGATGTCGATTGTTTTAGCGAAGTTAATAATTCTGTACCATTATCGTATCTGACTGGTAACTGAAAATGAGTTAAGAATGAAGTAGCTAACTGGCTAAAGTTGTAAAAAGAAGCCCGTGGCAACTCAATGTACCACTTGGCTGCGAGACCAATGAGTGTACGCTGGAAAAGACGTAAGCGGATAGAATCATCTGAGATGGAATTTGATGCACACCAGAGGTGGTAAGTCATCACGTGATTAGACGGATCCTCTCCAGACTTACCTTCGAACTTGGGTATATCGCTGGGCAACTTATTTGGCATTGGCGGCCAGAACGGAAGATATTGAATTGGATCGTTCGTTAGGCGCGTCAAGTCGGGTAAATCTAAAGTCGCAATAAATGGTAACTGCCGGTTAGGATCTCTGAAACTCTGAGTCACAATACCAGCCCCAGGAGGAGGATATCCAGGATAACTAGGAACAGGATTCGCATTGGGGATATTATATCCTCCTGGAAAACCAGGATTAACCGGACCGTACTGGGGTTGTTGAGGTGGTTGATAATTGTACCCAGGATACGGTTGATACTGGTAAACCGGTTGTTGGGCAGCTTGCCCAGGTTGATACTGTCCCTGGTACGGAGGTTGAACAAATTGAGGTTGAGTAGTAACAACCGTACTTGTACCAGGTTGACCTGCAGGCATCTGGACTGTGGTTTGAACCGTGGGTCCAGACAACGGTACAGATGTCTGAGGAGTGGTTACAGGGACAGTAGAAACCGGAGCTGCCGATACTCCAGAAGTAAGCATGGTAGATGAAGCGGTAGTTGCTGCAGCCGTGTGAGGTGGAGTACTCGGTGCAATTGGCGGCTGAGTAACTACAGAAGTTACAGGGGTCTGAACACTTGACTGGACAGGTTGCGGTTGCTGGGGTGGACCAGGAACTGCAGGTTGTCCTGCTTGAGGTACCGACTGTATACTTGGTTGCGACATCTGTTGACCCTGTGACGGATCCCATGTTAACATTCCAGGGTATTGACTCGTAACAGGTTGAGGATACTGAGATCCATAGCCGTATTGAGGATAGGGTTGATAACTGTAAGGTGTAGTCCCATATGATTGCCCTTGAGGTGGTTGATAACCTTGACCAGGGTATTGACCCGTAGGTTGATAACCTTGAGGTAAATACGAATACTGGGGTTGACCTTGACCTTGAGGTTGGTATCCTTGAGGTTGATACCCTTGGGGTTGATACCCTTGGGGTTGCCATCCTTGAGGTTGCCATCCTTGAGGTTGATACTGATACTGAGGTTGACTTTGGGGTACATATTGAGGCTGGGGTTGATACCCTTGGGGTTGATACCCTTGAGGTTGCCCCCCAGTCACAAATGAAGTACCTTGAGGTTGCCCCCCAGGCATTAACGAAGGTTGCCCCCCAGGCGGTAATTGGCCACCTTGAGGTTGGTTAATGGGAGTTGAACCTGACATCATATAAACTTCACCTATACTCAATGGTACATTACCACTGTTTCCAACTAATAACCCATGATCAACAGGTTGAGGAGATGCTCCCGCAAAGGTACCAGAAAGTGATTGATACCCAGTAGGAACAGAAGGACCGCCATGTAAAAATGATTCAGGACTTTGTGAAAACACAGATGACTGACCAGACATATTTACAGGAGAATGAATTCCTCTAGGTGGAACCGGAGTACGAGGTGTAGAAAAACCTACTGAGTTGTCTAAAAAATTGGTTAATGCAAGGTACCAAGATTCACTTCTAGGAGGACTGTAAAAGATGGATTCACGCTCCCTTAGATCAAGGGTAATTAGATCTTCAGAATCAGAAACGCCTATTTCTTCCTCTGGAACAAGTTCTTCTATAGCAATTAATCCAACAGGAAGATTTTCGGTGATAATTCTTTCTATTCTTGGTGAATCAGGAACACTAGGAGTTGGAGTAACAGGTTCTGAAATTTCAGGTTCTTCGCCTGTTTCACTGGCAGATGAAAAACTACCAGCAAGCTCGGAAACTGTAACAGCTTCGGGATTGTAACCTGTTTCTAATCTTTGGTAATCTGGATGGACTACCAAAGAAGATTCTCCTTCTTCAGGTGAACCTACTCTACTGCCACTAGGAGGAGTTACAAGGACCTTTAAACCTTCTAAATAACTGGGGTCGTCTCGAGGAGGTGAACCCCTAAGTTCACGGGATCTTCTCAACAATTCGGCCACAGATACAACTTCAGGAGACTGGCCCGCAATCGACGGGACCTTCTCGGTAATTCCGCCACAATTAAAGATTTTAACTACAACACACGAAAACAAAGTAAAAAATTTCAAATCAAACCACCTAAAGTCTTCTAAAGAACCAATCAAATTTGAAGCACACGCCTAAATAATCTAGAGCGTCAAACCACACACAAACAGTAGTCTTCCGGACCAAAAGCGCTAGTTGGTGATTAGGCCCAACCTCGCAGGATTCAGTACAGAAATAGTGGGTGGAACAGTTACCCCGGCAACCTGCTTAATGAATAGACTGGACCAAGTTCCTCCACTTTAACCGTCTCGAAGTGAAGCGAACCCCCCAGAAAATCCAAGTGAGTATAACCGACGTCTGCTCCAGGTACAGTGGGACCTTCCCTCCACCGTCACCTTGGGTAGAATCCTAGATATTATGGCCACTAAGGTTACCAATCACAACAATTACACCTGGGGGAACAGTCTAAACTCCGACAGCACGCAAGGGCAGAGTAGCAAGCTCCAATCCCCTTACCGGCTCCTTGACAACAATCCAAGGTTTACCGATAAGTGACCCCTGGCTCCTCGACAATGGTTAATCCGAGGTTTACCGTTTGTAATACGTACTGCCTGGCGTCGTTCCCAACGAGGGAGGAATGATCCCCTCACTGGTTCGGACACGAGCTCGTGTTTCTCCTTTAAGAGGAGCTTTCCCAGAATGTAACTGAAACAATTGGATTTGTTCTACTCAAGATAGACTATCTGTTTGGTTTTGTAGTCTTGGAGAGTTAAGTACTCACCTACTCCAAGACCCTAGCCTAAGCTATGTTGGTGCTTCAGAGCCCTAGAAAAATAAAGATTACTAGATTGATTTTAATTTAAGCGTTACTTTTAAGGTTGTTTCTTAAGTCAAAAGGTGATGGAAGTGAAACTAGTGGTGTGTTGACTCGACTCGAAACCACTACAAAATGCACCTAAAATGATTTATCCACTACTTTACTTTTTCGATGAATTGCTTAACTAAAAAGTTGAGAGAATGCAATCCTTATAAAAGCAACTTCTTAATTGAAGACAATCAAAGAAACAATTCGTTTTTCTTTTCCAAGCATAAAAACATAACTTCTCTTTACATGCACGAAAAAACTCTTTTCTTCTTTTGAAAACAAAAAGCTACTTGAAACAAGACTTTTTAAGAAGATGTTTTTGTATTTTTCTTTTAATAAAGCAAATAAATCTAATATAACCAAAAATCAATCTTAACAACTCTTAAAATCTATGAAAATGCACTCATAAGCAAACTAAAGGCAAATTTACTCTAAGCAATCTTAACGAGGCCAAAACTAACAATGATTATTTCTAAGGTGTTTTACTTGATCACAATCAAATCAAGGACTAGCTTATTGCAGAACCAAAAACTAGTCAAAACAAAATTCTAATCTTTTTGTCCTTTTTGAAAATGGAAATCAATACTTTAAAAACAAGCAATTCGAAATTTGACCCAAAACAACTCAAATGACAAGTTGCTCAAACAAGGAGACTTTACGGCAGGCTCAACTTCTAAGAAGGTTGACTAACCAGAGATATCTAAGGCTGGACAACTTTCTAAGCTCAAAGTCACTACAAAGCCTTTCCAAAAATCAAACCCTAGGTCTAAACTTCGTTGAAAACCACTAAAACACTCAAAGCTCACAAAACGAGTTCAGGTGAGAATTCTTGACAGGGTACTAAAGGATCTGGGCAGAAAACACTAAGAAAAACAAAATCTAAAAGTAATTTAAGGCAAAAATGGAATTTTCTTAACTTTTACAGGAAGACGCAGGCCAGCCGTTGTCACAGGTGCGGCCCCGCACTGTGCAGTCGACAACAGCGCGTCCAAGGACGCACTGTGCAGCACACAGAGACTGCGTCTTTCTGGAAAAAAGAAGAAAAACTAAAGCCAACTAAATCTACAGCTAAGCCACCCAAATACTAATTCTCACAGTCAAAAACCAGAAAATAAAAATGATTTTCTCAAAGCAAAGTTCATATAAAGGAAAAGACTCTCTCATTAATGGATTCCCCAGCGGAGTCGCCAATTTGTCACACGGAATCTGTCAAGGGTGCGGACACGACTGACCTTCCTAGAAGTCTAAGACATTCTAATGACAAACAAGACAAAATGGAGTGATCTTTCTCTAAATACACCTTTTACAACATGAAAACTACAAGTGTTTAGGCTTACCTTATTCCAAAACGCTGTTGTTGAAGTCCGTTCTTGACGATCCGGATGAGCTCCTCCTTCAAGTCAATTCCTGCAACCACAAACAATCAAACAATTACCAAGCACTTGCATTTCATATAATAAAACATATATTCAACATGCAGACCAAGGAACACATGAAATAACTCATTAACACAAGCTATTGAGAAAAATAAACCAGTTTGTATTAATAACGAAACAAAGAAACTCTTACAACCTGGCCTTGGTGTTGTGCAAGTTCCTCCCAGGGTCCATCAAGGGTTTTCCTCTACTTTGACAAAGCTCACCCTCTCCCAAGTAGAATCAAGTGAAGACAATCTCTCCTCACAAAGGCTCTAATGGAAGACCTAAATCCTGCAGCATTTACCCAAAGAAAATGTATAGCTCCAACCTCCTCTCCTTCTGGCTCAATGCCTTCATTTATAGTGCTGTAAAGAGGTTATTCAGGTCCACTATCAATGGGATCATCCCCCTCTATGGGTGGGATAGCTCCCTTATTGATGGGATAAGCTCCCTCTTAATAGAGATACATGAACCAACTGGAGGCGCATCCATTTCATCAAACCGACCTCTAGAATGTTCTAGAAGTAACCACAAGTAACTTTTTCAAGATAAAACTCGCGCATTTTGCCTTTTACAGAGGGACGCACCTGTCCTTTAACATACAGAGCGTCCATGGACGCAGATTTTGTGAACATGATCAGCGTCCCCGCAGGTAAGGCTAGAGAGAACCTGCGACCCCAGAGATAAACATGATTTTTACAAGACTTTCTCTCTTCTTTGAGTTTGAGATGGATAACAGAGGCATGAGACTTGCCTAAGAGGGTAGCATGACTTGTTGATTGGAGCCATACTAACTGTAAGTAGTCAAGGTGACATTTTTTAGTGTAACAAGCTGCTATGGAAATGGTTTTATTTTTCAATAACTATCATCCTCTCTATGTTTTTACATATGAAATAAGGAATTCTCATCATTCTGAACTTGGTGAAATGCATAAGCAATCTGATCTGGTAGGCATAAATTTTGGAGAACCTACCCTCACATGTGAAGTATTTGATGATAACCTTCATGAGTGGAGCATACCGGTCCTCCAAGAATTTGAAAGGAAACACCCTGCTAAGTTTACCATGGTATTTTGCCTTGATATAAGGTCCATAATGCTGCTTAATGATATTCTACCCTTTGTTCCACTTTTCCCCTACATCTGCCATTCTTGTAGCTTCTGCAATGATAGATGGTGAAAGCGTGAAATTGACCCTAGCAACATGTACCACATTATTTTCCATGTTTATGACAAACTGCCTAGCAAACTCATGGTGATATTTGACCCTCTCAACCATTTCACAAAACTCAAAACATGATTAATATATGAAACATGTGGTGGCTAGAGGGTAAGCAAGGAGTTTAGTCAAGCTAATAGGTTCCTCCCTTATAATTTTTCCACCCTTGTGAGATCTCTTGGGCTGCAAATTTCTTTCCCTTGAGCTATCACTAAGTGTTTCTTCTTCAAAACTTGATTCACTGCTTCTTGCCATGATGCTTGTCTTAGGGATGTGATGTGGTGATGGTATGGTGCACAATGACAATGGGTGGGGACAAAGAAGATGAGTATGAAGAGATTTTAAAAATGTGAAGTGGAGTAGGGGAATGGAGGGACAGATTTAGGAAATTAAGGTTTCTAACTTATGAGGGACTTAAGGTTTGATGAAGGGAGTTAGTTTTCTTAGAGGAATGGGAAAGAGAAAATGGAATTAATGGGTAGATTTAGGGCAATGAAGTGTGGGAAAGGGGAAAAAGATTTTGGTTTTGTAATGCAATGAAAGTTTTTGCAATGAGATGGAAATATATGAATACAAGCTAGGGTTTGATCTCAAGAAGAAAAATCATGAAGAAAACATGAAGAATACCAAATTTAGCTCAATATCGATGAAAAATTACTTGAATGAGTAAAATGCAATGTTTGGGAGAGTTTAGGATGAATTTGAGTGATTTTGGAACGTCCCTGGCCAATGTGTAGCACACTGGGTCCAATGTGCAAGCTTGTGTATTTTTACACTGGCAGAAACTATATGATGCGTAGCACTAGTCTGATGCACAGCGCCAACCCTCTGATGCACAGCGCCAGGAAAACTTGCTGCAAAAACAACGTTTTCTTCCTCCTTTGCTCAATTTCCCTCCAAATCATGATTTTGCTTCTTCACTTGATGTTTTGCACAATAAAATGGATGGCTAGCATAAATTCACTTTATAAATAGATGCACTTTAATTTTTCCTTATTGCAAACTCTATTTTTCATTTGAGGTTTGACTTTTTCTTGATCATTTGATGGACTGATACATTGGTTCTTTTGTTTTTGCAGTGGCTGGAGTTGGCAAGGTGACCAAAAGTAGCTTATGAACTTATTACATATAGAAATAGTTGAATTACATGAAATTTGTACATAAAATGAAAAAAACTTTGTTTTCAAAAAGATTTATTGAGCATATCAATAGTAAATTTGTGATTCTATGAACTTATTAATCCTCCTCATGTGCCTATTGACCTATTATTCAGTTTTGGGTGTCGATGATGACAAACCCTAGACCTAGTGGCACTAAAACCCTAGAACTGATTTTTGTAAATGAAATGAAATAGGATAACAGTAAACGACATAAAAAATGCGAAAACAAGTCAGCAAGCGAATGTCATGAGGGAAATCAACATGAAGCTACTACCATAAGTTGATCCATGACCTAATGGAATGAAACTGCTCTGATGAGACACCTAATATGCATGCAAAATATCAATTTGATCACTGGTGGAAGTGTGAAGATACTGACACTAACATTGGCTCTAATGGGGATGGTAGCTCCTAGGATGTCCCAAGAACCACAAATCTCTGGTAAAGCATATAGGTGCCTTCATCCATTAGGCAATATGGAGTCAATAACTTCAGAACACCAAAACAAATACCTTGACTCAAGACTCAAAACTAAACTGACTCAACTGAGACTCAAACAACTGACACTAAATAATCAAAGACTAAAGCCAAACATTCAGCTTTATATCCTTCACTTCGGGCCCCAAGCTAAATGAATGGTGATAGTGCAAACTTTGCAAAGAAAGAAATAAAATGGTATGTATAATGAAAAAATGTGATAGCATAAAACTTCTCAGAGACAGTACCGTTTCAGAAGCCAACCATTTACCAACCCTCCTGGACAATCTTCCCTGTTCATTTCTTTGAGTATAAAAGCATTTTGACCTCTATATGTAGCAATTCTATATGGTCCCTTCCACAAGTTCTCGAACTTTCCATGCTTGCCTTTATCCTCATTTCTAGCATCCCACCTTAGCATTATGTCTTCAATCTGAAATTTGTTCGCATTTGCCTTTCGATCATAAATATTTTGAATTCTCTCTTGCTGCCTGAAGGTATTCTAAAAAAATTCCTCTCGCGTCTGATGTAAATGGATTATTTGGCTTATTCTCCACTAAAAATGATCTTCCCCATTGCCAGCTTCCTACAGAAGTTTAACAACTGGGACTGCGAGAGATGTCGGGAACACTGTGTCAATACCATATGCAATCTCGAATGAGACATGCTGATTGACTTCTTTTGGCTTACTCTATCTGCCCATAGTGCATTAACCCATTTTTTATGCCAGCTCTTCTTATTGGTTTCCAACATCTTTTTAATGATGTTGACAAATGATTTGTTTGAAGATTCAGCTAGTCAGTTACATTGTGGATAATATGTAGTAGAATGTCCTAAGGTAATTTTGTATTTGCTGAAAAGGTTAATCATCTTTTTGGACTTGAAAGTCGTTGCATTATCTGTAATAAGTTTGTTAGGACAACCAAAAAATGACAAAATATTTGTTTCAAGAAACTAAATTATTACCGATTCCATAGCCTGTGAGTGGGGATCGCCTCAATCCACTTTGTGAAATAATCTGTTGTTGTTAAGATCCACTTGTGCTAAGCTAAAGATGTGGGATGAAACTCTCCAATAAAATGTAAGCCCCATTGCTGAAACGGTGCACTAACTTCGACTGGCTTGAGAGGTAGAGGTTGTAACTTTCTCCTTCCCTGAAAAATCTGACATTCATGACAACTTGTGACAGTTTTATAAACATCAACAAACAAGGTAGGCCAATAGTACCCTGCTCTCAAAATTTTGTTAGCCATCGTCTTCCAAAATAAATGACCTCCACAGTCTCCCTTATGAAAATCACTCATGACTTGTTGTGCTTCCTCTTCAGTCAAACAATTCAAAAAAATGCCTCCGAGATCCTTCCAAAAAAGTGCACTGTTCAAAATACAAAATCTAGCAACCTTATGTTTTAGAGTTCTACCTTTATTTTTAGCCATTCCCGGTGGCGGTGAAAGGTGTTGAAGCACATATACACTATCTGAATACCAAGGAGAATGAAGAAAAATTCCAGATACCTGAATCAATGAACTATCTTCATCTTCTTCAGACGTGGCTGCAATCAGGTTTATGTCCAATGCATGTAAAATAGACTCTGCCATCATCTTTGCTAAACCCTGCCCCTTGTTTAGCTTTGTTGGCTTTATCTCCAAGTCATATTCTAGCAATGCTACAATCCATTTGCCTCGCCTCCCTTCCGTATCTGTTTGTACCAAAACATCTTTGACTACTGTGTTAGGGACATAAGCAAGAATATGAGAGTGAAAAATATATACCCAGAAATATTTCAAAGCTTTCACCAAGGCGAGAGCTTGCTTCTCAATAATGTTATATTTCAAGGCTGCATCTCTTATTGTCCTACTAAAAAAGGCAATTGGCTTTTCTAGCTAATCTCTTTTCTACATTAGAACTGTTGCCATAGTATGTTCAGAAGCGAATGAAAATAATATGAAATCCTCTGAATAATCCGGACTGATAAAAAACGGAGCTGAAGAAAGAGCCAACTTTACCAGGTTAAAAGACTTCATAGCTTCTTCAGTCCACTTGACCACACTATCCTTCTTCAACATATTTGTAATTTCCTCAATTGTTCAACTAGATTAGGCACAAAACGACATAAGAAGTTCATCATACCATTAAATGCTTGGATCTCTTTCTTATTACGAGGAAAACATATCTTCCGTATAGATTCCACTCTAGCAGGATCGATGCAGATTCCTTCTTTTGATATTATGTGACCGAGAAGCTTCCCCTCATCCATGGCAAACAAGCTCTTTTTGAGATTGAGTGATATTCCATATTTTTTGCAATGCTGAAAAACAATTTTCAGATGGTAAAGATGCTCCTCATCTGAATTTGAAAAGATAGTCAAATCATCAAGATATACTACTAAAAATACATCTTTTTCATTTGCGAAGGCAATGTCCATGGCATGCTGGAATGTTGCTCCAGCGTTCTTTAAACCGAACGACATCTTGGCATACTGGAATGTCCCCGAAGGAGTGGTGAATGCTATCTTGTCCCTGTCATCTTCATGAACCAAAATTTTATTGTATCCAAATACCCATCGAGAAGTGACATACGAGATGCTCCAACCACTCTTTGGAGTATGTGGTCCATTTTTGGCAATGGGTAGTTATCTTTCAATGACACTTTATTCAAATTTTGGAAATCTATGCACAATCTAATCTCACCTATCTTCTTCCTCACGAGGACCAAATTAGAGATCCAATCTAAAAATATGATTGGAATGATTATACCAACCTTGTACAATCGATTCACCTCTTTTTCTATTGATGGCGGCAATTTCAGATTCATCCTTCTCAGCGTTTTGCGAAATGGCTTCTAATTTGGCTTAATTGGAATAATATGCCGAATTATACTTTTGTCGTACTCCTTTAAATCTGTATAGTCCCAGGAAAATACATCAGAAAATGAAGACAATAAACTAATGTATTTATCTTTTACCTGAGGAGGTAATGCCTTTGACAACTTCACCATCTTTGGATTCTCCGTTGTTTCGATATTGACATCTTCAACACTCTTCTCGGTCCGCATGAAGCATGGTTTTCGGGCTACATCATCTTGATCAAATTATTCCTCTAAAGGTATAATTCCTTTAGGGATGACATTATCTTTCAACTGTAAGACTTCCATCTTATTGACCTTTACTTCTGGTTCACCATCATCTTGCTCACCATCTATAGAAGTGTCTTTATATTTGCCTTCATTTTGCAGAAAATCTTCAATCTCTTTGTCATCCTAAAACAACTACCAATATCTTACATTATCACAGACGGTTGGGCAATGCTTCACACAAATTTTGAGCTTATTGTTTGAATTCATTTGGATATTTAAGTTACTTGCAGCTATAGCAAGAGAATCTGCAATAATATTTTGTGTACGAGGGACACATGTCAAAGTATGATCTGGAAACAACCTCAAAATGTCTAAAACTGCATTACGGTAAGCCCTCATTCGCGGATGTTTGGCTTGGTATTCACCCTTGACTTGTTTGATTACTAATTCGGAGTCACCATAAACTGAAATTCTCTTTGCATTCAACTTCTTGAGTATTTTCAAACCTGCAATCAGTGCCTCATATTCGGCTTTGTTATTGAAACAATCAAAAGCCAATTTATATGAACAAAATCTTACATTACTTGGGACTTTATTTGGTACGAAAGTAGGGCTGCATATCCAAATCCCAATTCAGGCACCATCCTTACCTACTGCTCCATCGAAATCCATACTCCATAAACCGGCTTCTTCCTCCAAGTGTTGGAATTCTATCTTCTCTTCTACCTTTGGCTGTTGTCCATCAATTTTCTGCTACTGGTAGAATGTAGATTGTTCAGTGGTAATTTCAAGCCTTTGTCTCTCTTGATCAAGTACTACCCTGAAATTTTCTATTATCTCTGGAATATCTTCCACTTCAACTAGTTGACTATTTACATCATTAAAACCACTGTCAGAATAAAGAACAAAAGATTCTAAATCTGTATGTACATAATTAGTTGGATGATTCAAAGGTTTCTCCTTGCTTGTGATCATATACTTCATCTTCTTCTCCTTATATAATTTTTTCAGTTGACCAAACACGGGAATAGTGGCATAGGAGAAATCTAACTACAATGTCCCTCTGAGTTTTGCACCCCACAACCTAGATAAAAGCATGCCAAACCTAGGGGGAATGTTGGCCACAACTAAATCCATAAGGACATTATTTGCTGGAATCTGATCTAAATTCACAACCAAATCCTTAATGAGACCAATACATCTAACCCTACCGGAATCAAAGGAATAAAGATCATTATATTTGTGACTGATGTCCAAACCCAATTTTTCCATAATTTCCTTTGGCATCAGGTTGTGAGATTCTCCTGAATCAAACATGGTGTTGTGCAAGACATAATCATGCAATATAAGGCTGATGTAAAACGAGGCTACCTCACTATCCTCAGATTGGCCTTCTAATTCTGAACGAAAAATAAGCTCGGGTTGGTCATCTTCCACATTAACCATATTAGACAGGGGATCTACATTCAGAATCTTTGACACTTGACTCTTATAATTGCTCTTCTTCATTAATTCAGTTAGAGGTATCGACACTTTTAACTTAGCAATCTCATTCTCTAAGCTAAAAGCTATAGTTTTATCTACCTCTTTGACTGGAGAATCCTTCTTTTTGGACTTTTCCTTTCTTGTGCTTGGCTGATTTAACTTCTCATTTGCAGATGTACTTTGCTGGAAGTAGGATCTACTAGCTCCTTTCCGTTTTTCTAAACATTTGGAGAATCATTATTTGGTTTTGCTGCTTCCTTCCACTTTTAAATTGGATTGATTGGGACATCCCTACTCCTAAGTGAATACTACCTTTGCTGCGCTGTCAGTGCATTCATATATCCCCTCTAATATTCATCTGATTCTTCCTCTAAAACCTTTTCATTGGCTAGTATAAAATCCTCATCATTTTGTACAGCCAGGCTTTCTGATTATTCCTCATCCTCCGTGATATAAATAGGCAAACCATCTACTGTAAAAAAGTGATTCTCCTCTCTTATTGGATTCTCATCATCCTCTGACTATGGACCATGCACATACTTCTGTTGTAGACGTGTTTCCACTCATTGCTATGCTGATTGATCTTGCGCTCTTTGCTCTCGCTGTTTAATCCTGAACTGCGGGTGCTGTTAACCATAGAAATTTGGATTTCTCATTGGTGTCTCTAGCTTATCTGCAATGGTGAATCTATCAAAAATTTTCTCAATTTTATGAAGCAAATGATCTGAGAAAGAAGCTTCTTCCTTTATGGTCACTTTCTTCTCAGTCTTTGTTCTAGCTCTCTTAGCTACCAGATTTACCTCCACACTCACTGCAATTTTCTACATATCCTCCAATGTAGCAGGATCTCATTCTCTCAATTGGTATGCCATGTCGGGATCAAAACCATCAAGGAATTTTATCAAAGCTAGTCCCATCGGTGGCTTGATATCAGCTGGAATAGCATTATAGACAGTATTGAATCTTACACAGTAATTTTGAACACTTTCACTAACATTCCTCTTTATATTTTCATATTTGGAAAGTATTTTGAGTGGATTTTTCTTTACCTCCCAGCGATCTAGAAATTGTCCATGAAGAACCGACAATGTATTGATAGTCCGCGTGGGCAGTGCTCTAAACCACTTTCGCACCTCACCTCCAAAACTTTGCACAAATAATCACATGGTCACATTCTCTTCATCTATCTCATGATGATCAAAGAATTCGTTCATCCTGTCAACATGATGTTGCACTGTGATACCTTGGGTAGCATCAAAAAATGGTATTTTACTTTGGTAATCAATAGGGATAGCATCCAAGTTCCATGGCAAAACGAGAGGTGCATATCTGGCAGCCATTGCTCGAGGTGGATTGGAAACTGGCCTTGGAGAAGCAGGAGGATTTATAACAACAATGGTAGTCGATGCGATGGGTGTATGAGGTGTCGAAGGAGGTGAAGAAATGATAGATGTTTGAGGTGTTTAAGGGGGAGAAGAGACAACAAATCTCTGATCCGATATGGTGGGTTGAATGGTAAGGGTGGGGATAAAAGGTGGTTCAGTATGAACTTCAGAACTAGACAAAACAACAGATGAACCAAGAGTAGTAGATGTTGATTCTAAGAGCTTGGGAATATTGGTAGCCATAATAGATGTTTGAAGTGAATTCAAAATATAAGAATTAATTTATCTATTCGCTCTTTCAGTTTCAAGGTATTGGACAAACTGCAAATTTAAAACAGTATCTTCAACTGCACTTTTATATTTAGTTTCAAACAAAGATAGATCAAAGTGTTCATCAAACGAGAGATCTTTGACATATTGAAATACAACTAGGCATGAATGAGATCTGAAAACCAACCTTGGACTCAAAGAGCTTTCTTGCCTGAGTATTATTGGAATGAGATTAGGATTTTCAAACACGGGAGGCGAATCAGGATTAGGATTGGCCCTGGTGTATCTTATGGAAGCCAGAGTGATGAATTTTTCCCGAAATTTCAAATGGACAACATAATTGTTTCAGCCAAATGAATTCTAAACCTATCATCCAAAAGTCTAGAATTGTTTTAAAAGTACTGCGGTAATATTTTTCAGTTCTTCCTAGTATGGTCGCCACTATGTTAATGCTTGGATCTACCTCAGGCTGAAGAAAGGCAGGTCTAGGGTAACATCAAACCACGCTTAACTTGGTAGCTAGCCCTACCAGGCCGGGAGAGGGCTATCTCCCTGTCAATCTCAATTAGAATATGGAAACTAGGGCTTGAGATGACTGAAAATAAATGTTGATTTTAGGCTAGGTATATTAGGTCTAATGATTTTCTTTGATTTTGATGATTGGTTGTTGGATCAAATGAAGAAGGCAGCTTTGGGTCCGGGAAATCAACTCAGATTTGCAGGAGGTTCTGTGGGGCGAGGTAGGTAGGTATTTTGGCACTTTGAATTGGATGTGATGGTAAGTCTAAGACTAGTGAGGAATTGGGGAGGGCATGCAAGGTTCATGAGTCCTCTTCAAACAACAGAAAACATTAGAAACTAAATGTATCCTCAAGGCAGAGCACTGAATATCAATGGATTACACCTATTTATCTTCATTCATTTAGTTATGAGGAAAGAAAGAGATGCTGGAACATATACACATAAAAGAAACTAAATAACAGAGGAATAAACAATGCCAAGACACATTACCACAAGAATCCCACAAAATGCTGCAAAACCCTGGTTCATTTCCTTGCCAAACTGTAGAAGTGATTTACAATAAAGCTCAATGCATTCACAAGAGTCCAAGTTTTACAAATGACTAAGAAAGTACATAATATAGGCATCAAACCACCTATGCTAGCCATCAGGGGTCGAATCCATGAATCAAGGAGTTGTTTCAACAACATCTAAACTAGGAACAATAAAATAGGTAATGGAACAACTTGCCTCTAAAACTATGGAAACTGATTCATTCAACCTCAAACCACATGTAACTGATGTATCTACCCCCTCAAGTCATTTTTCATCATATTACATCATTAACCATTACAAATTTACTAAGAAGAAGAGGAAAAGTCAGTTGCTAGTCAAACTGGGTGAAATTCTGAGTTTTTATGAAAAATTGGCAAAAATTTGCCTGATGCATAGCGCCCTAAGCCTAATACGCAATGCCACTTCAATGCTGCTTTTGGAAGCCTTCCACTTCATCAAATCAGGCCCCGGATAGCTTCTTCGAAAGCTCTACCTATCTAGTTTCTAGAACTCTTTGAATTTTCTAATTTGGAGTTGATTTGACCCCCCAAAATCGTTTTTCTCAAGACTGGTTCCTATAGGTCCAAAAAGTGGCAGAGAGGGCATTTTTAGGTGTTTTTTTCCCTTTAGGTGACCCAGATTTCCTCCAAATTTCATGAAATTTTTCGGGTTTCATTGTTTTTCCATGAGAAATCCAAAAATGCAAGCCATCTTGCAAAATATTGAGCCAACTCAATGCGCAGCACCGGTGGTTTTGCGCATCAGCTGAAAATTCTTGTGTTTTTAATTACAAAATTGTGAAATGACAAAAATTTCCTAAAATTTCAAAAAAATTGGCAAGAGGCAAGCTTAATAACTATTTTTTTGAGCTAATGAAGCTTCAGCCAAAATTTTAAGTTTATCTTGTTCCTTTTTGTCCCTCAAGGCTCTCTTTAATTTAGCTTTTAGGTTGTTTATCCTTGTCTTGCAGATTTTATTCCGAGCTAAGTATTGATAAGCCATATGGTGCATCATTTTCTTTTCTTTGTTAGCTTTCTCAAGCACCTTCTCAAGGTGGATGTTCACCCTTTCCAACCATGATTCTCGGTCAACCTCAATTTCTTGCTTAAGGGATGTCATCTTGATTTTTCTTCTCTTTGCCACTTGCCTATTTTCTCTAATTGTTTGCAGCTCCATAATAGCTTGCTTATCTTCCAGTTGCTTGTTGTCCTGCTGAAGAAAGTTGATGATCCATCTAGCCCTCTCAAGGTCAAGTGATAAGGCTTATATTTCAGCTTCCTTCTCCTTGATAATCATATCCTAGAGTCTTGAGCTTTGAGAGCCAAAATCAATGACATCCTCCTCAACCAAAACAAAATCCCTGTCTTTCCCTTCAGTAGGGCCCTCTTTATGCATCTGTTGCTTTCCTTTGTCTTTGCCATGTGCCTGTTTATTTGGAGAAGAAGGAAAATCCCCTTTCACCCCTCATGAATATAGCATTTTCCTATGATCCAGTGAATAAAATGAGACCCCTTCCACCCCTGGTGGAGATAGTACTTGTTTGGAAGCTTCAAAAACCATCCTAGTGCCTCTTTCATAAGTAACAAACATAGGAACATGAGCCTCTTCTATTTTATTCTCAGGCTCTTTTAGTTGCCCAGAAGGTTCACCTTCCTCTTCAGGATCTGAAAATATTTGAGGCCCCTTGAAGCATTCGTGGGCAATGAAAGTTTCCCATGACAGTCCAAACTGAGTGAGTTGATGCAAAACCACAATTTTAATGACAGAAAAATGAAAATACTATTGAGTTGTTGTGGAAATGGTTTTCTTTTTGCAATCATCGTAATCCTCTATATGTTTTTACATATGAAATAAGGAATTCTCATCATTCTTACCCTGGTTAAGTGCATAAGCAATCTGATGTGGTAGGAATAAAGTTTGGAGAACCTACCCTCACATGTAAAGTATTTCATGATAAGCTTCATGAGTGGAACACACCGGTCCTCCAAGAATTTGAAAGGAAACACCTTGCTAAGTTTACCATGGTATTTGGCCTTGATATAAGGTTCATAATGTTGCTTACTGATATTCCCCCTTTTGTTCCACTTTTCCCCTACATCTGGCATTCTTGTAGCTTCTGCAATGATAGAAGGTGAAAGAGTGAAATTGACCCCAGCAAGATGTACCACATTATTTTCCATGTTTATGACAAACTACCTTGCCAACTCATGGTGATATTTGAACCTGTCAACCATTTCACAAAACTCAACACAGGACTGATATTTGAAACATGTGGTGGCTAGAGGGCAAGCAAGGATTTCAGTCATGCTAATAGGTTCCTCCCTAATAATTTTTCCACCCTTGTGAGGTCTCCTGGGCTGCACATTTCTTTCCCTTGAGCTATCACTAAGTGTTTCATCTTCAAAATTTGATTCACTACTTCTTGCCATGATTCTTGTCTTACAGATGTGATGTGATGATGGTATGGTGCACAATGACAATGGGTGGGGACAAAGAAGATGGGTATGAAGAGATTTTACAAATGTGAAGTGTAGTAGGGGAATGGAGGGACATATTTAGGAAATTAGGGTTTTTGACTTATGAGGGACTTAGGGTTTGATGAAGGGAGTTAGTTTTCTTAGGGGAATGGGAAAGGAAAAGTGGAATTATTGGGTAGATTTAGGGCAATGAAGTATGGAAAAGGGGAAAAATATGTTTGTTTTTTAATGCAGTGGGAGTTTTTGCAATCAGATGAAAATATATGAAGACAAGCTAGGGTTTGATCTCAAGAAGCAAAACTCATGAAGAAAACATGAAGAAGACCAAATTTATCTCAAGGTTGATGAAAACTTACTTGAATGAGTAAAATGCAACGTTTGGGAGAGTTTAGGATGAAGTTGAGTGATTTTGGAACATCCCTGGCCAATGCGCAGTGCACTGGGTCCAATGCGCAACGCTTGCCTAATGCGCAATGCCTATGTATTTTTACACTGGCAGAAACTGTATGATGTGCAGCACTGGTCTGATGCGCAGCCCCAACCCTCTGATGCGCAGCACCAGGCAAAACTTGCTGCAAAAACAAGGTTTTCTTCCTCCTTTGCTCAATTTCCCTCCAAATCACGATTTTGCTTCTTCACTTGATGTTTTGCACAATGAAATGGATGGCTAGCATGAATTCACTTTATAAACAGAGGCACTTTAATTTTTCCTTATTGCAAACCCACTTTTATAAAGTCTTAGTCACTTTTTCTCAAAAACTCTATTTTTCATTTGAAGTTTGACTTTTTCTTGACCATTTGATGGACTGATGCATTTGTGCTTTTGTTTTTGCAGTGGCTGGAGTTGGCAAGGTGACCAAAAGTAGCTATTGAACTTATTACATATAGAAACAGTTAAATTACATGAAATTTGTACATAAAATGAAAAAAACTCTGTTTTCACCTCAAAACAGAGTTTTGAGGTAAAAATGATTTATTGAGCATATCAATAGTAAATTTGTGATTCTATGAACTTATTAATCCTCCTCATGTGCCTACTGACCTTTTATTTAGTTTTGGGTGACCATGATGACAAACCCTAGACCTAGTGGGACTAAAACCCTAGAACTAATTTTTTTAAATGAAATGAAACAGGATACTAATAAATGACCTAAAAAATGTGAAAACAGGTCAGCATGTGAATGTCATGAGGGAAATTTACATGAAGCCACTACCATCAGTTGATCCATGACCTAATGGAATGCATCTGATCGGATGAGACACCTAATATGCATGCAAAAGAGCAATTTGATCACTAATGGAGGTGTGAAGATACAGACACTAACAATCACTATTAGATAAACCATCTCTATCTTCATGAGTATAGTAACTCCTTTTATTCACAACTTGTTTTTTATTCTCTTTTGCATATTCCTTTCCTTTTTCATATTTATCTTTATGAGGACATTTGGCAGGATAATGACCGACTCTGCCACAAGCAAAGTATTTGAAGGGTAGCTTACCTCTAAACCTTCCATAACCCTGTTGAATCTTCTTGAAAAAGTTTACCTCATCTTATTCTTCTGAAATATGTCTTGATTCATTGTGTTCTTCCTTTCCTTTTGCTGAAGCTTTAAATGTGGCTTCTCTCATATCTGATGGTCCTCCTTTTCACATCTCGAAGGCAGTTAAGATTTCATGAAGTTGTGTCATAGTGATATTCTGCAAATCCTATTTTTCTTCTATGATAGACACTTTAGATTCAAATTTAGCAGACAAGGATCTCAAAACTTTCTCAACTAAGGTAACTTCCTTTATTTCTTCACCAAGATTCTTCATACAATTAACAACCTCATTTATACGTAAGAAGTAACTAGTTGTACTTTCATCACTATACATCTTAAGAGTTTCATACTGAATTCTAAGAGTTTGAAGCTTAGCACGTTTTACCTGAGAGTCTGCTTCGTAGCTTAGAATGATTTTCTCCCATATTTCTTTGGCTGATTTGAGTTGCATGACTTTGACAAACTTTGAATGTGACAGACTTCCCAATAAAGTATTAACATCTTTGGCATTGGTTTCGTATTGCTTTTTACCTACCACATCTATAGGAATTGCTATTGGAAATGTATATCCTCCTTCCAAAATTTCCCAGACATCCATTCCAAGCGATTGTAGATAGGTTGTGGTTCTTATTTTCCAATAAACAAAGTTGCTCCCATCGATGATTGGCAGTCTGATGGATCCTATGCTTTCTTGATTATTCATGTTGATGGATCTCCCTTCAAGTGATCAAGCTTCTTCTGAAGGACCTGCTCTGATACCAATTGTTGGAAATAATACTAAGAGGGGGGTGAATCAATATTATCTAATAAATTTTTTTATTTCCCAAATAGATTTATATACGCAACTTCAGTGAAGTGAACTAGAGTGTGTATGCGACTGTGCTTAATGAAAACAATGTATATGCATATAACTTGTGATTTATGTGTTGAGCTTAAATCAATATATCAGAGATTTATTAGACAGTGTAGTAAAAGAAGAATAATGCATCACACATAACAAACACACATGAACACTAAGATTTAAGGTGGAAAACCAATGTGGGTAAAAACCACCTCCTGCTGTCGTCTCTTTCTTCTTTTAGTAATAAGAAAATTTGTTTACAATCTTTACTGGTGCAGACTCATACCAGTACACAGGCTTCTACCTGCAGAAGGACACAACTTTCTCTCGTTCTCCAGCTTCTACTGGAAGGGAGCTAGAACACCCTAGCTCTTGTACTGGCCAATATGTTTACTAATATGTAGGTGCCGGCCTACAGAAAAACTCCACTCTTGCACCAGGGACCACATTTCATGAATTTTCACACTAGATACTCCTGGATCACAACACCACAAATTGAAGGCCACATCTCATCAACTTTTCACATTGGACCCATCAAGGCTTTTAAACTTAAACTGCATCAACCAATATTCAGTTGACCTGAACAATCAGATCACTGACACCAAAACACTGTGCTGAACCCAAAACCCTGCATCATCATTTTGAACCAGATGTAACCTCAAAAATCATGCATTAGGGTGTATACGCTACTTGTCTGCACCCAAATTTCATGTATATGCTACTTCCGTTAATTGAACCTGCATATACCTTAAAAACTACTGCAAACATAAACTTTTGAATCAAGTCTATACCCACTATCAATATTCTGAATATCTACTATCAACTATCAGAGCTTCACATAGGCAGGGACAGAGATCACTTCTTCTTACTTATACAATCAATCAATCAAATGCTAACCTTATGCATCCAGTTTTACATTTAGATCTAAGAAGACTTAATTGACAGACAACAGTAAAATAACATAATTTTATCAGATAGGTTAATCAGATCTGAAAAGAAGTTTTTCTTTTGTATGCGCTACTTGAAAGAACTGAGCTTGTGTGTATAAGCTCTTTGGCTGAGATGAACCTTCATACAAATCTACAAATATTGACTTAGAACTTTGTTGATATTCCAGACTTTAGACAAACCCAGATCATGAATAGAACAAATGCAAAACATCAGATCTAGTCTCACCCAATATTAGATCAGTCAAGAACAAGTCATTTCAAGTCTCATGATTCCTGATCCAATATTGGACTCAAGGTGCACATGAGTATTTCAGATCTAGTCCCAAACGTAACCCTCTAACATAAAATATACTTTAGATAGAAGTATTCCTTAGAATCTTATTGGTTGCACACATGGCCTAATGATATTCTCCTCCTTATATAATCTTAGGCCTTTCTTAATACCTTGTACCAATACCTTGGATTAAATACTTGGTTTTCCAACATGTACGTGATTTTCCTCCTGTGAAAGTGCGTGTATACGTTATATGCTTCTTTTGTTCTATTAACCCACGTGTATATGATTCTTGGACAAAGTGAACTAGAGTATATCTCTCTTTCTTCATTCTTTGGATTATAATATGTAATCCTTTGTTGTTAACCCACTGCACTGTGAACAATCATTTGAGAGAGTTTCCATCAAGGATAACACCTGTATCATAATGCCAACAAAAACGAGCGAGAGGAGGAGAATTAAGTCATTGGTTTATCGAGAATGATATTGATATCAAGAGGTAGGAGAATTAAGTCATTGGTTTATCGAGAATGATATTGATATCACATTAATAACAAGACCGCATTGTTAGTGTTCCCTGCGGCTTGGTTTTATTGTTGAACATTGAATTTAGAAAACTAAATATTTTTTAATGTATACCTTTTTTATTTTGTGAATTGAATGTTGTTTATGGCTCTCTAGGATCATAGATGGTGAACACATAAATACCTTTAAATTTCCTCATAATCTAATTGTCATTTAACCATATGAACTTGTAAACACATAAATAACAAATAACTTAAATTTCTTATAGGTAATTGTTTAGAAAAATTAGATTAATCGACAAAATAAAACACAAATCGTCCATTATATTTCCATCATATTGTCAATTATGATAAAATTCCACATTTGTAAAGCATGTCACATTTCTAAGAAATGCTTATTAAAGAATTGGACAAGATTGTAGAATTGCTTTTTGTAAAAAAATTGGTATCATTATATTAGAAGGAAGCATACTATCAACACTAAAATGACATTTCCCCTTGTTGTAACATTTTCCTGTTG
Source organism: Pinus tabuliformis (assembly GCA_031772625.1). Lineage (NCBI taxonomy): Eukaryota > Viridiplantae > Streptophyta > Pinopsida > Pinales > Pinaceae > Pinus > Pinus tabuliformis. The sequence goes on along the minus strand of CM062820.1, from coordinate 234,522,870 downwards.
AAGGAAATACTACAAAAATATTTCAAAAATGTTAATTTGTTTGGTGGCCAGTGTTTTAGACATATGCAAATTTTTATTAATTTTATGAGTCTAAAAATTGTTCCATAATGGTCCTCAAGTATACGCACTGGCGACATCTTAAATTTATAGGAGAAGAGTCGATTGAAATTAACTTATTTATTTTAAAACTTATTCCATTGTTTTATACATCTCTCTAAGCATTAAATAGCAGGGCCATTATTTGAATTTGTTAACAATGAAACATGGTAGGGTTCGTTTTTATTGATAACCTAAACACCATATAAAAAGACTCTTTAGCTTAGTAATTTTTTAGATTTTTTTTATTGAAATTAAACAATAAAATTCTTGATAAGATAGAACTTCTTTGTACTTTAAATTGTATTTTTGAATAAAAAGGTAAATTTAACACCATAAGAACTACTATTATTGAAATATCGTGTTGGGTTATGAACAACAAGATGATCCTCAGAAAATCACTACCAACAAAGGACTAAAACATCAAATGATCATCATAAAATCGCTACAAATAAATGACCAAATCATTAACCCTTCGGCTTGACTTGGTATAATGTCAACATAAAATTATATATTTATGGTGGATGAGATGACCTCATGCATCTGTCTATTAAGAATATTTATAATACTTCAATTTTACTCTTATTTACAATCATCAATTTCATTAACAACCTCACCCGAATCATCACCTCAATATTAATACACTGCCTGAAATGGTGTCCATTAGCCAACATGCGTTGAGTGATAATAAAGGACCAAATCATTGACCTTTAGCTTATGCCAGTACAATTAGAATATAAAATTATATATTCATGGTCGATGAGACCACGTAATGCGTTGGTATGTTAACCAAATCTAAAATTTTCAATGCTTATTGAGTTTATTAAACAAAATTCAATTACAGTGACAACATCACCCTGAAAACATCGCCGAGCCTTATTTCCCCAACTATTGCTCCATTAGGAGCAATAATACCTTATCAGTACCGATCCATTAATACCCTTACATAGCATAGCCTCGGCAAGCAATAGTCAGGGAAATAAGGCTATGTAAGGGTATTAATGGATCAGTACTGACAGGGTATTAGTGGAGCAATAGTCGGGGAAATATTGCTCGTTGAAAACATCACCTCAGTACTAATACACTGCACGAAGCGGTGGCGCAAAGAAAACAACTTGAGGCTTACATTTATTCACGTACTGTACAAGTTTCCTGAATATTTTGTAATGTGAGGGAGAGTTCTACATTCTTGTCACACCACCTCACTTTGTACGAAACGATGTTGCAGGAATGCGATATAAATTCTACGAATTCCATATAATACACTGTATTTGGTATGAGAGAGTTTCGATGGTCAATTTGGTACTTCTTACAACAAACCTACATACGATCCGTCAACAATATAATCATTACCAAATAAGAGTCGAGTGCTGTGCACCAATTATAATGTAAATAAATTACATTAAATTTTTTATAAAAATAAATTATTTTTGTTTTATAATGTAAACTTTATATATTATTAGTTTAATTTTTATTCAACCCTGCTTAATAGCAGGGTCAACCCATTAATGAATGCCTTATACCCTACTGCCACGGGGATAATAATATATCTCTCTCTCTTTTATTAAACCTTTGCATGCTAGTGTAGGTAGAGTAGAAAGAGAGACCGATATGAATTTAGAAGGCCTATTAATTTCGTAGAAAAAATTGATGGACAAAACCTCTTTTTCTGTACTCAAGTCTTACGATATTATAAAACATTATGAATGATGTTAAGTGTTTTTAACCAATGAAGATTTAATAAAGAATGTGATTGATAACATAAAAATGATGTAAGAAATTAGAACAGATTGCTATTTTCTATTTTTTTTAAGAAGTGAAAACATTGGTTTATATTTAGTACCAATACGAAATTCCAAATTTATACATACATCTAGTCAATCAGTTATGGCATAGGAAGATCTCCATGTCACATCTAAGCATGAAAGTATGTAAGAGTATAAAAAACATTTATGGCATAGGAAGATCTCCATGTCACATCTAAGCATGAAAGTATGTAAGAGTATAAAAAACAGTTATGGCATAGGAAGATCTCCATGTCACATCTAAGCATGAAAGTATGTAAGAGTATAAAAAACATAGGCATACAGTAATAATGTGTTTGTGTCTTAGTATGGAAAGTATAATAAAAAATTCAGCAAATTAAAATAGACATAGACTAGATAATAAATATTATGGGAGAAGAATGGAGCCCTCTTCTACAAGAGTGTTGTCCATCAGGTATTGGAAGTGCATTAAGTTAGCAGCCGCAAAATGACCCCCTTTCGACAGAGAATCAGTGATAGTGTTGGACTCCCTTAGTATGTGTTGGAATGTGATATGCACAAAACACTGTTTGAGATTGTGTATATGGTTGAGCCACCCTTCAAGTGTAGGAGGAGAAAATGCAGAATTCCCCAACACTTTGTCAATGAGGGATTTGGAATCCCCATATATATCGATAGAGTCCATAGTAATTTCCTTTGCAACCCAAAGGAGACCCCATAAAGCCATAATTTCTACCCTCATGTTCATGCCAGTGCCACTAAACTAGTATATTCTGTATTGTTTCTTATGACATATCTGAAACCATGCTTCACATCCACATAAACCTACCTGTGTCGCACCATAAAAATAACATGCAAGGAACATAATGCTATGATGTATATGTCGACAACTCAGGTCTTTATCCTTATGCATACTTATATACAGAGTGCCTGTTGAAACCTAATCATAGGGATTGGGTGAACAAATGTATTTAATGTAAATAAATAATAGAGAAAATGGAGAGTCATTGGGAGATGAACTGAACAGTCACTCACTCCTGTATATAGTAATGAACAACCTGAATGAAGAACACAATTACATTTGAGGAGTTACCACATGGTCCAACATGGTATCAGAGCCAATGCCATTTTTGGCTTCCCTCTCTACTTTGTAACTCCCTCCTATTCTTCCTATTTTGCAGAACTGTCACCTTCTCTGCATTCTATACACCTGTGTTGTCATTTCTCATAATGTTATACCTGCGTTATTGATCTCTACCTGCATTTGGTGTTCGACGCTACATTTTATCTGGTCTAGCGATGTCATTTGTTTAACGCTGCATTTTTTTAACATTTTGTTTGCTCTGGTTCATACATTGTCCATGACCTCACCATAGCAAAGCGGAATCAACAAGTTGTCTCTACGCCCTCCTCCGGTTGCTCCTTCCTTTGTGTTCCTTATGGCTTCCAGTTGCATCTCCTGAAGAATAGCTGCTCTTCTCATCTGTTCTTTCTTGATCTGCTCCTCGCAAAATTGTTGTTTCGACCCCACCTTTCAAGGACAAATAAAATATCCCTGGGTGCCTCGTAAATGTTTTTGGAAATGCATTTGGGAATCTGAAGTCTTCAAAGAATTTCCCCAAGATTGGAACTGCCATCCTCTTAAGCACGCAAAGTGAAAGGATTTCATGTATAACCGCCACAATACGCTTCTCCATTTCCGCCGAAGCTGGATCTAGATGTCTGGCATCTAAATAAGGTGATATGTATGGTCGTTCCATCCAACTCCTTGTCCATTCCATCATTTCCTTCTTCAACATCATCCCTGGCGGTAGGCAGACAACAAAAGCAGGATTAGGAGGCGAGCCATTTAGTATTACACTGGTAGGAACCAGCCCCCTTTGAATATGTTTCATCAAATGCATTGAAAATCCAGCAATTTTGTTTCAACTAACTGTTGTATTAATTGTTGCGCTATCACCTCCACGCTGTCCTATTAATTTCACACCCCTCACTGCTCTCGGTTTTGAACATTGTATACACCACTCTCGGCCCTCTCCCATGGCCCTCTATATGGAGACCCATGGTAATGCATGAAGGGAGTGTTAACGCTGCCATACCTTATTGGTATACCACTGCCATAAATATCAGATTATATTTTTTTTGCATTCCAACCACCAGAACTACATTTTTTGCGAGCATAAGTATATTTTATTTTTTTACAGTAAACAGTTTTTAAAATGCATTCATTGATATCTATTGTGGGAGTGGTTCTCACCGACAAGGAGAACTATCTAGAATGGTCACACAAAATCAAACACACCCTCATCTTTAATTAGTTGTGGAAAGGAGTGTGTGTTGGAAATGGAGACAAAGAGCTAGAAAAACCTACCTTAGACAAGGCATTCACCATTTCGGAAACTAAGAACAACAAGGCTTATGCATTGATTGCAACATCAGTAAATGAAGAGGTGAGTCGCTATATTTCACCATTTTGAAATGCTTTCGAAGCCTTACAAAAACTTAAGGAACTTTATGACTCACAATCTGCACCTAAAGTTGTAAACTCATGATTAAACTATTCACCCTTGCATTATAAAATGGTGATCCTCTTGCTCTTGCATCAGAAGTAAAATTTATTATGCATGATATCAAAGTCACTGATGTTGAACTGGATATTCCTCTAATAGCTTTTCTCAAGGAACTTTATCCCACTTACTCAAATTATCTTGAGTCTTTGCAAACAAATGGAAACCTCAAAGATATTACCTTTGACTCCCTTGTGAAAAAGTTTGCTGAAAGAGAGAAAGCATTTGGGAAGAAGACAGCTCCTTAGTCTTCTGAAGAGGTTGTGTACCTTGCACATAGAGAAAAGAATCGTGCTCAAGATTCTTCCATGGGAAGAGGTGGTCGAAAAGGTAGAGGAAGAAATTTCAAAGGTAGGGGGTAGACAGTCTCAAGGAGAGAAGTCAGATTTGCACTACATACGCTGCAAAAGAGATGAATCACATGATGCATCGACATGCAAGTTTCCTTGGGACAGAATTGAGTAGGAAAGAAACCAACCCATAGGTAAAGCTAATGACAAAGAGAAAGGTAAAGCACATGAATTTTCTCACTATGTTGTGGCACATTGTAATATTGGAGTAAATGAAGGCTTATTTAATGCTTCACTTGCTTCTTGGAAAAATGATTGGTTGCTTGATTTAGGAGAAACTTGTGACATTACTTTTAGAAGATATATTTTGAATAATTTATTGACAATGTTGATGGACCAGTATACTTTGCAGACAAATCAAAACTCAAGCCATCAGGGCTTGGCACAATCAGGCTTAAATTGCCTGGTCCTCTAGACTTTCTTTTGCATCAAGTTATATATCTCCCACAACTGAGGAGAAACTTTTTGTCCTTGGTCCACATCCGCCAGCAAGGACACTCCATTCATATGTTTGATGGCAAGCTTTAGGTGAGAAAAGCATCAGACCACTCACTTGTCATGACGGGAATAGAAGAAGAAAGGCTTCTCAAGCTGCAAGGTACCTCTGCTCATGCACAAAATATCTCATACAATTCTCATTATGAAGAAGGTAAATTTCCATCAAGTTTATCATGGCATGCTAGATTTGGACACTTGAACTATGACGGCCTACACTTGTAGAAGAAAAATGGTGTTACTAGTTTGCCTACAATTCCTAGGAAACTTAAGCAATGTGATACTTGCATTCTAGGAAAGCATAGCAAACAATCTTTTCATGATTCACATTCCAAAGCACATAGAAAACATGAACTCATTCATTTAGATTTATGTGGTCCAATGCCTATTCCTTCTACAAATGGAAATAAATATATGATGACATTTATTGATGACTACACCAAAATGTGTTGGGTTTATTTATTGAAGAAAAAATCTCATGCTTTTCAAACTTTCAAGAACTTTCATACATGGAATGAAAATGATGCACAATCTCATATTGGCTCTATTCACACTGATAATGGAAAAGAATACACTTCAAATGAATTTGAAAACTATCTGCGCCAACATGGGACCAAACATCAAATAATTGTGCCTTATAATCCCCAACAAAACAGAGTAGTTGATAGAATGAGTAGGACAATCTTAAATATGTTGCGCTCAATGATGTTTTTCAAAAATGTAAAATTGATGTTTTAGGCTGATGCAGTTATATATGCTCTATATGTAAAGAATAGATGTCCATCTAATGTTATTAGAAACAAGACTCCTTATGAAATGTGGTATGGGCACATTCCTTTGGTAAATCATCTTAGGGTCTTTGGTTCCACATGTTTTACCTTGATACCAAAGGTACATAGAAACAAACTTGGTGCAAGAAGTCATAAGTGTATCTTCCTGGGGTATTCAAACACCTCCAGAGCGTACCATCTCTATGATGAAGTAAATAAAATGTTTGTTGTATTTAGAGATGTAATCTTTCTTGAATCATCCAAAACTGACAATGTTGTTGAGCGGCAGCATCATCGCTTGGATAGATTCACAAATGAAAAATCATTTGAAGAATTTGATAATCAGATTCCACATCTTGAAGGGGGGATTCCTATACTAGATCAACCTGTGGAATCTTCTTCTGAAGTATTCTCTCCCCCACATGAAACTCCAAAAACGGATGATACTTTGAGTGATGTGATTGACAGAATTGGGAGACTCAATATTGATTCAATCCCAACTCAATCAATGGAGCAGCCTGGAGCATCTCAGAAAGGTCCCCCAAAGTGGTTGACAAAGATACTTGAAAGTGTTCATCCTGATGAGGTTGCAAAGACAAGAACTAGAAATTCAAACTGGAAAAATGGAGGTGATGTAGATGACTTTCATTCACCTATTGATATAGATGTTTCTTATGATTGTGAATTGAATTCGTCTACAGATTTTGAGCCAACTTCCTTCAAATAAGCTTCTTCTCATGATGAATGGAAGGAATCAATGCAAAAGGAGTATGATGCTGTGATAAAGAATGGAACTTGGAAGCTTGTTGATCCTCCATTGGGAACCAAACCAATTGGCTGCAAGTGGGTCTAGAAGAACAAGTATAAAGCTGATGGCTCACTTCACAAGCAAAAAGCCAAGCTTGTGGCAAAAGGTTTTGCACAAAAGGAAAGGGTTGATTATGAGGAGAGTTTTTCCCCCACAGCAAAATGGGCTACCATCCAGACACTCTTTGCCCTAACAGCTCAGAACAGTTGGAAAGTCCATCAAATGGATGTAAACAATGCCTTATTGAATGGAGGTCTAAAATAGAATGTTTTTATGTCCCATCCTGAAGGATTTGCTTATGCAAAATTGTGAAATCCTTGTATGGCCTCAAACAAACACCACAAGCCTGGTATGAAAAACTAACTGAGCATCTTCTGAAACTCATTTTCAAACATTATGATCTTGATGATGCAACTTTGTTTGTAAAGAAGGTTGGCAAAACAATTGTATATCTTGTGGTATATGTAGATGATCTTTTGATGACAAGGAAGAATGAGAGCTACATTGCATCCATAAAGAAGAAATTGATGAAAGGTTTTGAAATGACTGATTTGGGCTATGTTCATTACTATCTTATTATTGAAGTAACTCAACATCTGAAATCCATATTCCTTTGACAAAAGAAGCACATTAGAGATATGTTGAACAGGTTTGGCATGATTGAATTCAATCCTCTGACTTCTCAAATGGATCAAAACTTAAAGCTCACATCCATTGAAGAAAAAGAATTTGAGGATGCAACAAAGTATAGACAGCATGTAGGAAGTCTTAGCTACCTAACTACTACCACACCAGACACTTTGTTTGTTGTTGGAGTCCTCTCCAAGTTTATGCAAAAGCCTTGTGAGGGACATTGGTCTATTGTAAAAAGAGTTCTAAACTACTTGAAGGGAACTCAAGAATTTGGAATCAAGTGTACACAGGTGGGCGACTTCAACTTGATTGGATACTCTCATTCAGACTTTGATGGAGATAAAGAAATTGGGGTATCTACTTCAGGTTATGCTATGAGTCTTGGATCAGGAGATGTCTCCTGGAGATGACACAAGCAATCAGTTCCAGCAGATTCCACAACAGAGGTAGAATATGTGGCAACAACTGAGGCAACAAAAGAAATTGTGTTGGTCAGGAAAATTCTTGAAGATTTGTAGGTAAAACAAGTACAATCGACTCCACTCATGATTGACAATACCTGGGCAATAAACTGTTGGCAAAGAACCCAAAGTTCCATGATCGAATGAAGCACATCGATACAAAATATCATCTGATTTGACATCATGTTGAGGCCAAAACAATCCATCTTTGTCATTGTTCCACTAATAAGCAGATTGCAGACATCTTCATGAAAGTGCTTGGAAAAGAAAAGCTTGAAAGATTCGAAACGATGCTTGGACTCACCAACATCCCTTCAGATTAAGGGGGGGAATGTTGACACCTAATCATAGTGATTGGGTGAACAACTGTAATTAATGTAAATAGAAAATAGAGAAAATGGAGAGTCATTGGGAGATGAACTGAACAGTCACTCCCTCTTGTATATAATAATGAACAACCTGAATTAAGAACACAATTACATTTGTGGAGTTACCTCCTAGTCGGACAGTGCCCTTCCACATCGACATGTTGGAGAAAATCCTGCATGTGTAGATGGGAATACCATCAAATATGTTTTCATTCTTGGCTCTCCATTATTCCTAGAATATGTAGAGAGGAATTGTCTATTGCGTTTTCCCTCTTTTGCTCCACCGACACATACACTGTTCAATAGAGCGGTAATTTTTAATGGGGGAATAAAAAAAGAGAAGTACAACAACATACATGTGATGCAATCGGACACTCTAGTAGCATATGTGAATTGGTCTCAAATGATTTATGACATAGTACACACCACCATGGTCCATGTATACCCTTCTTTCACAATTTTTCCCAAGTCAAGGTTTTGTCTTGCCAAACCAACTAAGTGTATAAAGTGATCTTAGTAGGGACCTTCATTTTCCAAATATCCCGGAACCAAATTTTTTTATTTAAAGAGAATATGGAGCACATAATGTATTGATAATCTTTCATAACAGTCACTGTACCTTCATGAAAAGTCCCTGTCCATGTAATATGATCACCCCTCTCTATTCTACACTGGCCCGTCATTTTGAGTTCCATAATATAATTATCCCAAAACATAGCTCTATGTCACATTAGCCCGATCTTAGTTGCCATCTTCCAAAATAGAAACCTCCCATGCCAATGTTAAATTACTTGTGCCAAATAGAAGTATCCTTCACATGTAATATGTCTATGATGTCCACCGTGAGGCCAATGGTAGGATTGACACCCAAAATGTTATCTAAACAAATAAGAATGCAATCACCCATACCAAAAGACCAATGGATTCGCTGGAGAAACCATAATTTAAATTTATTGAAACTCATCCAGATATAAGAGCAATAATTTTTACCTATGGAACCATCCCTAATCCATTCTTAAGCCTCTCTAGGATTTAGGTACTTTTCCCAAATGATGTCCCTCCAGGAACCCTCTTGAAATAATGCATGCCATAAGGACTTAATTAATAGGGCCCAACCGAAAAATTTCACATCCAATATCCCCAATCCTCCATATTCTTTCAGGATGGTGATCTTATCCCACTTAGTAAAATGGTATTTCCTACCCTCTCAAGTGCCTGCCCAGATGAAGTGTGCAATGATGCTCCAAAATTTGGATATAATGGTTCGAGGAAGAATAATTAAGTGTGCCCAGTAGACCGAGATCTATTGAATAACCAACTGTGTAAGGGTGAATCTCCCTCCTAGGGTAAGCCATATATAAGACCAATCAAATAATTTCTAATGAAATTTATCTATAATCCATAGCTAATCGTTAATCATGTAGTTGTTGGGCTTGAACCTGTGTCCCTAATATGTGAAACCCTCGCACAAGGGCTTAGTAACCACCCCAAATATACTAGAAATAAAGTCAATAACCTCTCAGTTTCCACCTGAGTAGAGGAGAAGTGATTTGTGTCAATTTACCTGCAATTCATATGCTTCACCAAATCTCATAAAGATACCACTGTGCTCTAGATACCATCCAAAAAGTGAGGATATCATCAACAAAGAAGCTGTGGGATATAGTGGTGTTCCTACACATATTTATGCCATAGAAAAAACCAACAGATTATGCCTCTCTAATATTGTGATTGAGCCTAGCCATAAAGGGAATAAATAGTAGGGGTGATAGTGAACATCCCTGTCATAAACCCCTATTATATGGAAAAAATGAGAAGGATATCCATTGCTCAACACTGCGAACTATACTGAAGTCACACATGTCATAATCCATTCAACATTATACATCGCCATTCCAATATTTGTCAGTATGAGACATGGAAACATCCAATCCATGCAATCACATGCTTTCTGTAAATCCACCTTCATGACTAGCTCCTCCATTTTCTTCATGTTGATGGATTGTGGATATTCTTGGGTTGTGGCCACAACATCATGAAACCAATGATTATGGAGAAACACATGTTGTTCTCGGGTGATATAGGTCGAGAGAGTCAACTTCAAGTGCTCTACTATGATTTTATAAATAAGTTTGTAAGTAATATTGCATATAGAGATAGGTGTGAAATCCAAAAAGGTGAGAGGATCTGATGTCTTCGGTATGAGATAAATAAATGTTGAGTTTATGGCTTGAGTCATATTCCTAATTATCCTGGATTCTTTAACCATATGCATAAGTTCCTTACCCATGAGATCGAAGAAATGTAGAAAGAGCTCAATTGTCTAGCTAATCTGGGCTAGGTTAATAATCTTTAGTGAAAGATTTTAGTACCTTGTGTACTTTAGCCAGCTGTAGAAGTATGAAAATAACCTGATTTTGTGCCTCATCAAACATGATTGGATAGTTCTCTGATCCCCACATTTGATCCTCTATATTAACACCATTTCGTTCTGTATATAAAGATTCAAAAAATAAAGCTTCTTCTCATTGTATCTTAGTTGTAGTGTATACCTAAACATCATTTCTCCCATTTATGTGCCAAATAGTATTAGTATTTCTCCTATGGTTTTCATACTTGTGAAAAAATTGGGTGTTTAAGTTCCCCTCTTTTAACCATAGAGCCTGAATATTCAAGTGCCAAGTAGCCTCCTATATTTGTAATATCCTTTTGTTTATGTCCTCCAACCCTTTATTTTCAATAATTTATAGGGAATGGGTCCTTATATCCAAAACTCTTCCAAGTCAATCAATCTCCACCACAACAGTCTTCAATTCCTTGTGAAAAGGTTTTTTTTCATGCCTTTCCCATATGCGAACTCAACTCTTCAAGAATTGGAGTTTATTTTTGTTTTGATGCATTGCTGATGTATCTAGTTTTGAAACCACCATATTCAAGGATGTTTTAACCAATTCATGGAGATATTCATCCTCCAACCATATTCTATTAACTTTGAAAGGGATGCCAAGTTGAATCGGTTGAGGCGGCCATTATAAGATAATTGGAATTCAAAAGCAAAGCACACAATCTTTACATAGTGGAAAATAATAGTGGATTTTTATTTTACATAGTGGGGAATCATAGCGGATTTTTCCTTTACGTAGTGGAGAATCACCAGATTCTACTTAGAATGATGATAAATTGTAGACCCGAATCAAATAGATATTCAAAACACATGCACAAATTTGCAATTTAAAATAATAGTCATCTCTCCAATAGGAGAATCGACACTTGAGCATACTTATCAACCATCTGATATTTTTTTTTCTCAAATGAAAAAAACAATTGGTTTATATAATGTACCAATACATTTTCCATAAAGAACTACAAATTTACTTGCATATTTCTTCACAATGTAGCCCCCAATTTATGCTTGTGATAATAGATAAAAGCATAATCCAAAAGTCTTTATGGACAAAATAACGAAAGATATTTCAAAAGTGGGATACTCTCATATACAACCCAACCATCTTAGCTCACTTCTTCTAAAATACCAAACACATTTGCAGCTCTTCTACGCGAAGGTCATTACTATAAAGAAGAGTGGCTTTGCATTAAAGGAGAAATTTAGTGAAACAAGATAGAAGTTCCCACATGACCAACAAATCACAGTTGGGTTACTCTACTTAGAGGTACACATTTTAAATTGAATTTGATTGGAATACTGTTTGTGAAAAAGAGCAACACAAAATCAAATATCTCAATTTAAATTAATTGTGTTGACGTGATTTCAATTTAAATGATTTTTCTATAAAAACAGTTGTACTCCTTGTAAAAATAGTGTAGAATTACATGTTTATAGGGTTTGAGAGGCAATGAAGTATATAATATACATGTGTTAATATTTTTTTATTCATTACTTCATTCATTCTTATTATTGTTTGTGCTTTATAATTCTTACATTACGATGGCTTTTAGTATTGCAACAATAATGTTGCAATTCCCAAGGGTTTAAGTTTTCATTGTCAATTTTTTGTTCATACAAATTTAAGAGTGGTTGCAACTATATATGTAGTAGACGCCATTTATTTCTTTTATTGATTTATGTATTTGGAAATACTGAAACGAAATATAGATGTCCAAAGACCAAGTTGAGGAATTTGTATTACAGGAAATTTGCAATTGGACGAAATGACTTCCTCAAAGGAAAATGACACAGAAGCCTAGACTAGTTGCAATAAACGAAGATATAATTCTATACTATCTGCCATGAAATCAAAACACACTTCCACACCTCTATGTTATCCTGCAAGGAAAGGAAAACACAATGTTGAAATGAGAACCTATAAACCCTTTCAAAAAAGCAGATTTATAAAGCAAACCAACAAAAACATCTACAATGTCTCCCTACTTTGAAATTCCATTATCAAGGTTCTAAGAGCGTTTTAATATATCAAAGAACAAGAATAATGAGTTGATTACAAATTTGAGTGAGTTATAAAGGATAGTTATGAAGGTGATAGGTGACAAGATCCAAGCTCAAATTATATTTCCATATCATGACGAGAAAGGGAAAAGAATATTGGATCCTGAAGAAATCATAGAAACAAGAATCTAATAGCTACAAAATCAATCAATTTCAGAGAATCTCATTAGGTGGAAGAACTTACTTGTTGAAGATTCCACATGGGAGGATGAGTACTTTATAGAGAAGCATCCAATGCTACTAAAGCATTGATCCCAACACTTTTTTGAATGAGAGGGGCATGCTAGGTCTCTATATTACTTGTGTAGCCCCTATATTGTTATTGTGTGCCTGGCTGTTACTAACTGCAAAATTTATTTTTAGCTGTCAAAAGGGTGCAAAAGAGAAGAAAAGTTGCACCCATCTCCCAAACTAGAGAAGCTCTCAAAGCTAAATCGGACCCTCTACATTGGATAGTGCTCAAAATAAGATTTCCAATGGTATATGAACTCTTCAAATGGACCCAAGAATCAAAAGATATGACCTATTAAAGGTGGTGGTTTTGTCACCTTTGAAAGGAGGGAAGAATCACATATCAAAGGTCCAGGAGCATATCAGAAATTACAATCATAGTTTTCTGAAAGCAGAAGAAGGGGAGGGTAGAGAAAACGATCGATCACCGATATCAGAGATCATAGGTTCCAGCTATCCCCCATATCAGTGATCGCATATGTGAGAGGTCTAAGGAGGCGATCAACCATATCAGTGGGGTGAATCAATGATTGGAGATTGCAACAGCACAGATATATCACAAATCGCAAATCGCAGGACCAAGAAGCATGGCATACTGTAGGTTCTAGTGACATGGCGATCGAGGATCACACATTAGGGTCATGTCGCATATCGAGGATCCCACAAATCGAAAGCCTTATCATATCAGAGGCCCCATACATTGGAGGTCAGAGAGCGATATCTACATATCGGCAGTCGGGGTCCATGGAAATCGGTGATCGACGATCATGCTTAGAACATCATGGTTTATCGGCACACTAGCAGGATGACAACTCTAAAATATTGCGATATCACGAGTTGCGATATGTTAATGTTGAAGCACCAGGAAGGATGAAAGCGATTTACAAAGGAAATCAGCGAGAAACCAAGTGGAGATTAGCCTTTTAACTCTTCTCTACAAGGCCATGTGGCGGAATACCATTGGTCCCGATAAATCCATGGTGGCACTGACGTCAGCATGACATATAAGGGGCCAAAACAGGGTGACAAATGTCACCACTCACAAGGTGCCATGTGGCAGTGATGACGTCACATTGACAATCACAAATCAAAGGTTGAGGCTTATCGACACTTTGTAATGCAGTTCACACATGGGAAAGTGTGATAAAGGGGCTCTGATACATGGGTTGGCCCATAGTCACATAAGGAGCTAAAAGAACCAGGGGCTAAGAACTGAGGGTGATCAGTGATCAGCGATCGACGGTTGTGGTGTGCATGAAAAAGGAATCACCAATTGTGAACCTCCAATTAGAGCACTCTGATAAGGGGGTTGGCCTGCAGTTACATAAAGAGCTGAGGAACCAAGGGCTAAGCACAAAGGATGATCGGTGATCGCAAGTTTCAGGAGGATGCACCAAGGACGTTGATAATAAATCACCAATTTTCCAACCTCCGATATTTGACCAAGCACCAGGTCATAGCTCCCTGGTCATATGAGAAGAAAGGTAGACATGGGTTAAACCATAAGAGGGCCTAGGGACCATCGGGACTCTTTGTTTGTAACATCCTCTAGAATAAAATTCCTGATGCATTAATGTTCTGATAGCATGATATAGAGCTTTAAAAGCAGATGGGTCAGGAGCTTAGACTTTGAATAGAGGTATCGAGCAGTGGAAAATTGATATGGGCTAATCCTATAGAAGCCCTTGCAACAAGAAACCAAGGACTACATGGTCCGCAAAAATGAGCTAGACTAGTTCGTTGCACGTCTTTGGAGAGTAAATGGAGGTATGGGACTCATGAAGACTTAATGGCTTAGCATTGAGCTCCAGGCAGATACACAATGAAGGACTGCGAGGGAAAGCTTTGCTTATGCTCTGTGACAAGAAATCACAGTTGATCGCTACAAACTCTAGAGAGTGGTGAAGCCATACAGTTAAGGTGAAAGCGACAAGAACTAGCTCAGCAGCTAGAGGGACACAATGTGGCAGAGACATGGCCTGATCAGAGGCCTTCACAGGAACCACAAGACGACATTTTCCTCCATCATCATTAAGTTTCCTTTTTCTATTTTTCTATAATTTCTTTTATTTTGTAGATTCTATATTTCCAAGAATGGAATCAAACCCAACGAAATCAATTTGGGCAGCAGAGCTATCACAGACCTAGATAGTTAATCAATCTGATAGTTGGCCTTGGGCTGAGATATTTTGTAAATGTTGATTAAAATCCCCCCTTTTTCTATATAAATAAAGGGGAGAAACACTTCAGAATGGTTCTGGAATTTTGTACCCACAGTGGTTCAAATTCTGTTATTCCACTTTGGTTCTATGAAGCTTATTCATGAGGGACTTGAGCTATGGATGGTTCAATGTAAATGGAGTGGTGAATGGGACTCATTTTGAGGATTAATGAAACTCTTTGATGATTCCAATCATGGCAATGCAGAGTATGTTTTCCCCTTTGTAAATCTCATTTAACATATGTTTTTCCTTCTTTGTAATAGTGTAATGAAACTATCAATTTCTATATCATTGATGGATTTATCTAGGTTGCTAAATAGAGAATAGTCCTTTTATTTAAGATAGAGTTACTTCTGTTAGTTTGTAATCTGCAGTACATGTGTACAAGATATATTTAGTGTTGTTATTCGATTGACCTGCAATAGTTGTTTTGAGGCTTTTGTGATTTGTATTGTGTGTATAATTTTCTTCCAAAATTATTGCATCCATTATTTTTAGAATCAACGTTTCAAGTGAGATCTTCCTTGCTCTTGGAAATCAGTGATCTTAGCTATTCAAATAACCGAACATCTTGTAATTTATCCCTTCCATACAGGGTTGAAATTGTTCTTTTGAGGCTTCTACAATTTGTATTGTGTGTAGAATTTTCTTCCGGAATTATCACATCCATTATTTTTAGAATCAACCTTTCAAGTGAGATCTGCCTTGTTCTTGGCAATCAGTGATCTTAGTTGTTCAAATAACTGAACATCTTGTAATTTTTCCCTTCCTTACAAGGTTGAAATTGTTGTTTTGAGGCTTTTGCGATTTGTATTGTGTGTAGAATTTTCTTCCAGAATTATTGCATCCATTATTTTTAGAATTGATGTTTCAAGTGAAATCTACCTTGTTCTTGGAAATCAGTGATCTTAGCTGTTCAAAAAACTAAACATCTTGTACCTTTTCCCTTCCATACAGGGTTTCAATTGTTGTTTTGAGGCTTCTGTGATTTGTATTGTGTGTAGAATTTTCTTCCGGAATTATCGCATCCATTTTTTTTAGAATCGATGTTTCAGGTGAGATATGCCTTGTTCTTGGCAATCAGTGATCTTAGATGTTCAAATAACTGAACATCTTGTAATTTTTCCCTTCCGTACATCGTTGCAATACCTGTGTGAGCCCAGATTTAATCATGATGTTTGGCAATAAAGGTACCCATGATCTATCTGGCATGAAACCTTCATTAGTGCTCCACTGTTTCTACCATTCCACCTCCTCCCTCTTACATATTTCTACTGGAACCTTGTTGCTTAGGATTATGTTTGTTTACAACCCTATGCATCGAATTTCCTCCTTTCTTTCCTCCTCTTCACTTTACTACAATGCCAATATTAAGCTGCGTGTTTTTGTGTGTCAACCACTAGAACAAGGAATTTCTCTTTGAGGTTGGCCTGATTTACCACTTGAATATTTGGATCCATGTCTTGGCTTGAGTTTACATTAATGAAGGTTTATTTGAACCAAGCTCGCTTTTATTATCTTTTCAATTTCGTGACAATTGGAGTGCTACTGACACCCCTCACTGATAATCTTCCAAAGCACTCCTCTATTTAAGATGTCATAGGCATTGGTCTACAATTGACCTAGAGGGTGTCTCTAGGAAACTTTCTATATCTCCCGAAGCACTTGTGGGATGGTGCTAGAAAAATGAACATGCCTCATAGAAGCTCACTAGTGTTATTATTGTGCCCTTACATTATTATTTTTATGTAAGCCTTAATTATATTTTTACCCTTTAGATTCCCATATATACCAAGGAGGTCTCGTCATTTGAATCATCCAAGAATTGTTCATTTATGTGATGTAAAAGGAGGTATCTACCTCAAGGTGGTTTATTATCAAGTCATTGATCTATGTTTTCTTCTTTGTTATTTTGATCTAGACACATAACATTATCTCCCAAGGTAGTGCTTAATTCTCAAATTTCAACTTTTGGACCAAAATTAATATAATTATTATCTATATCTAACTTTCATTGATTTCTCTACTCTAATCATCTCCATGAGTTAAAAAATGTTTGTTCACATAATTACAAAGTTTTTTGGTTGGAATTGTAACCTCTTTTCATTTTGGGTGAGGTTTTGTTTGTGAAAAAGAATCATAATGATGTCTTTCACCAAAAAATGTATTATCATAATTTACATTATGAATATTCATATAATTAATCATGGGTTTGCTTCAATTTTCCATGTGTGTTCATTAACAACCATTTCGCTCAAGGGAGAAATATTAATACATTTATTCTTTTATGTAGCGAGGAAGTGTTCAACTTTTCAATTACAATTTCACCTGAACATTGATGTATCTATTTATATATCGTTTATTGATTTTATATATTTTAGTATTTTATATAAAAAAAATAGTTACTCATATTATTTTCAACTTTTTGATTTGGATCCGCAATCTTCTGTAGGTTTTAACCCCGTACAGAAATTACCTGCATACAAATTCTAAAACACAGAAAATAAGCAATGCGAGAGCATGACACATAAAACACATATACACAGAGATTTTCCCCTGGATCCCAAAACCGGGACTACCAGCTTGATTTTTCATTATGTTCCTTTAATTGTTACAATACATATGTAACACATATTTATACATGCCAAAGCATCTAATAGCATGGACCGAAAACCATCGCGTCCAAAACCATGGACCAAAAAACCATCACGTCCAAAACCATGTGAAAAAATCATGCACAAAACCATAGGTAGGTCCACCCAACCTAATATAGGGTCCAAAAAACAAAATTTTAGAGGGGGGTTACTTGCACCCCTCAAACCCCCTGTGACCCCTCACTATGCAATTGGCGCAACAAAGGGGGGGCTCCACCCCGCCTCTAACCCCCCGGTTAACTACATGGGCTAGTCATGGAAAGAATATAACACAACCCAACATTCTCCCACTTGTTGTTTTCTTTCCATAGGGGGCCACAAGAGAGCTTAGTCATTTATCCAACCCTGGAACCTCCATTGTTTCTCTACACCGAGAGAACTTCTTAGAGCTCATAGTTTTTGTCAATGCATCTACAGTATTCTTCAAAGTGTCCACCTTTACCAACAACACCTTTTTCTCTTCTATCATATCCGTCATACTGAACATCAATGTGCTTTGTCTTTCAATGATATGCAGGGTTCCTTTCCAAGAAAATTGCACTTTGGATGTCACAGTATATCCTTATAGCTCCCTTTACTAACCCCATATTTTAACACAATCTCTGCAACAAAATTGCTACCTTGCTTGCATGAGTGGGTGCCATGTATTCTGCCTCTGTATTTGAAAGTGCCACTACCAATTGTTTCTTACTTATCCAACTGACTGCACCTCCAAATAGGTTAAACACATACCTACTTGTAGATATTCTGTGATCCAAATGTTCAACCCAGTCTGCATCAACAAAGCCATGATCATCCAACACTCTGTCCAATCCTAGTCTTCCTTGGTAGCACAAACCATAACCACTAGTGCCATGCAAATACCTGAAAACGAGCTTCACTGTTGTCTAGTTCTCCTTCCCTGGTTTTGACATAAACCTGCTCAATACTCCCACTGCATGTGCAATGTCTGGTCTAGTATAGACCATTGCATACATCAGGCTACCAACTACACTTGCATATGGAACAAGGGACATGTTCTATTCCTCTTCTTGTGTCTTGGAACACTATTCAACAGATAACCTCACACCTACAAAAATAGGAACCTTCACTGGTTTAGTATACTATATATTAAGCCTCTACAGTATTGTCTCGACATACTTCCTCTGGTTTAGCCAGAGCTTCCTCTTTTCCTAATCTCTTTTAATTTCCATGCCCAAAATATAGTTTGCAACACCAAGATATTTCATGTTGAATTTGGAGGAAAATTGGGCCTTCAAATTCTGGATAATTTCTTTGTCATTTCCAACCAGCAACATATCATCCACATACAAGACCAGATAAATAACACGGTCACCAATTAATTTAAAATACACAAAGTGATCTGCTTTGTTTTTGGTGAAGCCATGTCCCCATATAAATGTATCAAATTTCTGATACCACGAACTTGGTGACTATTTTAACCCATACAGAGACTTCTTTAACTTGCATACCAGTTCTTTCTTACCCTTCACCGCAAATCCTTTAGGTTGCTTCATGTAGATTTCCTCTTCCAGATGCCCATGAAGAAATGTTGTCTTCACATCCATCTGTTCTACCTCAAAATCAAAAGTAGTAGCAACAGACAAAAGTAATCTAATATAGGTTACCTTGGCAACAGGAGAAAAGATATCACCAAAATCAATTCCCTACACCTAGGAATAACCTTTTTCTATCAACCAAGCTTTGTATTTCTCCACCTTTTCTTCTTCATTTGTCTTCTTCCTGAACACCCATTTGCTGCCAATGGGTTTCTGTCGGCAACTCCACTAGATCCCAAGCCTCATTTTTGTGCAAAGATGTCATTTCATCAACCATGCCCTCTTTCTAGAGATTTCCATCCTCTAAATCTACTGCTTCCTTCATAGTTATGGGATCATCGTCAGTAATAGTTAAAGAAAAATTTGAACAGAAAGCAGATGGACTATACCTTTCTGGCTACCTTCTTTTTTCAACTGATCTTCTCACACTCGGAGTTTGTGGCTCTTCATCTTCTGATTCCTCCTCTGTTGTAGAGTATAATTCTTCCTCCTTAAGCTCAAACTCTATCTTCTCAGGTTCCTTTGGTTGTACTTCATGTTTAATAACATCTTTTACCTCTCTGAACACCACATTTCAGCTATACACAACATTCCTTGTTACTGGGTTCCAAATATTATAACCCTTTAGACCATCCTTATACCCAATAAAGGTTCACTTTTCAGATTTACTATCCAAATTGGTTCATTTGTCCTTTCGAACATGTACATATGCATCACATCCAAATACCGTCAGATGTGAAAGAGAGGGTTTATTACCAATCCATACCTCTTGTGGAGTTTTATCTCCAACATTGATGAAGGTAATCTGTTGACCAGGCAACATGCTATCTCCACCACCTCTACCCAGAATTCTTGTCCTAACCTAACACCACTAAGCATGCTTCTTGCTTTTCCATTAATGTCTTGTTCATTCTTTCTGCAGCTCCATTTTGCTCAGGTGTGTATGGAGTAGTCATATGCCATGCTATACTACACTTCTTACAGAATTCTTCAAATTCCTTACTGCAAAACTCTCCACTGTTATCTATCCTCAACACCTTTATCTTCTTCTCTGTCTGGTTTTCCACGAGGGCCTTAAATTCTCTAAACTTGTCAAAGACTTCAAATTTCTTCTTAAGAAAATATATCCATGTATTCCTTGGGAAGTCATCTATAAATGATACATAGTACATAGACTTACCCAGTGATAGATCCTTCACAGGTCCAAACACATCACTGTGCACAAGTACTAATATCTATTTCGCCCTCTTGCCACCAGAGGGGAAACTCACACAATTCTGCTTCCCATATAAACAATTTTCACAGGAATCATAATCCAGAAAGCTATTACTCATACCTTCTACCATACCTTTACCATGAAGTATTTGAAGGCCCTTCTCTCTAATATGTCAAAGCCTTTGATGCGACAACATGTTCTTCTCTCCAGAGACCACTAGATTTTCTACTCCACTTTGAGGAACCACAGAGCTGTTGCACCCATCAACAACAGTGCTACCGTGCAGCTTGTACAAAGTTCCAATCCGAACTCCCCGCATCAATACTAGTGCTCCCTGAACCATCTTGTAGGTATCCTTCTTGAACACTATTTTTGCACCTGCATCATCCAGCTTGCTTACAGAAATCAGATTTCTGGCCAATGGAGGAATAAGCAGAACACCCACAAGTGTTCTAACCCTTCCACCTTGCAACTTCAACTTTACTTTTCCATGACCAATGATTCTAGCCTTCCTATCATCCCCTAAGAAGACATCACCACCATTGTATTTCTCATAGTCACAGAACCACTCTCTATGGGAGTGAAGTGAAAGGATGCACGTGAGTCAATCAACCATGCCTCATGATCTACATGTGTACTTGAAGAAGCCAACTACACATCCCCACCTTCATTTGAGGTGGCTTTTGCCTCTACAGAAGGAGCATCATTAGATCCATTTCCTTTATCAGGAGCTTTAGATTTACAGTCCCTTTTGTATTGCCTTTCCTTTCTGCATTTCTAGCAAACCACCTTTACAGGTTTTCCTGGAGATTTACATCTCCCTCTAGATTTAGATCTCCCACTCGATGATTTATTTTTGTTTCTGTTCTGGGACCATCATCATATAGACAAGAAATCACCATTCTATCCCTCCATATTTTTCCATCTCACCTCCTATGTCAACAAGGATGAGACTATTTCATCAAACTTCAAGGCAGTTGCATTGCTACCTATTGCAATAACCAAACTATCCCACGAATTTGGTATAGAAAACAACAAACTGATGCACTTTTCTTCATCTGAAATTTTAATATCAACACATAATAACTGACTTACCATAGTATTAAATGCGTTCAGATGCTCTGTCACTGAGTCTCCATGTTTCATCCTCAGGTTATACAAATTTTTCCATAGGAACAGTTTATTCACCAGAGACTTAGATTGGTACAAAGTCCCTAACTTGTCCCACAAAGCCTTCACCGTAGCTTTGCCTGATACATTAACTGATACTGAATATGAGACACACAATCGTATTGTGCTCTTTACCTTCTGATCCATCTTCTTGCATTCTTCATCAGACACTCCCATTCGTTTATTACCTAGATCTACTGTGATCCACCGATCTTTATCAACTAACAGATCTTCCATCTTGAGTTTCCACAACTCGAGACTCTGACCATTAAATTTCTCAATCTTTATATTTCCACTACTTGCCATCTTCTTTCACCACCAAAATCGATCTCGCAGATCTCCCACTGTACAGGGTCTACCATAGGCCCGAGTGAAACCTCTCAGCAACAAAGGCATCCCCTTGAAGCTGAAACAGCTCTGATACCAAATGTAGGTTTTAACCCCATAAATAAATTACCTGCATATGAATTCTAAAACACAGAAAATAAACAATGCAAGAACATAACACATAAAACACATATACATAGAGATTTTCCCCTAGATACCAAAATTGAGACTACCAGCTTGATTTTTCATTATGTTCCTTTCAATGTTACAGTACATATTTATACATGCCGAAGCATCTAATACCATGGACCGAAAACCATCGCGACCGAAACCATGGACCAAAAAACCATCGCGTCCAAAACCATGTGTGAAAATCATGCACAAAACCATAGGTAGGTCCACCCAACCTAATATAGGGTCCAAAAAATGAAATTTTCTAGGGCGCTACCCTAGACCCCATAGACAGGGGTTACCTACACCCCTAAAACCCCCTGTGACCCCCATGCTACGCAATCAGTGCAATGAAGGGGGGGCTCCATCCCCCCTCTAACCCCCCGGTTAACTACATGGGCTAGTCATGGAAATAATGTAACGCAACACAATATCTTCAAATTTATATTCAATAAACCAAATTAAAGGAAACATCCCTTATCTTATAACAACCATAGAAGTTTTCCTTCCCCCATTAAAAACATAGCTATGACCACATATTTAATATATAAGAACAAGTTAAAAAATATGGGAGTCTCCTTGTAGGACGATCGAGTGATTGGCACAATGGGATGTTATCCCCTCTAGCCAGTTTAAAATCCCACAGCGGGGGCATCATTTACCCATTGTGATGAGGCTCAAGGAGTAGGATCCCCCACTATTGTGGAGTCTTGAATCTTCTTCTTGCTATGTCATAAATTCCTGCTATATCTAGACTCTTAGCGTTGTAATGAAAGATACTAGGTTTGATCTTAGACAATTGCCTAGATTGAATCTTAATGTCTTGGTATTATAGTGGCAGCTACAAGGTATGATATTGGACTCTTGGTGTTTGGGTGTTAGAGTGGTAGTCACTAGGTTTGATCTTGGGTCTCTCCCATATGACTCCAGTGAGTTATCGATTAACCATGTTAAAAATAAAAAAAAAAATTAATTTACATGGAATACAATATACGTCCTAAAATTGCTTTAAATTAATGTATTAACATATTATATGGAGGTGATCAAGCTTACCAAAGAATATCAAAATTATTTATATGATCTCATAAGAGTAAAGAAAAAATAAATGTTGTTAAAATAATAACTAATTCTCATGAACTCCATAGTAAAAATAGGTATCAACCAATCCCCAAAACTCATTGGAATGAAAGTGTGGCACCTTTCTCACACTAAGAGGGTTGATAATGAAAAGAGAATTCTCTTAAAATCCTCAGCATGTACTAGGGATAGATTCTACTTGCAAAACCATCCTTCTTAATCCTTCAATCCAATAATTCTAAATAACTCCCTAACCATTTTAGCTTCAATAAACCAATTTAATCTTAGTAAAAATCAGTGATCATTATTATTACACTAAATGAAAAGTAAGATTGTCAAGTCATCAAATGCCTCATGTATCCACATAATACTATAAATAAAGGGAAATGAGAGTAAAATAAGCATTGAAATTTAGAGATATTAGGAGTTTAAGAGTCAAGAATGAGCCCTACTCTGCATCTGCATCTGGAAGGTGATCTTCTTGCATCACAAATAAATTCTTCAATCTGTATTTGAGTCTAGGGTCAAATGTTCAATAAGCCTGCGCATCAGGACCTATGAGCCTGGTGAGAACCTAAAGTGGTCGAACTTTCATACGAAGCCTTGAGTTCTGATTACTCTGGTCTATAGAGAGAGAATGGAATAGGCTAGGAAGCCTCTAGTTTCTAGCTTGTAACGAGCTAGTATAACTAGAAAATGCCTTTGCAATCAATCTATGGTTCAACCTCAGAAGTCCTTTGTGATTTTGTATTAGCTGATTGTAATATCGAGTTTCTCCAAGACAAATAAATAATTAATTTTATTTTGTGTGATATCATTGTGCGTAAATGTCTGTGACTGAGTAAAGTTCATCTGAGGTTCATCAAAGGTTCACTTATGGTCCTGGAGTGCAGTTTTTCTAGTAAAGGAAGGAGGTCATCGAAATAACATTTTTTTCATTGGAGATGCCTAAAGGTTTGTGTATGAGTTCGTGTAGCTTAGTAAAAAACATTCACATCTTCAAGCTTGATTCTTCATCGAAGGAAGCCTCTAATGAGTAGGTTCCTCTTGCGTGATCTGTCATCCATCGATAGTGTATAAAAAAATGCCATGTGTCCCTATTTTCCATTTTATTAAAATGTGTCATGTGTATTGATCACCAAGTGTATCATTGTCATTGTACTTGTCCACAAGCATTTGTTCTTTGCCTTTGATATCATTATAGATCCATGTGATTCCGTAGGCCTTTGTTTTGGAGAATATAGTTGTGTAGTTTAGATTATGGGCTGATATCACCATTAGTTCCATGCTTTGTGCCTCCATCACACCAAGATGAATTCAATATAGAACAAATGGAAAAATTGGGGAAAAAGCTAAATAAGTATGGAAAGCGATGAAGGGCTTGAATACTAGTTGGGAAATTTAGTGTATGAAATAGATACATTCCTCTTGTTGAGGCCCCGAAAATCGGGTCGACAACAAGAGGGATACCCACCCGGTCTGAACCTTGGTTGGCAGCTCCTTATCCATTTGGTATAGCGGGTCCGACTGGGGATAATGGGACCAGCTTCCCAATCTAAGGGGTGTGTGTGTGTGTAGAGTTGAATGATGCTGATCTAGGGGTATTTTATGCTAATTTAATTCAAACGTCTAAACTAACTCTATACTATTGTAATCTAATAAAGGAAAAACAACACATCTAATCTACACTAACCCGGGGTGTATTTCTTCTATTATGCGATCTAAAGAGATTTCAAACAATAACTGGTAATAAAGATCATTCAGCTATCATAAGAATAGAAATCAATTAAGATAAACCATTCTGCATAAAAAGTTAGGCAAAACAGTTGTGAACAGCATATCGCATAATAAGTTATTCATAAGTGCCAAATGGTAACCCACACATTCATGCATTAACACATTTAAACAACTGAAAACTGCATATCACTTTAAGAATATGAACAGAAACTAGTCAAGAGATAAAAGTACCATTTATGACTGGTTCCACTCATCAGCTTCAAGCAATAATGATTTATCTCTACTTGTTCTAACATCTACTAAGAGTACAAAAGTGCAACATCAGTAGCAGACATTAAATGCAAACATTGATAAATCTCGATCCATCCATTCACCAAAAACCCCCTCCGAGGGTGCAAAAGTGCATGTTCTGAGGACAAGTTTTTTGAAAAATTTCCGAACCCTTCTCCAAATGCCTGAGAAGGGTTTAACTACTGCTAACTAATTAATCTTAATTACATAAATTTAGGACACGGTTTCAAATGACTGCCCTTCTACTAAAGCAAATTATTTCTAAAAATTGAATCTAATTTCTAACCGTTTCTGTATTTTGTCCTTAGTGCTGTAAGCAATGCAACATTCGCCTGGGAAGAGTCGGCTGGTTGTCTTCTCCTTTCGTTTGAGTTACGAAAATAGAAACAACAAGAGCTAGCACCACTTTCTGACAAACTAGAAGATATTTTCCTCTGACTCGGTGTATTCACTATGTGTATACTTGGTAATAACCCAAATTTCTCTCAAACTGATTGTGTTGTTGCTATTTCGCTTTCCGGCCTTGTGAATGACTGAATAAGTCAGGGACTTTGCTCTCTGAACAATTTTCTGTATTGAAAACTGCTTCCGTTCTTTGTTCCAGGCTTTTCTGGTGCATTTTCCCTCTTTAGCGTTTTTCTTTTTGCTTTACCCAGTCTAAGCTTCAGGATCTTTTGTGAACATGCTGCTTTTGTGCGCCTTTGACTCTGAGTCTTGGATAGTCTATTTCCATCAGTCTCTGTTGAGTGATACTCTGGAATCCGCGGTCCTGCTGCATGCGGCATCCATTTGCGAAGGCATCTCTCCTCTGTTCTCTGAGTATTGACGCTTTCCCCTATTCCTTAGATGTTTCCTGCATATTGATTTATATTAGTTGCTGTCTTACAGTTTACGCAAAGGAAAAGAGTAATGACGAAAAGATTGATATGAAAGCTTTAGCTCTAATGAATTCATAATCATGACACTCATAATGAACTGACTCTTCGAAAAACAGAACACAATCCTTCTCAGATACTTTGGCGTACAATCATTAAATTCTTTTAAGGCGCGCACCCAATTTTGGTCTGCAGACAGCTTTCCTTGAACACTGTGTCAAGGAAATTTTGCGATGAGTGTTTCTGCGACTCGCATCGCAGTGTCGAGGATTGTGTCATTTAAGATGTGTCATCGCAGGAATTGATGATCGCAATATCGCAGATCGCACTTAATCATAATCATTGTGTGTTGCTTATGCGATGTTGCGATATGCGACGTCGCATATCGGCCGTCAGCGATTCCTTAAGTTTTTCATTTAAGAGCTCTTCACAATATAAGCGATGCGATGAATCTCGCATCGCTCCTTCACAGCTTACTATGCTCATAGGAAAATGTCTCACTCTCTTCTCGCGATGCGATACAGCTTTAGGGAGTTAAAATACAAAAATTTTGATAAAATGTTTTTTTTTTTTTTTGGATTTTTGTTAAGGGTCCCCATTTGCTTGGTGTTATTACTAATACCAATCAAAGAGGGGGGTTGTTGGTGACCACAACAATGGCGATTCACTGTGAAGAACCAGTTATCTCTGTTTTTTCTATTGAATTTTATCTTCCGAAGCAGAAAAATTTTCATATGTCTAAATTTTGTTATGGACAGATAGGGTATATTACACTTTATCCTATCACTGATACTTCGTCTCAACCTTTTCATATTCCAATCGTTTGTTTCCTCAGGCTTAGTTCTTGTATTCACACCAGACATTACTTGGTCTTTTAAAGATAAAATAAGGTCTTCTATGCGTGCTGGCTTTTTAAAGTATGCTCATTTGTTGTAGGTAGAGCCTCTACTGCCCGCAAGTGTCCATAGCCTCAACAGGGTTACCTGTTACCCAGCAATGATCCTTTATCTTGCTTGAGGTTATTTACAACATTTCAGAGGAAAACCCTTTTTTTACACTTTTTCCTTTTTTATTCTCTAAAGAACAATGTCTTGGTTTGGTGGCCAAATTATGACACAGTCATTCACTTGATTTACACTTTTGCTGAACAAGCTGGCTCGTGATGAGACCCCTTGTCTTTTGATTGCAGCAATCTTGAGTCGTTGCCCTGTTTTGGTAGACAGTTTTGGCAAAATCAGCAAGTTATAATATCTGTGATCATGATAAGCCGGCTCGTGATGAGACCTCTTATTCTTTGAGATATAGTGTTTTCTCAGATTGTTCCTATGAATGCTGCGATTTCCTTTAGCAGGGAGGAAGTCATTGTTTTTCCTTAAGAAAGCTCTGGACGACAATAATAGAGTTTGAAAATAGAAGCTTTACAGAGAATATTTATTTTATTATTGATACCTTTCATTGTGCTGATATAAAACAATTTTTTACCAAAGCTTGCTTTCATCAAATTTTTGAAGTTGAAACTAGTATCATGTCTAGGCTAAAGTTAACTCTACCTCTCAATAATAAAAATCCGATTTTTCGAAAAGTTTTGCTACTTGTACAAGCGAAAAGCTCAAAATCTGATAGAGAATTGGTGTCTTTTTCATGAACCCTTTTAGTGACCATCTACAACTGGTTTTATTTATAAGAAAGAGAAAAAAAAAAAAACTAAAACTATCCTACAAAAATAGAAGAGTGATCTTCTATGGAAAATACATTTTAAGAATCTGTCCATTAGCAGGCAAAGAATCTCTTCTACCTGCTAAATCCTGCAAAATAAACGTCGATGGGCCTATGACTTCTACAATCTGAAAAGGACCAAGCCATAGTTTCTGGAATTTCGTATGTTTTCCCTTTTCTTCATGAGCCTTATCCCATTTCAAAACTAAATCTCCCACCTGAAAATTTTTTCTGGTCATTATGCTTGAGTCAAAAGAGGATTTTATCAGCGCTTGGTGATGAGCATGGGTTTTCTTAGCTTGTTCTCGTCGTTCTTCTAATTTGATTATTTCCATTTGTCTTAGTTGTATGGAGGAGGTAGATACCTCATCGATGTGTTGTACTAAAGACAAAGAGGGAATGATTAAGTGAGTTGGAAGAACCACTTCTTTCGCATAAACTAAATTAAAGGGAGAAGTGCCGATTGAAGCTTTCTTCGTTATTCTATCTGCCCATAAAGCATTTACCAACGCTTTGTGCGAATTCTTTTGGTTTTGGTCGACTGTTCTTTTAATAATCCTAATCAGGTTTTTGTTTGTTGATTCAGTCAATCCATTACCTTGCGGATAGTAGTTGGCCGAATATTTCAATTTGAACCCTCTTTTAAGTGCAAACTCAGTCATTGTATTTCCAGAAAAGTATGAAGCATTATCAAACATTAAGGCCGTTGGCAATCCAAACCTAGTGATTATAAATTGATCTATGAATTCAGTAATGTTTTCAGAATTAGTTGTCTTGAGAGGAACTGCTTCTACCCATTTAGTAAAATAATCCGTTGCCATGAGGATGTACCTATGTTGCTTAGAAGAGTGAGGAACGATCTCACCTATTATGTCCAAGCCCCACTGGCTGAATGGTTGCTCGATGTTTACCGGTTGTAGTGGCATGGATGGTTTCTTTTGTTTCCCTGCAGCAGTCTGGCAGACTTGGCATTTCCTCACGTAATTGTGTGAGTCTTTGAACAGCGTGGGCCAATAATATCCTGCACGTAAGGTTTTATGTGCAGTAGCATCTCCAACATAGTGTCCGCCTGCTGGTCCATCGTGGAGTTCCTGCAAAACCTTTTCGGCTTTAGTTTTCTCAAGACACCTAAGAAGCACAGAATCATAATTCCTTTTAAACAAAACATCATTTATGAGCTGGTATTGTTTAGCTTTCAACCTCAGAGCTCTTTTCTTGGTGTGATCCAGGTGTGATGGAGCATACCCGTTCTTAAGATAAGAAATGGTGTCAGCATATAATGATTCTGCATCGTTTAGGCTTACCTCATACGTATGTACCTCTTCAGATGCAATCTCAGGAATTTGCGATGCTCCAGCCAACATTTTGCAGAAGCCTTGACCTCTTACAATGTTTGCTGGTTTGATCTCAAGATCGTATTCTTGTAAAGTGGTGATCCAATTTGCTCTTTTTTTGCCCACATCCTTCTGTATCAGAAGGTTATTTACCGCTGGAAATGGTACTATGACCTTAGTATGGGCTTTAAGTAAGAAAGGTCTGAAATATTTGATCGCTTTGAAAACAGCATATGCCTGTTTCTCCACGTCTAAATAGTTGAGTTCAGCACCTTGTAAATTCGAGCTAAAAAATGCGATTGGAGCTTCCGTTTTCTCTTGATTTTCTTGAGTTAGAATCGCAGCATAAGATTTCTCTGAGGCAAACGCGTATAAGATAAAAGATTCTGAAAAATTCGGGGTCGCTAAAGATGGAGCGTTAATGATAGCTTGTTTGATCAAGTTGAATGCTTCATGCTCATCTTGACCCCATTTAAAATTTGAATTCTTTTTTATCATATTTTGCAAAGGAGAAACAATACGTGAGAAATATGGGACAAATCTCTTCACAAAATTGATTTGACCAAGGAAATATTGCATGGCGTTTTTGTTATGAGGCATGGATATTTCAGAAATTTCTTTGATTCTGTCAGGTTCAATGTGAATACCAGATTTTGACACTATGAATCCTAGAAGTTTTCCTTCACTTAATGCGAAAAAAGATTTCTTTGGGTTAAGTGAAATCCCATACCTTAAACATCGTTGAAAGATTTGTTTCAAGTCTTTGAGATGGTCGCTTCGCTTCTTGGAGTACACTATTATATCATCCAGGTAAATCACTACAGATTTATTGACTAAACCTTTGAATGCGATGTCCATGGCTCTCTGAAATGTAGCGTCGGCATTGATCAAACCAAATGGCATCTTCCGATATGCGTATGTGCCCCATTTAGTTCGGAATGTGGTTTTTAACTGATCATTGGGATGTACCAGCACTTGATTGTATCTTGAAAATCCATCCAAAAAAGACATTAATTCTGAGCCTGCTACTGCCTGTAATATCTGCTCCATAGGTGGGAGGGGAAAATTGTCTTTTTGACAGGCTTTGTTGAGATTCCGGAAATCGATACAAATTCTAATGTCTCAGTTTTTCTTTCTAACGGGTACCATATTGGAGACCCATTTGGAATGTCTGACGGGGAAGATTATTCTGGCTCTGAATAACTTATTTAGCTCAGTTTTTATCTGATTTTCTAAATTGGGGTGGATTTTTCTAAGCTTCTGTTGGACAGGTTTTTCATTGTCAATCATAGGGATAGTGTGTTGAATGATAGAAGTGTCGTATGTCTTCAGCTCATCGTAGTTGTAGGCAAAAACATGTTTGTATTGTCTCAAAAGACGGATATATGCTAATTTTTCTTCAGGGGCTAGGCCGTGGCCTAGATTAACGTTTTGTGGTTTCTCATCGGTTCCCAGGTTTACTAAATCGTAGTTCAGAGTCGAACTGTAAATTTTAGAATTGGTAGACCTTTTAAACCAACTTTTCAAATCATATAAGTCTTCTAACTTAACCACCGACTTAGGTATAGCATTATCAGTGCTATTTTGTTGTATTTGGTGATCATGATGGTCTTCGTCAATTATTTGATTTGAGTAGGATCCTTCAGAAGTGAGGAAATTTACAATGTCTGGATCGTCATTGAATACTCTCCAATTTGTAATGTTGTCAGGGATGGACGGTCTAAAAATTAATTCTATTGAGAATCTATCTGGACTAAAATCTTCGGAGGGAATAAGTCTAGACGCTACGTTAGCTAACAGGTCTGCGCTCGCATTTTGGAGTCTTGGGATTGAAGAAATATTGAATGCTATGAAATGTGCAGTCAGATCTTGTACTAAAGATTGATAGTGCTTCAAATGACCTGATAGGCAATGTATGGTGTTACGTACCTGTTTGACGACAATCTCAGAGTCTCCGAAGACTTGAAGGTACTTAACGTTCAACCTGATTGCTTTGTATAGGCCTTGCACCAAGGCCTCGTATTCCGCTGTATTGCTTGTGCAATCGAATTCAAGTCTACACGTAAGCATGGTCTTATTTCCGTCTGGGCTAATCAGAACGCATCCTGCTCCTGCTCCCTTGTTAGATTTAGAGCCATCAAAATATAATTTCCAAAACAAAGATGTATTTACAGGGTTATCTAAAAAATTAAAACACTTCGAATTATCAGTTTGGGAAAAATTTTCGACTTGGGACAAAACTGAATTTTCTAAGTAAGTTGAGGTATGAGCATTAAAATTGCCGAGGAAAGAATCTACCGAGTAATTTCCTATGATACTGATGTTGTATGCTATTGCTTCATTTTCTCCCTCCAATTCTGTCACTGTGTACTTCTGGTGTAACTCTCGTTCAACCTTTATTTGATTCGGTTTACCATTGTAGGGTAACCACATGTGCGACCAGTCGGTTGAGAAGTATCCATGGAGTTTTTCGGACCAATCCCTGCTAAGAATTAAGCCATAGAATTCAGGGATATCAGCTACTAGAATGTCAATAACCTGACACACCTTCGGGTTAGACGAAAATCTTATGGTCACTTGATTAAGTTCACCAATCACTTCGACTTGGGATCGATCAAGCTGATCTATGTGCACTGCGGATCTTTGCGGTTGAACATTCATCTTGGCACATATTGATCTGGGTAAAATATTCGTTGAAGCACCAGAATCTACCAAACAATTGTGCACGTTTTTGTTGAAGATTTCATAAGTGAGAAGAAAAGGGGGAGTATGAGACCTTGATCTTCCTCCAATCAAGGCGATGTCATTTGGGTCAATCTTATTGATCGTGTTGGTTGGAGGTCTTCCCGTGTTGTGGGAAGCTACAGCTGTAGGCAAAGATGTAGTAGGCATGGCATGTAATTCTTTCATCATTATCTTCTGTTGATGTTTCAATTTGCTCAACTCATAAAGAGTGATATTAGCCCTAGTCTTTTTCATGTCATCAATAATGTTGTACTCCATTTCATCTGACACAATCAGTGTTCTTGATGGAGGTGTTTGATCTGATTGGACTGGGCTAGATTGAGTCGCTTTAGCGGTTGTTTTCTTTGTTGCGACTTTATCTTTTGCTGCAGGGCTTGCGCCCTTCTGCTTAGGGGTAGTTTGGGGAGGATCAAGTTGATTTTTTCTTCGTGTGCTAACCGGAAATGCTTCTTGATCTTCTTCTTGTGGGAGGATGAAATCCCACATTCCTTGTAGTTCCACAACTTCTTCGTCATCAGTCTGCCCTTCAGGGGTGTTCTCTTCTTCTTCTTCTTCTTCGGATTCGACGTTTGAGATAGCATTGGGTGGTTTCACCTCCATTGAAGGATTTCTTTTAAAAGCTCTGTAGGGCTTTCTCGAAGAAGTTTCTGCTACTTGTTTTTTTATGTCAATCATCTCATTGGACATGGTTTTTAACACTTTTTGTAATCCTTCCAAATCGAAAGGATCTTTCGATTGTTTTTTCTTGGGGTCTTCTTTGTAGGAGACTTCCTTAGATTTGCGTTCCTCTATCGCAGATCTTTTTTCCAGGGCCACTACACGTTTTTCTACTGCTATCGCCTCTGTCAAGTTTTCAACTAAGGTTGTCTTATTTTCCCTATCCACGAAGATTGCCAAGTTCGATGGTAAGGCCGTAATATACCATTCACATCTCACTTCTTCGCTGGGCTGGGAAGCAGCGGGAATTTTGTTGAGGATTTTATTGAACCGTAAATTAAAATCTTTGATGGGTTCTCTAGCCTTGGCTTTAAGATTGGATAGGTCATTTATTAACGTCGTCGTTGATCTGTCATCACCAAATTTAGTAAGGAATTGACTTTGAAAAATGTCCCAACTTGTGATAGACCCGGAAGGTAATGAAAAGTACCATGACTCGGCTGTTCCTTGCATTGTGTAGGGAAAAAGTCGGACGACAGCATCCTCGTTGGTAACTCCGTTGAGATTAACAGAAAGCATGAAATTATTGATATGCTCTTCAGCTAGCATGCCTGCTTCTGGATTGAATTTGGGTAGCCATTTCTTAGGGTGAGCGAGTATTGGGCTCAGAGGTGGAGGCATTAAAACTGCCCCAGGATTGTTCCATGGAGACTGGGCCATCATTGAGCTGCTAGTAAATGAAAGTGCAGAGGATGATCCCTGATGCTGGGAAGATGAAGGTATTATGATCCTTGATGATTGAAGAGGAGGGGTTGTGGAATATGGATGAGTGGTTTGGAATGAAGACGTGGGTGGCTGACTTCGCGGTGAGGGAGTTGAGATGGACGACGTAGATGAAAGAGTCTCACTGTCAGACTCTGGTGGTGTTTTCCTTGCTCTTTTCCTGGTGGGAAGAGGGAATTCAGTTGGCTGGATACCAAATTTTTCACTCTTTAATCTGGTCAGAGGATGAGCAGGATTGTACTGCGAAGTCACGCTACTTTGAGATTTATCAGACCTCTGATTAGAAATAGAAAATCCCTGGAGTTTGCGAATCAGAGTTTGAACTTCAGGGGGTTCAATGATAAATTGTTCTGAAATATTAGGATATGTAGCAGCGGTTGATACTCGAGCGACTTCTGACTCTGGATTTAATCGTACTGGGGAAGTCGGGGGAGTTGATGAGGGCGATTTACTCTCAGAATGGTATTTAGATTTTGATTTAGATGCCATTCATAGTTCGGGCCCTCCTTCTAGCGCCAAATATGTTGAGGCCCCGAAAATCAGGTCGACAATAAGGGGGATACCCACCCGGTCCGGACCTTGGTTGGCAGCTCCTTATCCGTTTGGTATAGCGGGTCCGACTGGGGATAATGGGACCAGTTTCCCAATCTAAGGGGTGTGTGTGTGTGTAGAGTTGAATGATGCTGATCTAGGGGTATTTTATGCTAATTTAATTCAAACGTCTAAACTAACTCTATACTATTGTAATCTAATAAAGGAAAAACAACACATCTAATCTACACTAACCCGGGGTGTATTTCTTCTATTATGCGATCTAAAGAGATTTCAAACAATAACTGGTAATAAAGATCACTCAGCTATCATAAGAATAGAAATCAATTAAGATAAACCATTCTGCATAAAAAGTTAGGCAAAACAGTTGTGAACAGCATATCGCATAATAAGTTATTCATATATCAAGCACAAATAAATGACTCCACCGTACAGAAGTGCCAAATGGTAACCCACACATTCATGCATTAACATATAAACAACTGAAAACTGCATATCACTTTAAGAATATGAACAGAAACTGGTCAAGAGATAAAAGTACCATTTATGACTGGTTCCACTCATAAGCTTCAAGCAATAATGATTTATCTCTACTTGTTCTAATATCTACTAAGAGTACAAAAGTACAACATCAGTAGCAGACATTAAATGCACACATTGATAAATCTCGATCCATCCATTCACCAAAAACCCCCTCCGAGGGTGCAAAAGTGCATGTTCTGAGGACAAGTTTTTTGACAAATTTCCGAACCCTTCTCCAAATGCCTGAGAAGGGTTTAAATACTGCTAACTAATTAATCTTAATTACATAAATTTAGGACACGGTTTCAAATGACCGCCCTTCTACTAAAGCAAATTATTTCTAAAAATTGAATCTAATTTCTAACCGTTTTTGTATTTGCTCCTTAGTGCTGTAACCAATGCAACATTCGCCTGGGAAGAGTCGGCTGGTTGTCTTCTCCTTTCGTTTGAGTTACGAAAATAGAAACAACAAGAGCTGGCACCGCTTTCTGACAAACTAGAAGATATTTGCCTCTGACTCTTTGTATTCATTATGTGTATACTTGGTAATAACCCGAATTTCTCTCAAACTGATTGTGCTGTTGCTATTTCGCTTTCCGGCCTTGCGAATGACTGAATAAGTCAGGGACTTTGCTCTCTGAACAATTTTCTGTATTTAAAACTACTTCCGTTCTTTGTTCCAGGATTTTCTGGTGCATTTTCCCTCTTTAGCGTTTTTCTTTTTGCTTTACCCAGTCTAAGCTTCAGGATCTTTTGTGAACATGCTGCTTTTGTGCGCCTTTGACTCTGAGTCTTGGATAGTCTATTTCCATCAGTCTCTGTTGAGTGGTACTCTGGAATCCGCAGTCCGGCTGCATGTGGCATCCGTTTGGGAAGGCATCTCTCCTCTGTTCTCCGAGTATTGACACTTTCCCCTTTTCCTTAGATGTTTCCTGCATATTGATTTATATTAGTTGCTGTCTTACAGTTTACGCAAAGGAAAAGAGTAATGACGAAAATATTGATATGAAAGCTTTAGCTCTAATGAATGCATAATAATGACACTCATAATGAACTGACTCTTCGAAAAACACAATACAATCCTTCTCAGATACTTTGGCATACAATCATTAAATTCTTTTAAGGCGCGCGCCCAATTTTGGTCTGCAGACAGCTTTCCTTGAACACTGTGTCGAGGAAATTTTGCGATGAGTTTTTCTGCGACTCGCATCGCAGTGTCGAGGATTGCGTCATTTAAGATGTGTCATCGCAGGAATTGATGATCGCAATATCGCAGATCGCAATATCGCAGATCGCACTTAATCATAATCATTGTGTGCTGCTTATGCGATGTTGCGATATGCGACGTCGCATATCGGCCGTCGGCGATTCCTTAAGTTTTTCATTTAAGAGCGCTTCACAATATAAGCGATGCGATGAATCTCGCATCGCTCCTTCGCAGCTTATTATGCACATAGGAAAACGTCTCACTCTCTTCTCGCGATGCGATACAGCTTTAGGGAGTTAAAATACAAAAATTTTGATAAAATGTTTTTTTTTTTTTTTTGGATTTTTGTTAAGGGTCCCCATTTGCTTGGTGTTGTTGCTAATACCAATCAAAGAGGGGGGTTGTTGGTGACCACAACACCTCCATAATAACAGAAAATGTAGGCCTTTATCATTTAAATCCCATGGATTCTCTCTAGCATAGCCAAACGAACTATATGAAATGTAGTTAATTGTTGAAACCATCATACTAAAAAACCATCATCAAATATATGCCACATCCCAAAGAACTTATATGAAATTGTTATGTGAGAAGTTTATATTTTCCTAAAAATTTCAAAAATTGTTTTAAATTTAAATTAGAATGCTACAACATCAATTAGCATGTTTTGGACCTTTGATTTTGTGGTTGCTTTGTTTTTTTCTTTTCTAGTTATTGTTTTAGTTACCAAAATCCATTTTATGGCATGCATGGAAATGTCACACATTCAATCACTGATATGAAAACCGTTATTAAGAAACAAAGTGCTCATCAATGTAGAAAATATTGTAAGCAATAACCAACTACAACATTGCCACAAATTGTTTGAATTGTCTATCCAAATAATTGCTTGACGAAAATTCATGATTACTAAAACAAAATGCTTAATCATAATAAAGTATATGTGAAACATGCTTCAAAAAATCATTTCATTATTATTATCCAATTTTAAGGTCATGGCAAAGAAAGGCACCCAATTGGTGTATGAGACCCCCTTGTTTGTGGCACAGGGGACCCACCTCCACGCAACGATTTAAGTCTATGAAGGCATACATACTCTACCCACCTATGGTTTTGAGCGTATGACCTCTTAGGAGGAAACACATACTATTAACCATTAGGCCCACTCAAGTTGTATAAATAATATAGGCATTGCATAATTCCATAATTACACTTAATTGATACACACAATAAGTACAAAATTAAACAATTTAACAAAGAAATGTACCAAAATTTGAGAACCTTACCATCAATTCGGGGGATTAAACTATATGTTCAGGTTCACATTTGAAAAGATGTGATCCACTTGGAAAATTATATAGTTGCACTACATTGTCCAATTTTATGCCAAATTACCTACTAATTTGAGTCCTATCGATGTTGACGAACAAATAAATATGTGGCACGAAGAATTCCCCATCTAAAGAATGGTAATAGACCACAATTCCATGGATAGTTATTGAATTCCTTCTTCTTGATTCGGCACTGAATCTCAAGTATATGACTATTCATAAAGGAAAGGCCCCACAATCGCCCCCTCTCATTAGCCCTGCCTCAGCCAAAAACATTACTGTCAGAAAGACTAAGGAAAAAGGTAGTCGCTATTTCTAGGGTAGATCTACTTCACTGACTCCTCTTTTTCAAGATTCGACTACTCTCCACGATGTACCCGTGCTCTCCTCTTTTGATCCTCGAGCCCTTAGAGCACAAATTCCCTCAAAGCATGCCCCTTGATGAAAATTCTATCATTTAACACGAGGGGGTTAGGGGATTGCTCCAAACAATTGGATGTCCAACACTTGATTCATTTTCTCTATCTTGTTATCATTTTTATTCAAGAAACTTTGTCCTTTGTTACACGTGCATTTTGTTGGGGTGGATTCCATTGGTCACTACAAGGGTTTATTGGCCATGTGGGATCCACGGTGGGAATATTTCCATGCATATAGCCTCATCGATGGCATTTTGTTGTTGGGTCGAATACATGGATAATTGTGTCATTTTCTTCTTCTCAACAAATAATATTGTATAAAAATCATTCTGAGTTTTGCAACTGGATTCAAAACAATAATATACTCAACATTAGTGGGCTCATATTGGCAAGGGATCTTAATTCCACTATGCTAACTCAAGAAAGATGGGGTGTCCATTCCCAACTAGACCCTCTCATGGATCAGTTGTTCGAACTCTTTGTTGGACACAATTTGATTGATATTTTCCCTGTCCCACTCTCGCCCACTTGGAGCTACCAAAGATCGGGGGATGAGTATATTGGCAAAGTCCTAGATATATGTCTTATAAAAGAACAACTCGTTGAGCAGTTGGGAAATATTAGATCCTGGGTACACAGGACCTACATCTCTAATCACTTGCTTGTTATTCTACAATGGAGACTGGATGACATAAGACATGGCATTTATTTCAAGTTCAATAGAGTTTGGTTAGAGGAAGAAGACTATAACAAACTGGTGAGATCAACATGGACTGAGATGATTCATTCTTAGATGGGAACTGCGATGGGGATTATGATGGAAAAACTCAATTCTATTAAGAAAAAAACTAAAATCTGGGAGCATAACAAGAAGAAACAGATGCTTTCAGACATGAAACAAATTACAAAGGATCTAGTATTGGAAAATCGATGGAGCAGAAATCCTTAACGCAGGCAGAATGGGAATATCTCATAATGTTAAAGGACCAGGAAAAACAATATTCTTCACATACAGGAAGTCACATGGAAGATCAAGAGTAGGGAAACCTAGATGCGAGAGGGAGATCGCAACACCAAATATTTTCACAGATTTGCAAACCGCTGGAAATAGATTAATACAATCTAGTTGATTGAGGATATGAATGGGGAGAAAAAGCATACTACGGAAGAGATACAAGCTGAGGTTGTCAGGTATTTTTAAAATTTATATAAAAACCAGGAGGATATGAGTTTTGAAGATTAGATGTGGGCTTTGCAGCAATTCGCTCAAATGTTCACTCATGAATCTAATAGGGATCTCTTTCGTCCTGCCAATTTGGAGGAGATATTGGAAGTCTTAAAATCCTTTGCCAATGATAAGTTCCTGGGCCCTAACGGATAGACGGTGGAACTCTTTTTGTACTTCTTTGATCTCATGGGACAAAACATCTTGGATATTGTGGAGGAATACAGGACTACTGTAAGATCTTGTGTGCCATCAACTCTACTTTTCTCGCTCTTATTCCCAAATTCTCAAATACCATGAATTTTGGATATTTCCGACCCATATCCTTCTGCAACATCTTATATAAGACTATCTCTAAGATGATTGTAGGTCGAATTAAAATAATATAGTCCCTGCACATTACTGGTGAGCATTTGGGGTTTTTAAGTGATCGGTTAATACATGAATCTATTGCTTCCACACAACAGGCTATTCACACCATCGACACAAAAAATAAAGAGCCTTTGATTATAAATATTGATCTTCACAAGGGTTATGATTGTGTGGATTGGTCTTATACTCACCTCTTGCTGCATAAAATTGGACTCCAAATACACAATGTGGAATGGATCATGGCCTGTATCACATCTACTAGTTTTTATGTTTTGATCAAATGCCTTCCTTGTCCGCTTTTTTTGTGCTGGTAGAGGCCTCAGACAAGGCTACTTGCTCTCATGTCTCATTTTCATACTAGTTTTGGATGGTTTCATTTTAAAAATCAAAGAGGATAGATCACTTGGACAGTTTCAGGGGTTCAACATCACCAGGGAGGTAAACATCACTCATCTATTTTGTGTATATGACATCTTGAATCTTGGTATTATTTCTAGGTCCCAGTGGTTAGTTTTATATCAGATTCTTCACAGATTTGGTGTAGCTATGACTTTGATATCGAATGGCAGTAAATCATTCATATATCACTTAGCTTGGGATATGCAGGATATTAGATATATTTCTAATTTGTTTAATGTACAGACATCTCCTACTCATGTGAGCTTTACTTATCTGGCTTTCAGGTTCAAACCCAATAGGTACATTGTGGGGGATTGGATGTGGCTGGTTGATAAAAATAAGAAGAAATTGTGAACCTAAACAAACCGATTTCTCTCCTTAGTGGCCAGATATATTCTCACACAATCTGTTATACAAGAATTAGCTATGTACTGGAAACTTTTATACTCCATCCCATCCACCATTGCTTATAGATTCCGAGCTATCACATCAGATTTTCTCTAGGCTGGGAACAGTCCTCCGTTTAAATACCACATGTGTAAATGGAATGATCTAGATCAATGTATATTTGGGAATATTGTTGCTTATAAAATCTATGTGGTAGGCAATAAATGGTAGTGGGATTTGGCAGGAGATATTCAAAAACAAGTATATGAAGGGGTAGGATATGGAACTTATTTACAGGGACACAAAACTTCCACTGACTAGAGGATCATTGATATGGCACTCTTTTGTCAAAATTTGGGACTAGTGGTGGCATGAAATGACCTGGGAGTTTGGAAATGGACATAAAATTTTAATCTACTCAGTCCCGATGGAGGATTCTTCTTCATATCTGATATCATAAAAATATGGGGCGCTGGTTGTTGGATATGGAAAAATGTGACGGAGCTGAACCTAGTCAGCATATGTGATCTTGAATGGGAGCTTGATGTAAAAATATTGAGGAGCATGGGGCTATGCTATGATAGAAGTGGTGATTGTATCAAATGGATTGGAAGGATAACTAAATATGCACCCATTGTGGTTGAATTATACAAGTGGATGTTGGCATAGAAAGACGCCCAAATGGATAGATTGTGGTTTTCCAGAATATGGAAATGGAAGGATCCCACCAAAATCGTTCTATTTTTTGGGTTGGTCTAGAGAAACAAGATCCTTACTTGGGATAATCTTGGGAAAAGGGGACATTTGGGCTCGATTATTTGTATCTTTTGCAAGGCAGATTCAAAATTTGTACGACATATTTTCTTCTTGTGCCCATACATAAATAGAATTTTGAATTATTATGAAACAACCCTTTAGATTACTTTTTAGTAGATGAACAACTTTTAAGAGTTTATGATTGACTAGATTAATGTTCAGAAAAAATTTACAGCACTTACCCTATTCACCATTCGAGAAATTTGGAAGGTGTTATAGACATTTTTGTGCCTTACAGCTATAAGCATGAAATGTCCATAATTCAAGGGATACAAAGTCCCTAAAGATGTTGTTACAGCTCCTAAAGGAACAAGGTCAACCAATGACAGCTTCTCCTAGAAGTTCTCCACCAAAACCACTCAGAAATAGTCAATTCAGGATCAATTCAGAGGCTCCACTAGCTGCCTGCGTTGAAATGCAGAGTCTACACTGGCTAGGTGCACTGCAATGCAGGTGGAAGCACTACCAGGGTGCGCTGAGCGGGAAATGACAAATGGCAAGCTCATTCAACGAGGTGGAAATACCCTAGAAGCTTCCAGAATCTTCTCCAATGACACTTGCCTCAATGAATTCGACTAGTGATGAGTAAGAGGTTCTCAACCTCCAAGTGGAAGCAAGAACTGACAGAGAGAAGCCACAAGTCAAAACATAAGCTGACTCATCCTCTCTGCTTACATCTATATATGGATCTCTCACCCAGAGGTTCAGGAGGCTGGAATTTTGTACTTTGCAGAGAATTGTTGTTGGTTTGAGATTGAGATTAGTACATTGGGTGATTTATGCTTTGTTGGAGGAGAGGAAGGGATTCCTTTGCTAGGAGGTAGATGCTGGATCGGAACTCACTTGGTTGTATCTCCTCTTGGACTTTCTTACTTTATCAATAAACTACTTGAGTTTCTCCTACATGCTGTATACCAATGATGTTTTGTTATGCTTACATGTTTAGCTTAATCTGATCTTGAGCTTTTTATGAATGTATATCTGTATCTTTGTGTAGTTTCTCTCTCTTGTGATCTTGCAGGAATTCGGTGAAGCTGGTCCGGTGAAGGAGCGAGAAGATGGGAGCTACTGAAGAGAGGAGTGATTTGGATCGATAAACTAGCGGAAGACATAGATTAGTTAGATCCTTCTTCCTCATTTACATTTCATAAAGAAGAATACTCAATTAGTTTACCTTGTTTGTTGCTAAGGCACTATCACATCTTAGAGTGGGATAGGGGCATTCCGGATTGGATACTTTTCCCAACAAAAAATTGGCGACTCCACTGGGGAGAGTATCTTGTTAGTTTATTTGTGTTTCTATTGTTGTTCTTCTCATAAACTCAGGAGTGCCGAATCGAAATGCATTTGCCGTTTTAAAATGCAAAGTAGAGATCTGCCACTCTAGTCCACTCACTGGACCTGTTTTTATGATCTGAAGAGCTGATCCACAAGTGCTCTAACAGCCCTTTGTGATAGATCTTAGTACTCCTTTAAATCATCCTCCTAATTGTACCTAATTGATAGCTTTTATCCGGCCAAAAACTGTAGATTTAACTGCAAACCGTGACCCAGAACCCAGAAACAACTCTCGTTTCTGCTTCAGCGCAGACTCTGTGAAGAGGTTCTGCATTTCAACGCAGGTCCCGTGAAGGATACCTGCGCTGAAGTTCAGTTTCTCTGTGCTGAGGGTGCGCTGATCAGCCTTTGCCTTGTGCAGCTGTGGTTCCCTGCTTCCTTTTGCTCAGTTTTATCTCTGTCTTTTGCAGCCTGTTATTAGTCAGTGTACCTATCTGAAACCCCTTTTCTTTGCCTCAATTCCGCCTCAGTTGTATAAAGAAACTGTATTTGTTCTTTGTGTATTTGTTACATCATTTGCAGTTTCCCATTACAAAAGTAAACTAGTCATACTGTCGCCCTTAGATCTAGACCTGTCATAAGTGTCGTTTTGATCTTAGGAGTGAGTTTGTTTGCTGTTCACAGTTGATTGAGATTTTACTTTTGTCGTTTGGTTTGAATTTATGCATTTCTAGTGTCGAAACAAGTAAATCATAAAGTGTCGTAATCGTCTTTTTGATTTTGAAAAAGGAACTTGTTTATGTTTTCACTTGAAATCGAATTCAAATTTGTACAACAGCTTTCTTTTTAGGCATCAATATTAAGAAAGCGAAAACAAATACATGCATATGTGCATTTGCATTTTGATAGTTTGCATGCTTTGATTTAGGAAAAGTGCATTTACAGTGTGATCTATGCTCTTTGAGAAAAGATTGTGTCTTTCTTTTCCCCTTGTAGCTAGGATTTTCATTGTTGAAAAAGATATAAAAGCTTGCTTATCATCTTTACACTGCATTTAGGAATTGTATCATACATCTCGTGGTGATCCAAAAAGGCAAACTTCTAAGAAAGATCAACCTAAAATAAATCGAATGAACTTAACAACGCTCTGTAACTTAACGCACAACATAGAGGTCTAGGCTAGAGACGTGTTCTGGTGTCATAAAACCTGGTGACTGTCGATCTCGCTGATGGTTGGGTGATTCCTCCTGAGAGATGATAGCGCCAGTACGGATTGTGCTCCCACGTACCATCGAGTATATATTGGGAGACCCCTATAGGCATAAAACCTTTATCCTTAGGAAGCCGTGTCAGCCGCCCTACTGATCGCAATGCACTGAACACAGCATTCAGGAAGATTGACCGCCCGTACCTTAAAAAGTATTCTGCGGTTTTGGGAAAAGTTTGGCACACCCTCTACCTAGAACTCCAGAGTTTTTCCTTTTGGCCTTTTTCAGACTCTATAACGGAAAAAGTCCATCCGAGCATTTGTCACTTCGGGCTCGTTAAAACATCGAAGGAGACTAGAATCATCTTTAGCTTTTTCTCGACTCTTTAAAATTAAAAAAGCAAGTTGTGTCTAAGCGTCGTTAAAATTTATTTTAAATGGAACAATCACCCCTTTTTCCTGCGTTGATCTTTAGGTTGAGAAAATGGAGCCCACCAACCAAGGAATTCCCCTTGGTGGAAATCCTAGTCCCTTCTCCTCTTGGGGAGATGTTGGTGCGCCCCATATGGCCACATTATCGCTTCCAGGACTGACAATTGGCTTGCCGATTTGGCTCTTCTCAACCAATGTCGTTCAGAACACCACCATTCCTGAACAGTCGAATCAACAGTTAGACCAGTCCAAAGTTACCCACCAGCCTTCTACTTCCTCTAACTCTTTCTCTCTCCCTTCTGCTTCGCTTGACGGAACTGGTAAAACAAAAAACCAAGTTCCTAAGGAGAAGAAGGAAAATAAGAAGAAAGAGAAGAAGAAGAAGGAGCCAAAAGCGACTGGGGGCAAACAAGTGTCGTTTGACAAAAATGCACACACAACACTGACTAGGCCTAAATCGCCATGTGTCATATGCAAGGGAGACCATTTCCACAGAGATTGTCC
Organism: Pinus tabuliformis; assembly: GCA_031772625.1. Lineage (NCBI taxonomy): Eukaryota > Viridiplantae > Streptophyta > Pinopsida > Pinales > Pinaceae > Pinus > Pinus tabuliformis. The sequence continues at coordinate 234,478,675 of CM062820.1, read as the reverse complement.
GTGTATCCCTCGGATACTAAGGGACTGGTCTCCCCGTTTGCACAATCCGGTAGCATCAACCTCTGATAGCCATGTTGAATGCACACCATCAACTAGCGAAAGTGAAGTCCTTGGACAAAAAGGGAGAGCTAGATCCCCCTGTAGACTGTGCGAAGGCAACCACACCATCCACCGTTGTCCCTTCTTAGATGAAGCGAAAAGAGTTTTGGATGATCATCCGGTTTCACCGTTACGACTTCCTCCTGGATATAAAAAACTCGTGCCGAGTCCTTCGTTAGTTGAAAATCCAGCTGGCCCACTCAAGTGGTCAGCTGAAGTGCCGGTCATTGAAGATGAACCAGCTGAATCCATACTCGACGAAAGTCAAAAGGTTGAGGCGGCAGTTGACCCGGTCTTGCCTTCAGAGGATTTATCTTCGAATGATACAGTCACTGAAGAGGATAAAGATGACACCATCCAAATTCTCTTCATCAACACAGACTCCGACAAGCACGAGGGCACTCCCCCCATTCCTTTATCGCAGGAAGGAAGTTCGTCAGAGCGATACCTGGCCGTTTACTCGGTCCCACCACCAAGCAACCTAGTTGTCTCCTTCGACTGGAACCAACTAGGCAGACCCTGTTTACCAGCAAGCATACCATTCAGAATTATCGTCCAAATATACAGAATGGTCATGGCTGGCACCATCATTGATGAAGGGGCATCTGTGAGTATCCTTTCCTCCACTGCTTGGAAAGCGCTTGGTTTGCCAGCGCTTTTGCCTGAAATGAGAAATCTGACAGGCTTTGATAAAGGAACCAGTCGACCTTTAGGGATCCTCCCCAATGTGCCTATCAAATTGAAAGGGAAGACCATTCAAATGAACGTGATGGTCCTTCAAGGACCCTTAGATTATAACCTACTCCTTGGACGAGACTATATATATTGCATGGGAGCCATCGTCTCCTCACTCTTTAGAGTAATGTGTTTTCCGCATAAAGGAAGAGTGGTCAAGCTCGTGGACCAGCTTTCATTTCCCGGATCACGCATCAAAAATAGTCATATACCATCCCTAAATGGTCTCTTCACGCAAGAAATGTCTCAACCCACGGTCCGTCCTCCCGATGAGCACGAGTAATTCGGAAGGATATGACTGGAACCCAGGGGGCATGCGTCCTGGTCTACTTCGGTAGGAAAACTTTGGGTATAGGGTAGGTTTCCGCGGGAGAATATGACTAGTTTGTACCCCGTCCGTCTTGGAAGAGGGGTTATTCTAGAATAAGATTCTTTTGTCAAAGTTATGTGTTTGGCGCTCGTTGTCACTCACCTTTGTCTATCTCGGTAGACACCGCCGAAGAAATGTTTTGTTTGAAAGATTAATAGAACAATCTTTGGGTAACCTGAAAGAGGTAGGCCTCTCCCGGTAAAACAAATGTTTTATTGGACTAAGAAGGGGTAACCTTGAAATCGTACTTTATGCCTGGGGGCATGCAAACCTTTTGGAGTGCAAGCAAGGGGTGGCTATTTATTTTTTAAATTTTTAGGTCCTCCCTTTAAACCCGTAGGTCTAACCCTTTAAACTCGTAGGATTAGTCGTTTCCGAACTTGCATAACGAAAGGATGCGGGGCATAGCTTTGGTAAGGCGCAAGCTCCATAAAAAATGGCATCTTACATGAGACATTCTTATCATATGACTAGAGTAATCGAGCAGTTTTAGCACATAGTTCATGCTCGTTAAAAAATAAACATAAGATCGAGCAGTTTTAGCACATAGTTCATGCTCGTTAAAAAATAAACATAAGACCGAGCAGTGTTTTTTCCGCATTTAAGCTCGTTAAAAAATGAACTACCCTCCGGTAAATAACCACCGTGAATGTAACATTATCAGCCACTAAAGCCTTGGTCGTGTTTGCACCGTCACCTCCACTTTTCCATTGGCCAATCATTCACCTCCATTTGATTGTTTACCCATTTTGAGGAACAGCTGCGAAGAGTGATTTCACTAGCCATCCTTGTGACACTGCCGTGATTGGAAAATTCCAACCCTTACCTGGAATCAGCTGCTAACCCGTTTTATCACTCGTTCCTCAAAAGACGAGTCTTCTTTAAGCTCTTTTCATCTGACTCGTAAAATATGAAAAGATTGCCGAGTTTTGGCCTTCCAGCTCGTTAAAGCGACCGGAAGTGCTATCCCTCCTCTAGATTTTAATCTTTTTTGACCTGAGGGATTATTACACAAAAAGATCGAGCGCTTGTTTTGTTCGGCTCGTAAAAACTATCGAAAATTCATCCCTTCTGTATTGTTTTATACTTTTTCGGACTTAAGGGATTAGATGACGAAAAAGGACTTTCGGAGTTGACTTTACGTACCTTTTCAGACTCTCTAAAAATGAAAAGGACCGAGTTATCTTTGTCGTTAGACTCGTTAAAAACATTAAATAGCGACAAACTTGTCTTTAGACGAGAACGAGTTTCACTATCGCTAGGCTCATTAAAACATAGCGATGGGTTTGCCCGAAGGGCAAATTATAGAACAAGCATATGTTATCCTCCTCAAGCTTGACAAAAATAAAGAGGTACTGGTCAGCAATGACTGGGGAAAAATTGGGAAGAAACTCAAAGAACTTTATTGGTAGCAAGTCGCTCTTGAACATGACACTTCCAATCCGTGCCAGAGTCGGGTTGGAATGTTTCATTCACCGGTCACATCACCATGGTCTCGCCATACCATCCACCTTTGGGGTAGATGCTACCAATCCATCACATAAGTGTCGCCGATATGTTCAAGAGAAGTCATCCAGAGAAGTCAACCGTGTCCCATCCACTACCATACATTATCCTTAATTCTTTCATGACCGCCACCCTGGACCATATATCATCAGATCGTTTTCACCTCCATCAAAATCATTTGCTCCGTTCCGTGTCACTGATGTGGGATACATTAAGGCCCTCCTTTGACGGATCGCTTCTTGTCGACATCAGCTTATTTTCCAAGAAGTTGATCTAGGGACACCCCCTTCAGTACTTTGAAGCTTGCATGCCTCAATGGCAAGTTTCTCACTTCCGGCGACAGGTATACATCAATGACCTCCGACCGAAAGATTTTGCGTGGTGTTCGACGCCAAGTCCTTTATTCACACCACGTGAATTGTACTGCAGTACCTTGAGGGTCATTATCATTATCGGTGATTCCTCTCGCGCTTGTTAACGGTTTACATCATTGACTGGTAATCAAGCGATGTCTTTCCATGTTCGACTTCAGAAAATTTCTCACATGGATCGACTTGTACTTAGAGTGAAGATCGAACGAGTTTGAAGACCCCGGATCTAGTTTCATCCATCCGGGTTGCGATATATATTCAGGAAAAATAAAGACATTGACATGTACAACATTGCAGCACAGATAATCATCCTACCAAAAGGATGATGATTTCATCAAAATCATCAGTCTACCATCAGACGATTGTCTGTTCTATGTACAGAAAAATGAATTTATAAAGCTGAGCATGGGAATGCCCGCCTCAGCTAGATCATGAAAACAGTATGACAAATAATGTATTGTATTGTATCTTATTACAGGTCTCCTCCCAACATTGAATGAACTTCGGATCCTCCTAATAAAGCATTTCACCCGATAAACGGCCTCATACTTTAGGGGGCAACTGTTATAGACATTTTTGTGCCTTACGGCTATAAGCATGAAATGTCCATAATTCAAGGGATCCAAAGTCCCTAAAGATGTTTTTACAGCTCCTAAAGGAACAAGGTCAACCAATGACAGCTTCTCCCAGAAGTTCTCCACCAAAACCACTCAGAAATAGTCAATTTAGGATCAATTCAGAGGCTCCACTAGCTGCTTGCATTGAAATGCAGAGTCTACACTGGCTAGGTGCACTGCAACGCAGGTGGAAGCACTACCAGGGTGCGCTGAGAGGGAAATGACAAATGGCAAGCTCATTCAACGAGGTGGAAAGACCCTGGAAGCTTCCAGAATCTTCTCCAATGACACTTGCCTCAATGAATTCGACTAGTGATGAGTAAGAGGTTCTCAACCTCCAAGTGGAAGCAAGAACTGACAGAGAGAAGCCACAAGTCAAAACATAAGCTGACTCATCCTCTCTGCTTACATCTATATATGGATCTCTCACCCAGAGGTTCAGGAGGCTGGAATTTTGTACTTTGCAGAGAATTGCTGTTGGTTTGAGATTGAGATTAGTACATAGGGTGATTTATGCTTTGTTGGAGGAGAGGAAGGGATTCCTTTGCTGGGAGGTAGATGCTGGATCAGAACTCACTTGGTTGTATCTCCTCTTGGACTTTCTTACTTTATCAATAAACTACTTGAGTTTCTCCTACATGCCGTATACCAATGATGTTTTGTTATGCTTACATGTTTAGCTTAATCTGATCTTGAGCTTTTTATGAATGTATATCTGTATCTTTGTGTAGTTTCTCTCTCTTGTGATCTTGCAAGAATTCGGTGAAGCTGGGCCGGTGAAGGAGCGAGAAGCTGGGAGCTACTGAAGAGAGGAGTGATTTGGATCGACAAACTAGCGGAAGACATAGGTTAGTTAGATCCTTCTTCCTCATTTACATTTCATAAAGAAGAATACTCAATTAGTTTACCTTGTTTGTTGCTAAGGCACTATCACACCTTAGAGTGGGATAGGGGCATTCCGGATTGGATACTTTTCCCAACAACAGAAGGCTTGTAATAAGTTCCTATTTGAAGGTCAACAAATTGATTATTGTTGGATTATACATAAGATACTATCTTGGATGAATTCCACTTCACATATTGCAGATAAAGTTGTTGATCACTCCTATAGATTGAGGCCCGCCACTATTCATTTCCCCGCTGACTTCTTTGATGGTGCTGCTCAACATGGGAAATGTGGTTGTGGTGTTGTCCTGCGCCTTAATATGGGCATACAATATCCTGTGATGGCATGGTGGCTCTGGATCCAACACTAGAGCCAAAATTATTCCTTTTTGGGGGTTTCTATGGTTTGCACAACACAAGAAAATAACCTCACTAAATATCTATGGGGACTCTAAGGCTCTTATTGATGGTATCAAGGGAACTACATGATTCTTTCCCCCCTTTCTTTTGGGCTGGATTAGGACGATCAAGCACATTCTAGTATCTCTCTCTGCATATACCATCTCTCATGTATACCAGGAATGTAACACAGTGGTTGACAGTCTTTCACAGGTTGGCCTTGGCATATCCTCTTGTTTCTTGCACTATTGATACAAGGTTCACTACTCGGTACTGGCAAAAGGCTGACTCTACCTGCCATGAATCGCTTCGACACTCTACATCAGGATTTTATGTGGGATTTGTACTTTATGATATTCTCCAGTATTTTATGTTTTTCTTGATTTTTCATCTTTAATTTTGGATCCTACAGGAAATATTGTCATTTAAGATCCTATGAACTACATTATATTTTGATTTTTGCAGCCTTTGGCATATACTGGGGCCTTTCTTCTACCTTGGCTCACTTGTTTTCTGGATTAATGAGGCTATATGATACGTATATGTACTATTTTTATTTTAATAGAAGAAATATTTTTTTCTTCTAAAAAAAAAACAATTAAACAGTGAAATTGGCCCACGAATGATTTTAAAATGCCAAAATTGCTATTGAAATATGATCTATACCACAATTTGAGAACTCAAATGTAATTATGTTATGTAATTATGTAAGATTGAATATTTCAATTAATAGAAGGCTCAGGTTTCTTGAAGATGAAAAACTATGAAAATTCTAAGGGCCCTATGAAAAATATTTGATCCCATCATTGGATGATAGAGAACGGATGATGGAGAACATGACTACCTTATTTGATTGCTGTGAAAATGTGGCATGGAGGAGGGAATTTACAATGAATTGCAGAATGCAGAGGGGTAGTCATTTCATGTTCCCATGATCAAGAGCAGTTTTGGCTTCTTTCGTAGAGTCTGGGGAATACCACAATCCAATTAAATTTAATCCCAAGTTAATAAGTCAGCCATATTTATTTGGTGACATCAATTAACTTTTGGTCACATGATCATGGTTCTGAGGAAGACTAAGAGTTAAACTTAATGTTCCAAAAAAGCTTGAGGTGTGATATTTATACTCTCTCGTAATAATTGTGCACTAAGTTTCATTAAAGAAAAGGTAAAGGCCAAGCGAATATACATAAAATTTCAGCTACTGACCACCTAACTATTAAATTGTATTAATAAAAAGAATCCTTATTTTTCTAAAAACTTCATTCTTTCATTAACATAACTAAAGTATCATGGTATAGTATAGTATATTGGTATTTTGGAACACATATTATATGTTATTGGAAATAAAATGATATAAACAAGCGCTACATAGTAGCTACTCCTACCACTTAGTTTAAATATAGCTAAATTGTAATAAAAACACTGAATTCAAATTAGTGTTAAGGTTTAGAATTCCATCAATTTGAATTTTTTGATTGGTAAAGTCCTCATCTGCGCATTAAAGAGCAAGACCCTGATTTCAATGCTTATGCGAACATAGCTTTAAAAAACTATAATATGTTATGCTTGCATTTACAATTGAACTACCTTAGTCATCCAAATTAAGGTTGTCTATCCAAGTCAAGAATTTTTAATATAATTATTAGCTTATAAAAATACATTGATTTATTTTTAAAATTTTAATTTCCTTATGTGTTATCCTACTGGGCGACAAGATAATAATGTAGAAAATTTTAGAATTTCTAAATTGAAATAGTCGATAAATAAATATATAAATATATATATATATATATATATCTATATATATATATATATATATATATATATATATATATATTTTATTTTATTTTTCTGACAAGGTAGACTTATATTTTGATTTATTTATTTATTTTAAATTATAACAAATTAGTTCATTTTCAAATAAGTCAAAATATTTAAGAACAAAGTTTTATAGTAAAAGTTCTTAATGGACCTTTAACAAAATTAATATGAAATTTGAGGAAGAATTTCCACCAAAAAAAAGAATGAGTTTATGACCTTGGTACTTTCCACCAAAAAGAGGAATGAGTTTATGACCTTGTTACCTTGTTTCAATTTTTTAAATTATAAAAATAATTTTGAGATGTTAAACACAATGTATTTGACTGCATTTTATTTTATCTCTTTATTCTCAATTTAACGATAAGTATCAATGCTACATCTCTCGATATTTAATTCTTTTACCAATATACCCTAATAACCATGCACCTTGCTCACCTATACTTTGTTTCTAGTTGGTAAAACTTCATAACCTTCAATGCACAATTTGGTGAAATACTTTTGTTTTTAACCCTAGAAATTCGAAGGGATGCAAGTTTATGCAACTTAGAGGATGAGGAAAGGGTTCCAACTAAGCTCTGGATTACACCTACAACTCTCTATTATCATGTATTATTATTGATTGTACTATTGCTTAGAGCCACACCCATAGAGGAGGTAGAGATCAACCAAAAATTATATATATAGCTTGCAATCAATTAACCATTGTTGCGATAAGAGTAGAGAGGTGTAGTATACAAGTTAGGGTGAGTAAGACATGTCCCATGTGATTGCCTATAAATCAAAATTACAAATATTTTTGGGATGCAAAAAATGAAAAAGCATAAATCATTACTTTAAAGTATGTATGTGTGTGTGGAATCCTTGAGGGCTACCTAAAGTGGTTGAGTTATTTGAGCTACATGTAGGAGGTCTTTCAGTCAATTCCTTCAACTATTGGGCTCTATTGAGTTCCCTATAAACACTAATGGATTTACATTAGATATCATCGATGAAATGTGAGGAAGTGCTCAAGGTTTCCTAGTGATGCTCTCTCTCTCTCTCTCTCTCTCTCTCTCTCTCTCTCTCTATATATATATATATATATATATATATATATATATATATATATATATATATATATATACATATATATATATATATATATACATATATACATATATATATATATATATATATATAGATATATATATATATATATATATATATATATATATATATATATATGTGTGTGTGTGTGTAACCTAACCAAATGTTGAGTTGACATATGAAATCCCCTTGTTTGTGGGACAAAAGACTCCCTCCACAAAACTACTTGATTTCTTAGTTTACAAATGTGCCTTATCCCCATCTAGATTCACACACGTGACTTCCAAGGAGGGAACACATGTTCTACCTAGCTAGACATCAAGTTCACATAAGGAATAAAGGACCCTCTCTTACTACTTAATTTATGAAAGTGTATGTACCTTACCCCCCTCCTCATGCATGTGAACTCGAAGGAGGAAACACAAGTTCTTAATCATTAAGCACACTCGTGATATATATATAAGACTTAAGGTTTAGTTCAATTCATTAAACCATCCACCTAAGGCATATTGTCAACAAGGAAACCATATCTCTCATATTCAAATCTAGATGAGTCCCTTGGGTTTACGAGTTACTATTTCCTTGGTGGTTTAGATGCTCGTCATACAAATATTTTAAAGAAGCAAGGGAGATCCCAAAGATTTTATATATATATATATATATATATATATATATATATATATATATATATATATATATTTAAGTTTTATTGAATGACCCTCTCCTTGAAAAACGTTTTTTCCTCACACTTGATTAGTTCTAGATGCTTTTGTATAAAATTCTCACCCTCCCATGTGGAATCTTCAACGAGTAAGTTCTTCCACTTAATGAGATACTCTAAAATTAATTGATTATGTAGTTTTCGAGTTCTTTTTTCCATGACTTCTTTAGGCTCAAATATGATTTTTCCTTCTTCGTCAAGTTTTGGCAACATTGTTTGAATTGGGAGCTTGTCACCCATAACCTTTTTAAATTATGAAACATGGAAAAGTGGGTGTACTCGAGAAGATGCAGGCAACTAAAATTTGTATGCCATAGTACAAATATTTTGTAACACATTGTAAGGACCATAGTACTTGGGTGATAATTTATTATCCTTCTTAGCTTCCTTGAGGGACATTTTTGTAGCTGTAAAAATACCTAGTCACCTACATCAAAAATTATTTCACTGTGATGTCAATTTTCTTGTTGTTTCATTCGATTCTACGCGAAAGTGAGGTTATCCTTTAAGATTTGGGGAACTTTTTGTTGATGCTCGGTGTGATCTTCCACTGTCTAAACCTTAGAATTTTCTCTTAAATATGATGTTATGGATGGTGGATGATATCCATAAAGTTCCATAAATGGGGTCATTTTTGTTGTAGTATGGAAGAAAGTGTTATACCACCATTCAGCTAGAGGTAACCACTTGACCCATTGTTCTTGTCTATTAGGTACAAAACAATGAAGATATCCTTCCAAACATTTGTTCACTATCTTATTTTCCCAGTCAAATTGAGGATGATAAGATGAGCTATGAGCTAATTCAGTACCAAGACAAGAAGATAATTCCATCCAAAAATTTCTAGTGAAAATGGGAGCTTTGTCACTTACAATAATCTTTGGGTTTCCATGTAGCTTTTGAATTGTTTTCATAAATTCATTAGCAACTGTGTTGGATTTAAAAGGATGAGATAATGCACAAAAATTTGCATACTTGGTAAGTCTATCAACTACCACCCTGATGACACTCTTTCCTTCAGGCTTGGGTAAATCTATGATAAAATCCATCGAGACCTCCTCCTAATGTTGGTCTTGAATGGCTAGAGGTTATAAAATACTTGGGGTCTTAATTGTCTCAACTTTATTTTTTTGGCAAACCAAACATTCTTCCATAAACTTCTGGATATCAGATTAAAGGCCATCCCAAAAAAATTCCTTCTTGGCATTGTGCTAAGTTTTTAGAAATCCTGAGTGTCCTCCTCAAGGGGTGGTGTGAAATTCCAAAAGAATCTTTTGCTTGAGTTTGAAATTCTTACAAAGATATAAGAGATATTTGGACCATAACGAATCATTTTTCCAACTAAATGTGTCAGATGTACTAGGATCTTGCCACAACATTTGGATGAGTTTCCATACCTCTTCATCATTCTTTCATTAATCAATTGCTTTAGTTAGCCAATCAGGTTTAATAAAGAAAATGGCACAAAGCAATGCTTCCAAATCCTCATCCTTTCATAAGAGTGAATCTGCAACAACATTTTTCTTCCCTTTTTTGTAGTTGATTTCAAAGCGATAACCCAACATCTTTGTGACCCATTTTTGTTGCTCTTTTGGAGATAATATTTGTTCCAAAAATTATTTAAGACTATAATGATCTATTTTTACCTTGAACTGTCTTCCCATTAGGTAAGGTTGTCATTGCTTTAGTGCATGTAGTATTGCTAACAATTCCTTCTCATCAATAATTTTGTGTAAATAATTTCGTTTGATTGGATGACTTTAAGAAGTAATGGTTCTTCTTTCTTGCATTAAGAAAATACCAATTCCATTTCCTAAAGAATCACATTCCACAATAAAGGTTTTATGAAATCTGGCATAGTTAAGACTGGTGCTTGGCACATTGCCTCTTTAAGATTTTCAAAGGCCTTAGTTGCTTATGGAGTCCAAGAATATGCATCTTTCTTCAGTAATTTTTTTAGAGGTGTTGCCATTCTCCCATATTCTCAGCAAACTTGCAATAATACCTTGTCAACTCGAGAAATCCTCGAAGATGCTTTATTATTGTGTGGATTTTCCATTCCTTAATGACTTTAATTTTTTTAGGGCCTATGTTAACACCTTCATCAGATATAACAAGACACAAATATTCCATCTTATGGACTCCAAATAAACATTTGGATGTTTTTCATATAATTGTTTCTCCTCCAATAGCTTGAGCACCCTGTCAACATTTTAAATGCAGTCCTTCCAAGACTTGCTATAGATTAGTATATCATTAAAAATTATTAACAAAAATTTTCTAAGGAAGGCTTTGAAAATGGAATTCATCAAACATTGAAATTTGGAAAACATTATTAAGGCAAAAAGGCATGACAAAAAATTCATTATCCTCTTGAGTTTAGAATGTTGTTTTCAGAATTTCTTCAGTCTTCATTCTAATTTGATGATATCCCGAACGGAGATCCACCTTGGCAAAGTAAATTTCTCTGATTAATTCATCCAACAATTCATCAACAAGAGGAATGGGAAATTTATCTTTAATAGTGAGCTTGATGAGCTCCCTGTAATCCAAACACATACACCATGATCCATCCTTCTTGTGCACCAATACTACTGGAGCAGAGAAAGAACTTTGACTAGGTTGAATTATATTGGCCTATAGAATTTCTACAAGCATATGTTCAATTTCACTCTTTTGGCCATTGGGATATCTGTAAGGTCTTATGTTTGGAGGAACACTTCTTGGAATCAAAATAATAGTATGATCATGCTCACAAATAAGTCGGAAGCCTTTTAGAGTCAGAAATACCTTAGAATGAGTGTCCATGACTTTTTGGAGATATGGAGAAATAGATGATTTCAATGTTTGAGCTAGTAGTGAACATAATTGTTCAATTACACCCCATTTTTATTTCTTCAAAAAAAAATTCAATCCATTAGAGATGATTATCTTTCCTGGTTTCCTTGTGACACCCCTTAATTCAACTTTTTTTCCTTCCCAAAATAGAAAATAAAAAAAATCACTGAAAATTAAAATATATTGTCCCCAAAGATTGTAACTATTGGACTCCTTGTACAACATCAAGACCACCCATTGGAATGGAAAACACTAGACTATTCAATACATATTCCCCTATGGTTAGATTGATATTATGGCACTTTCCAGAGAATTTTATAGTTCCTCATTTGAAACTATCACTTGACACTTTGGTGATGGATATAGGAAGCAATTCCATTCCTTGCATATCTTACAATGAATAAAATTATGGGTACTACCTGAATCAATTATCACTATTACATTTTTCTTCTTGATATATCCTTCTATTCTAATAGCTTGAGGAGTGGTAATTCTTGCCAATGAATTACAATATATGGTCATATTAATTTCTTCTTTCTTTGGGGTTGGTTCCTAGTGTGTATCCTCCTATTTTGATGTTTCTTATTCCTTTTCTTCCTCATCTTCACAATCTATGAAAAATCATTTATTCTCAATACATTTATGACCTTTAGTATATTTTCTATCACAACTATAACAAATCCATTTTTCTTTTTTTTCCTCCAATTGTTGTGGTGTCAACCTTGTAGATTGTGGAAGGCTAGGAGAAACAACACTTCCATATTTATAGTTGTGAGTGGTAGACTTCCTTGTTTCCATAGTTTTTCTTTCAAATTTTCTTGCAACGTTGAATGTCCTCTCTAATGAATCAGATTCCCAAAGACAAACATCATGTTAGATGTTATCCTTTAAAGTCCCTATGAGGAAATTAATCCTATTCTCCTCTGGAATATCAACTACCCCGATATTCAATTTTTGGAAGTCCTTAATGTGCTCCTCCATTGAAACCTTTTGTTTGAGATTTATCAATTGGCTAAATGAGGTGTTTCTCTTTGTATCCTCATAATGTGTTATCATTTCCTCCGTAAAAATTGACCAGGTGACAAGGAGCTTATGAGAACAAAGCCATTGATACCATACAAATTGATTGGGTTATAAATATAAAGATGCAATGTGTACCTTTTGTGTGTGTTCCACATCATGGAGATCAAAATATTGCTCCTTCTATAGTATCCATGATACCAAATCCTTTCCATCAAACTTCCTCATATCGATCTTTGAAATGTGGTAGGCACAAAAAATTTTAAGGATGGAAATTTATTTTAAAGTTTAGAAACCTTGGTGAATCTACTAGTACATAATATGCAACTTTTTAAAATGTTTGGTAATGGTTCCATAAAAGTATTCAAAGTTCTAATAATTGTATATAGTCTCTCTATAAAACTTTGGCAATTATTGAGGTAAAACAATTTTATAATATAAAATTTGGGCGAATCATTTTTAGAAAAAATGGAAATTAATGAATCTTTTTTTTGGAAAATGCATGGACAATTAGCCCACTTGTGAATATTAGCCACTAAAATTTTCCCTAGTGGTAGTTATTTAATCCAAAGTTAGAATCTCTAAAATCATGATTAACATTCCCTTTGTTTTTATCATGATTTTCATGAAATACCTTTTCGCCATTAGGAAACATTTCTTGTAGCAGCTTTGTCAAAACCTCGTTCAAATCTTCCATGTCTACTTTTAAACCATTGTTTAAACCATCCATCTTAGCCTCCATGTCTGCTTTTGATACATCCTTGAAACCTTCAATTGATGCAGGAGCATCGGAGCACCCTTAATCAAAATTTAAATTCAAATCTGTGAAAGGGGAAACGTGGAAAATCATTGTAAACTAGGGAAAATTCTGTTTAAACAAAGATAAATTGATCGAATGGATAAGTCTCTAGAAGGCTTGATTAAATGTAATTATCTGCCATACATGAGAACAAAGAGATTTAGGGGTTTGATTGAGCGATTGTGGGAGAAACTCATGGATCTTAAACAATTCCTCCCTTTGTAATTTCCTAGATAAGAGAGCCTGTGTTGTGTGAAAGAGATAGATAGAGTATGAAATGTAGCCGCAGGACAATTTGTGAGTCAAGCTATGAGGCCTTAGCCTATAATCGAGCTCTGTTTATAATTGAAATATGTGTGTTATTATACATTGAGGTGAAATCTAGATTTCGTGTGTCTTTGTATTGTCTACATATACATTCTTTACTGTAAATTGATAAATTGCATGTGCGAGTGTAAGGGATGAAGTTCCTATGAAATTCGCCTTAGACAAAGTATGATAGACATAAAATTTTGTTGTAATCCAAATTCCACCGATAAGCAAATGCGAGATACATCAGATTGGCTAGATTGATGGATAATATTGACGGAAGAGGAATGGCGGAGATTAAAACCATGTGATAGTAGAAGGATGTAGTCTATGAAGACGGTAAGTGATATATTGGATGGTCTCAAAGTGGTAAATGGTATTTCTAAAATTCACGTGATTAACCTTAGAGGGCTACACGTAGCATGAGAAAACTACTTTTCTCGTGCACTCTCGACCTGATATCTGTCGTGCAAGAATCTGCGCGAGATTCCATGATAGTCGTTCGATTGGACAGGTCACATCAATGGTGGAGATCGTCCAGGCTAGTTGTCAAGTAGATGATGTGATAGCCATTGGATCGAGCGAGATTGATCGACGGTGGACATCAACCGAGCTAGTTATATTACGATAAGGGTTTCAGTCGGTAAAGTTATATTATGGTTATGGTTTTTATTTTGTTGTGAAGTCTGCTCATTTAAATGCTTCCGATGTAAATGTGGGCCCATAAGCGACAGGTCCATGCATGAATTATGTAAAGATGCAGTTTTGGTGTGTCAAAGTGGTATCAAAGCAGAAGAGGATTCTTTGTGCAAAAGAAGGAGGTACAGTTATGTTGTATATTGGAAAGTTTGTGGTCTTTATATTGTTGTATAGGTAGCAACAAAAGAAGATGAGAAGATTGCAAAAACCTAGAGCCAGGAGTGCTCAATTGGTTCAAGAAGAGAGAACTAGAGAGATTTCGAAAGACTAAGCTTAGAGGAGAGAAGCTTGGTGAGGTATCTTGTAGCAGGGAGGACTTGTTACTACAGAGGTTTTGTTGCAGCTCACAGAAAGATCATAAAGGAAATTCCACAGAGGATGTGGGTAGAATTTCTAAGGGATGAAGAAGTCATATGAACAGGAAGTCATAGAAAATTTTTGTACCTCGGGAGTCTGATGCAGGAGCATCAGAGCACCCTTAATCAAAATTTAAATTCAAAGCTGTGAAAGGGGAAATGTGGACAATCATTGTAAACCAGGGAAAATTCTGTTTAAACAGAGCTAAATTGATGGTATGGATAAGTCTCTAGAAGGCTTGATTAATTTTAATTATCTTCCATACATGTGAATAGAGAGATTTAGGGGTTTGATTAAGTGATTGTCAGAGAAACTCATTGATCTTAAACGATTCCTCCCTTTGTAATATCCTATATAAGAGAGTTTGTGTTGTGTGAAAGAGATAGATAGAGTATGAAATGTAGCTGCAGGGAAATTTGTGACTCGGGCCATGAGGCCTTAGCCTATAATCAAGCTCTATTTATAATTGAAATATGCATGTTATTATACATCCAAGAAAAATCTGGATTTCATGTGTCTTTGTATTGTTTACATATACATTCTTTACTGTGAATTGATAAATTGTGTGTGCGAGTGTAAGGGACGAAGTTCCTATGAACTTCACCTTAGACAAAGTATGGCAGAGATAAATATGTGTTGTAATCCAAATTCCACTGATAAGCAAACGTGAGATCCGTCAAATTGGCCAGCACGATGGATAATATCGATGAAAGATAAATGTCGGAGATTCAAACCACGTGTTAGCAAAAGGATGGAGCGGTCTACGAATATGGTAAGTGGTATATCGCGTGGTCTCAATGTGGTAAACGATATTTCTAAAATTCACGCGATTAACCTTAGTGGGCGACACGTAGCACAAGAAAACTACTTTTCTCACGCGCTCTCGACCTGATATCAGTCGAGTAAGAATCTATGCGAGATTGCGTGATAGCCATTCGATTGCATCGGTCACATCGACGGTGGAGATCATCCAGGCTAGCTGGCCAGCGAACAATGCGATAACCATTGGATCAAGCAAGATTGATCGACAGTGGAGATTGGCCAAGCCAATTATATTGCGATAAGGGTTTCGGTCGATAAAGTCATATCGCAGTTGCGGTTTTGATTTTGCTGTGAATTCTACTGATTGAAATGCTTCCAATGTCTATGTGGTCCCATAACCCACAGGTCCACGCGTGAATCTCTAAAATCATGATTAACATTCCCTTTGTTTTTATCATGATTTTCATGGAATACCTTTTCGTCATTAGGAAACATTTCTGGTAGCAACTTTGTCAAAACCTCATTCAAATCTTCCATGTATACTTTTAAACCATTCTTCAAACCATCCATCTTAGCCTCCATGTCTGCTTTTGATACATCCTTGAAACCTTCAATCATATCTTCCAGTTCATTTTGGCTTACTCTTTGCAAGAGTGAAATTTTTTGCATTTGGTCTCATAATTTTAATATATCATGTTGCATTTCTTCCTCTTCTTCATGCGCCATAGAAGAGATTTATGGTTTCTTACTATATCTTTCTATCTTTTTGTTTCAAGGAATTTTGGAATCAACATTGATATCTTTGCTTCACTATGCCATTTCAATCACTTCAAACTAATTTTTCAAACAAATGTTATGCAAAATTTAAACAAAATACACATTTTTCTTTTTTTTTAGGAGCTTGACATTGAAACTATTGTATCTCTATAATTTAGGATCTCCAAGGTTTGAAATTTCATCTTATGGTATCCCTCAAATCTTCTTTCCAATGCCACAAGTCAGACCAAGATTTGATTCTCCAAGATACTTGTATGCCCAATCTCCCACGATGAGTTGACTTTAAACTAGTTAAGTAGAGCAAACTTGTAAGGAATTCCATGTGTCATCGTTTCAACCTTCGGCTCTAAAAATGATACACGAAAAACTACAGTCTGTGCAATTTCAGTCACTATTTACAAATTTGAAATTCAATTCTGGTAGAGGAAGTTATGATGACTTTCCCAAGGTCACCTGTTTGAGACTGAATTTTGGAGCATGAAAAAACCCTAACTTCTTTAGACCATTTCTTTGAAAATATAGTGAACCAAGATCTAAAATTTTTACAGGAACTTCATCATGATTTTGGTTCCACATGTCCATAATTTCAGCTTCTGAACCTTTGTAAAAAAACAATATAGAGAAAATTCCAAGATGACCTGTTTGCAACAGCGAAACCCTAGAATCTAAAGCTCTGATACCAAATGTTATGCAACTAGCTCACAAAATAGAAAAAAAGATAGATCAACTATTTGATAAATAGTATCTCCAAGGAGGATACCTCCTTTACATCACATAAATAAAAAATGATACAAATGATACAACTTCCTTGGAATATATAGGAGTTTAAGAGGTCACTATATAATGAGAGCCTACATAACAATAATAATGTAAACTCACAACAATAACCATAGTGGGATTCTCTAGGGAAAAACAATAAGAACATGGGGGATACATGGGCACAACAATAACAATAGGAGGTTACACTAACAATAACAATAAGGCGTATATACTAATATTATAGGCACCTAATAGTTTGTGGTGTACATATTCTTCCTCTATTTCATCTTCTATTAAGGCCCCTATGTGTTGTCCTTACCCTCATTCCTTATTCATTGACTATTTATGGTTAAGTTAGCTTAATGGTATGTTACATCATAATCACATTATTTTGTTATTAAATATTATGTTCCCATTGAGCTGGTTTATCATTCATTGACTCTTTAATGTTGAGAAAGTGTGGAGTTACTTATTTTTCTTAGGTTATTTTTGGAGTTTGGTTCATAACATCTTCATTATTTAAAAATTCTAAAAGGTCATTTTAATATTCACCACAACATGTGATTAAATTCCTTTACTACAAAATATTCTTCCATCCATACCTCTATATTATCAATATGATTAATCTAATAAATATATTTCATCACTTTTATAGTTTAGAATATTAATTTCATATAAATAGTATATTTATTTTATGTCTTCTTTGGCAAGAGGTTAAACAACAATTAAAGTTAAAATCTAGTCTCTTGTTAAGGACCAAGGCTAGACACCATTAGAAACCACATGAGTCCACTAGAAGAATCCTCAATGATGACTACAAGAGAAGTTGGCCTTCTTGTAGGTTACACTATCTAGCCTAAAACTACCTTTTGGCCAGATACTTTTTATTAATTTAGATTGCATTGTTAGGAAAGGCACTTCAAATGAATTTGCCTTAACTTTTGATTACCTTCTCTACCAATCCACCTTACCAACCTATAGAACTCACCTTACCCTACTTTTTAATGCCCCAAACTTACAACAACATTTTTCCCTATAGGAAGTTCTAAAACTATTTTCTATTGAGTAAAAGCTTGTATTCCTGAGACATAAGGAAACAAGTTAATTTCTTAAGACCTAAGGCATATGGGAGTGGAATTATACCCTTCTATGATTGACCAATGAATCATTTCAAGTGGCATAATTTTCCTTCAAATAATATTGTTGAGTTAAATTAGGTTTATGAATACCATTATTACCACCTGACAATTGAGTTATGATAAGATTTTCATATATATATATATATATATATATATATATATATATATATATATATATATATATATATATATATATATATGATTTTCACATATAAAAATAATTGTAACTTCTCATTGATCTGAGAAAAATAAATCATATTGTTATGAAACCAGCTCACAAAAAGATAGAAAAGATAGATCAACGCCTTAGAATTCAACCTCTTCGAGGGGGCAACCTCCTTTACATTACATAAATGAACAATTCTTGGATGATTCAAATGACAAAACCTCCTTTCTATATATAGGAGTCTAAGGAGTTACAATATAACCCAACCAACCTAACAATAATAATATAAAGCCACAAAAATAACAATAGAGGGGTTCTATGGGGCACAATAATAAAAATATGGGGACAATAGGGGCACAACAATATCAATAAGGGATACAACTACAATAGTAATGGGGTAATCACTAGTATTATAGGGTCTTATCATGCCCCTCTCCTTCAAAAAAAGTTTTGTCCTCAATGCTTGAGTAGTTCTGGATGCTTCTGTATAAAATTCTCATCCTCCCATGTGGAATCTTCAGCGGATAAGTTCTTCCACTTGATGAGATACTCCGAGATTGATCGATTTCGTAGTTGTCAAGTTCTTGTTTCTGTTATTGCTTCCGGTTCCAATATAATTTTTCCTTCCTTGTCAAGTTATGGCAATATTATTTGAACTGGGAGCTTGTTGCCTATAACCTTCTTTAAACATGAAACATGGAAAACGGGGTGTACTCGAGATGCTGCAGGAAGCTCCAATTTGTATGCCATAGTACCAATCTTTTGCAACACCTTGTACGGACCATAATACCTTGGTGATAATTTATTATCCTTCTTAGCTTTCTTGAGGGACATTTGTTTATATGGTTGTAGCCGTAGGAATACTCAATCGCCTACATCAAAACTTCTTTCGTTGCGATGTTGATCTGCCTGTTGTTTCATTCTATTCTGTGCCAACACGAGGTTATCCTTTAAGAGTTGGAGGACTTGTTGTTGATGTTCAATGTGATGTTCCATTGCTTGAACCTTAGAAGTTTCTCTTAAATATGATGTGATGGATGGTGGCTGATATCGATAAAGTGCCATAAATGGGGTCATTTTTGTTGTTGTATTGAAGGAAGTGTTATACCACCATTCAACAAGAGGCAACCATTTGACCCATTGTGTATGTTTATCAGATACAAAGCAACGAAGATATCCTTCCAAACATTTGTTTATTATCACAGTTTTCCCATCAGATTGAGGATGATAAGATGAGCTATGAGCTAACTGAGTACCAAGATGAGAAAATAATTTTGTCCAAAAATTTCTAGTGAAAATGGGATCTTTGTCACTTACAATAATCTTTGGGTTTCCATGTAGCTTTTGAATTGTTTCCATAAATGCAATAGAAACTATATTGGCTTTCAATGGATGTGATAATGCACAAAAGTGTGCATACTTGGTAAGTCTATCAACTACCACCATGATGACACTCTTTCCCTCAGACTTGGGTAAACCGGTGATAAAATCCATTGAAACCTCCTCCCAACATTGGTTTGGAATGGATAAAGGTTGTAATAGACCCAGGGTCTTAATTGTTTCAACTTTATTTTGTTGGCAAACCAAACATTCCACCACAAACTTTTGAATATCTGATTTAAGGCCATCCCAAAAAAATCCCTTCTTAACTCTGTGGTAAGTTTTTAAAAATCCTGAGTGCCCTCCTAAGGCAGAAGTGTGCAATTCGATAAGAATCTTTTGTTTGAGTTGCGAATTCTTACAGAGGTATAAGCGATCTTTGTACCATAACGAATCATTTTTCCAGCTAAATGTATCAGATGTACTGGAATCTTGTTGTAACTTTCGAATAAGTTCCCACACTTCTTCATCAT
The DNA here is from genome assembly GCA_031772625.1 of Pinus tabuliformis. NCBI lineage: Eukaryota > Viridiplantae > Streptophyta > Pinopsida > Pinales > Pinaceae > Pinus > Pinus tabuliformis. The sequence continues at coordinate 234,458,584 of CM062820.1, read as the reverse complement.
TCTTCCACTCCTCCCTTGCTTCATTTATCCAATCTGGTTGGATAATAGAAATGGCACACAACAATGCTTCCACATCCTCATCCTTTCTTGAGAGTGCATATGCCACCACATTTTGCTTCCCTTTTTGTAGATTATTTCAAAGTCATAACCCAACATCTTTGTGACCCACTTTTGTTGCTCTTCAGAGGATAATCTTTCTTCTAAAAAATATTTAAGGCTATCATGATCCGTTTTTACCTTGAAGTGTCTTCCCATTAGGTATGGTCGCCATTTCTTAAGTGCATGTAATATTGCCAACATTTCTTTCTCATAAATAGCTTTGTGTAAAAACTTTCCCTTGATTAGACGGCTTTCAAAAGCAATGGGTCTTTCATCTTGCATTAAAACAACACCAATTCCATTTCCTGAAGCATCACATTCCACAATAAATTTTTTTGTGAAGTCCAGTGTAGCTAAGACCAGTGCTTGGCACATTGCCTCTTTAAGATGTTTTAAGGCCTTTGTTGCTTCTAGAGTCAATGAAAATGAATCTTTCTTCAATAACGTTGTCAGAGGTGCGGCTATTCTCCCATAATTCTTAACAAACTTGCGATAATACCCTGTCAACCCGAGAAATCCTCACAAATGTTTTATGGATGTGGGGATTTTCCATTCCTTAATGGCTTTAATTTTTCTAGGGTCTAACTTAAATCCTTCATGAGATACAATATGACCCAGATATTCCACCTCTTGTACACCAAAGAAACGTTTGGATCTTTTTGGATATAATTTTTTTCCTCCAATAGTTGTAGCACCCTATCAACATGTGCAACATGAGCATTCCAAGACTTGTTGTAGATTAGTATATCATCAAAAAATACTAACACAAATTTTCTAAGGAAGGGTTTGAAAATGGAATTCATCAAACCTTGAAATGTAGAAGGTGCATTGGTAAGGCCAAAAGGCATGACCAAAAATTCATAATGACCCTCATGAGTTCTAAATGCTGTTTTTGGAATGTCTTTAGTCTTCATTTGATTTGATGATATCCTGAACGAAGATCCAACTTGGTGAAGTAAATTGATCCATGCAATTCATCCAATAATTCATCAATGATAGGAATGGGAAACTTATCTTTAATAGTGAGCTTGTTGAGCTCCCTATAATCCGGACACGTGCACCATGATCCATCCTTCTTGTGCACCAATACTACTGGAGCAGAGAAAGAACTTTGATTACGTTGAATTATACTAGCCTCTAGCATTTATGCAATCATACGTTCAATTTCACTCTTGGGCATAGGGATATCTGTACGGACTGATGTTTGGAGGAACACTCCCTGGAATCAGATGAATAGCATGATCATGATCACGAATAGGTGGGAGACCTTTGGGAGTCTCAAATACCTTGGAATGATTTTCCAAGACTTTTTGGAGATCTGGAGAAATAGATGATTCCGATGTGGAAACATCTAGCGAACATAATTGTGCAATTACACCTCTTTGTTCCTTTTTTAGAAGCTTTGTCATACCGTTAGAGTTGATTATCTTTCTCGGTTTCCCTGCAATACCCCTTAATTCAACTTCCTTTCCTTCCACAGAAAATTTCATGAAAAGTTCTTGAAAATTAAAAGCTATTGTACCCAAGGATTGTAGCCATTAGACTCCTAGTACAACATCAGCAACTCCCATTGGAATGGAAAGCATTGGGCTAGTCAATACATATTCTCCCATGGATAGCTTGATATTATGGCACTTTCCAGAGCAATTTATCATTCCTCCATTTGCAATCATCACTTGACACTCTGGTGCTAGATATAGGAAGAAATTCAATTCCTTTGTTACCTTACAATGAATAAAATTGTGGGCACTTCCTGAATCAATCAACACTATTACCTTTTTCTTCTTGATTTGTCCTTCTATCTTGATGGTTTGAGGAGTGGTAATTCCAGCCAATGCTTTACAAGATATGGTTGGATTCATTTCTTCTTTATCTAGGCTTTGTTCCTCGAGTATATCCTCTTCCTTTAACCTTTCTTGCTCCTTTTCTTCTTCCTCTTCACAATCTATGTAGAATAATTTCTTCTCAGCACACTTATGACCTTTAGTGTATTTTCTATCACAACTGTAACAAAGCCCTTTTGCTCTTTTTTCTTCCAATTGTTGTGGTGTCAACCTTATAGGTTGTGGAAGGCTAGGGGTAACAACACTTCCATCTTTATAGGTGTGACTGGTATGCTTCCTGGTTTCCATAATTTTTCTTTCCATTTTTCTTGCTAACCTGAATGCCTTCTCTAATGAATCAGGTTCCCAAAGGAAAACATCATGTTGGATATTATCCTTTAAAGTCCCTATGAGCACATCAATCCTATGCTCCTCTGGAATATTTTTACCCTTATGTTCAATTTTTGGAACTCTTCAATGTGCTCCATTATTGAGCCCTTTTGTTTGAGACTTATCAATTGGCTATAAAAAATGTTGCTTTTTGTATCCTCATAATGTGCTGTCAATTCTTCTGTAAAAATTGCCCAAGTGATAATTTGTTTACTAGATCAAAGCGATTGATACCATACAAACTGATTTGGTTCCAAATATAAAGTTGCAATACGTACCTTTTGTGTGTTTTGCACATTATTGAGATCGAAAAATTGCTCCATCTGTAATATCCATGTTGCGGGATTCTTGCCATCAAAATTCCTCATATCGATTTTTGGAATATGGTGGGTCTTCGATCCAACATTAGAGTCTATGGAATCATGATTAACATTTCTTTTGTTCTCATCATGAGTTTCCTTTACTACCCTTTCACCATTAGTGACCATTTCTTGTAGCAACTTATTCATATTTATCTTCAATTCTTCCATGTCTGTCTTCAAATCCATCTTCAAATCATCCATCTTAGCTTCCATGTCATTCATCTTAGCTTCTACGCCTTTCTTTAAAAAATCCATTTTAGCTTCTACGCCTTTCTTTAAACCATCCATCTTAGCGTCTACATCTTTCTTTAAACCATCCATCTCAGATTCTGTTCCTTTTTTTACAAGTGACACTTGGTGCACTTGGTCTCGTAATTTTGATATATCATGTTGCATTTCTTCCTCTTCTTCATGAGTCATGCTAGAGCTTTCAGGTTGCCTACTAGGTGTTTGCATTTTCTTTCCTCGGGGCATCAATTATCGATAATAATGCTTTACTATGCCCTTTCAATTCCTTCAAACTAATTTTTCAAACCAAGCTTATGCAAAAATTTAAAAAAAACTACACACCTTTTTTCACTTTGTAGGAGCCTGAGATTAAATCTAATATATCTCTGTAATTCGGATCATCCAATTCTAAAAATGTGATCTGTAGTAGCCCTCTACTTGCTCTTTCGAAAGCCACTAGTCTGATCCAAATTGGATTCTCCAAGAAACAGATATGCACAATCTCCCACAGTGACCTAATTATAGACTAGTTCAGTAGAACGAACTTGTACAACGTGCCACGAGTCACTGTTTCGACTTTTGGCTCTAAAAAATACATATAAGAAACTAAAGTCCATCATCTTTCTGTAGGTTCTTACGAAATTTCAATCCAATGCTCAGAAAGAAAGTTATGATGATTTTCCCCAGGTCACCTATTTGGAATGTAATTCAGGAGTCGACAAAAAGACAAACTTCCTCAGATCATATCTCTGCAAAGATAGCGCGAAAAGCTCTGAAATTCGGACCTGAGATTCAGTGCGACTTCTTCTCAAATGGGTTTTTTTTCGCTTTTGAAACATCGCAGAAAAAAAGTTATAGAAAAAATGCCACGATGACCTATTTGGAGTAGCGAAACCCTAGAATCCAAAGCTCTAATACCAAATGTTATGAAACTAGCTCACAAAAAGATAGAAAAGATAGATCAATGCCTTAGAATTCAGCCTCTTCAAGGTGGAAACCTCCTTTACATTACATAAATGAACAATTCTTGGATGATTCAAATAACAAAACCTCCTTTCTATATATAGGAGTCTAAGGAGTCACAATATAACCCAGTCGACCTAACAATAATAATATAAAGCCACAGAAAGAACAATAGATGGGTTCCATGGGGCACAGTAATAAAAATATGGGGACAATCGGGGCACAACAATATTAATAAGGGATACAACTACAATAGTAATCGGGTAATCACTAGTATTATAGGGTCCTATCACATATTCTAAGATATCATTCATAAAAGAAATATAATAAAATTTATGAATATATATTTAAAAAGTAGTAATATAATGAAGGAAAAATATATCAAGTCTAATGGGAAAATAATGCGCAAACCCTCATTTCTCCGATTGTTCTTTTTTGACATCAATTCATGCCTCAGAGAAAGTTCCATGGGGAATATTTACTTGTATCATTCGAAAGAAAGAAGTATCATCTACTTAATAGAATTAATATTTCTAAATTTAGAGCTTTGCTTCATTTCTCCACTTGACTTTTATTAATTAAAACCTCTTTCAAGGGGAAAATCGCAATATTCATTGTTTCTTCTTTGTCATCCGAGAGAGTACTTAATTTTTAAATTAAACTTGCACCTTGGACAATATTGATATTTTTCATTATATCTAATTTTTGTTAATTTTTCTATTGAAAAAATGATTTCTCAGAGGATTACAATTTTTTTGGTTTGGAGTTGTACCCTCTTCATTTTGGGTAAGGTTTTTCTAGTGGAGAAAAATAATGAAGTTGACTTATTTCTTGCTTTATTTCACAACAAAAACATGTATTACCATAATTTACATGATGAATATTCATATAATTAATCATGGAGTTGCTTCAATCCTCCATCCATTTTCATTAACAACCATTTCCCTCGCCACCATTTACATGATGAATATTCATATAATTAATCATAGAGTTGCTTCGATCCTCCATTCATGTTCATTAAGAACCATTTCCCTCATAGGAGGAGTATTAATACATTTATTCTTTTATGTGGCAAGTAAGTCTTCAACGTTTCAATTCACACTCTCATATGAGTATTGATATATCTATGTATCTAATGTTTATTGATTTTAATATTTTATTAACAAAAAAATAGTTAGTAATATTATCATAATTTTTTTTTTTAATTTGAAGTTCTAATATTCTTTAATATATGTTAAATAATTCAAATTAAAAAAATGCTCCTTATCTTATAATTTTTATAGAAGTAAGCATTTCCTTATAAAAAACATACTTATGACCATATATGAAATATTTAAGAGCAAGTAAAATAACATAGAATACAAGACATTTTTCTAAAATTTATTTTTAAACCAAAATTACTTTAAATTAATATAATAACATAGTATAAAGAAATGCTTAACCTAGTCCATTAAAAATATTTCTATAATTTCATAAGAATAACAAAATAAATTGAAATAAATAAAATAATAACTAATTCTTATAAACTCCATAGTAAAATTAATGTGACTCTCAAAACTTGTGAAAATGAAAGTTTCAGCTTTTTAACCCAAAAACAAATTACAATGAATTTTTTTTCCCTTAAAATCCTTCGCATATTCTAGAAATAGATTCTATTTTCAAAAGATTTATCACAAAATCAACCCAATAAATCCTTTAATCCAATAATTATAAATAACTCCTGACCAATTTTAGCTACAATAAACCAATTTAATCTTACTAAAAAAAGAATTATTATTTCTTTAAAAAAAAAATTACACAACATTTTAAATATTTTGAAAGTATAATATAATATAATGTTTCCTTCACTAATTTTGACATGCATGGAATATGCATGTGGTTTCTTAGTTGTGATCTGTATTTGCCATGGTTGCTTGGATTGACAATGGATTTCCTAGCCTTGCCATTTCCTCAATAGCCATGGTGATTATGGGTTTACTTTCATTGTTTGTTTTTGGTTGGTTCTCATGTTTCCTTAGCTTGGGTTGAGTTACTAGTTCCTAGAACCTTGGTTGGACAAACACTCTGGAGCCCTGTAGCAACTTGGGTTGAGTTACTAGTCCCATAGCCTTTGTTGGAAAAACACTCTGGATCCCTTGGTGGGTTGAGCTACTAGTCCTAGAGCCTTGGTTGGACAAACACTCTGGAGCTCGATGACAACTATGGGTTGAGTTATTAGCCCTGGAGCCTTGGTTGGAACAAATGCTCTGGAGCCCTGGATGGTTAGGATAGAGATTGGCCGGATGATGATTTTGTGATGTCCAGCCGTGAGGTGGAATAACCATTTGATGGGTTGAGGTGGATGGCCTTTGGAAGCCCTGGTTGAGTTTTGATTGTTGTTTTCTATGAGATCCCAAATTCATCTTTGGAATATAGCATGGGGTTGAATGGCTGAAGATAGATTTGGCTCAGTAATTCTACGGTCGAGTGGAACGTGGAAGTCCCATCCCAGATTTTGATTGTGCATCATTAATGAAAGTGTTGGACACCTAATCCTCTAAGGGTTGGTGTGGGAGCTGAACAACCAAAGGGAGTCCAAGGGACCACTTGGAATATGAAACCAAGGGTCATTCCTATGTATTATAAATATGTATCATTGTGAATAAGGAAAACAATCTAGTTTTTATCTTTCATATTACCTCAACCATGTATGTGTTTAACATGGTACCAGAGGAGGACTATTATGTCCTGCTTTAATTTCAGCCCCCTGTGGTGTGGCCTTTCTTTTCCTACTATGTCTGCTTATTTCATTGTTGGGCCTCTGACATAGAAATGCTCCTCCCTGAGAGCTATCTAGGCTATTATTCACATTGTCATCTTTGTATTACCTGGCTATACCAACATTGCATTCATTGCCCTTGTCAAAACTCTTTCAAATTTCACCTATCAAAGTGTTGCTTGTGACAATGCACTAGAATGAATGAATAATGAGGCCCTAATGCTACCCTAACCATGTGTTTTTCTCTACATATCAACTATGCCTGTCAGAATTGAACTTAAGCATTTTCTCTCTATGTGACTTAGCTGAAATCAATTTTAAATCCACGTGATGTACATCCCAAGCTCCATCGTTGAATTCTCTACACGTCGAACAATCTCCAACATTTCTGCATGCACTGTATTGAATGTTGAAGCATCTCTGTGAAGTATTGGAGACAGTGCGATGAATGGAATGATTTTTTGTGTCAAATGACTACCTAGAGGTGTTGAACGATGTGATTGCAGTTCAATGGCATGTACGTGACTGTACATGTTAAACCTCGTGCTTCATCCATGACTCTCCTCCATGTTGCAACATCAAGATGAGACCAGGAAGATCAGATGCCAGGGATGTCTCCAATAGCTTCATTTTCATAGCTTGTAGATCCATAGGTTTGAGACGAGTAAGTTATCGGTTGTGTCTGTGGAGGTGTGAGGATGAACATTATCACCACAATTTTTTATAAAAGTCTCTAACAAAGTCAGTGCAAGAATCTGGATCTTGGGGTTCTTATTTCTGATGTGCTTCTTGATTGATTTAATGACTTCTCCTTAAATAAACACTGGTATGAGCTTCCTATGCTCTAGCTTTCATAGGTCATCCTTGACAATTGTTGCAGTAACGTGTTTGTGCTTAATCCTCGACCTACCACTCTGCCACTTTGAGAAATCTTGATATCCCTATCAGTTTACCAAATCTGCATCTGTTACCTTGCATGCAGTCAGAAAACCTTTGCATTCCTCAACTAGCTAGCAGAAAAGGAAAATAGTGAACCATGTGAAGTAAATCCTGATGATGGAGGTAGAATGACGGTGTCATGTTCTTTATTCCTCGTCACTTGACAAGCTTTGTCTTGGTTGCTCTTGTAAGAAGAATGCTTGACGTCCTTCTCGCCAGAGTCAACAGGTTATATACTCCAACTCGTCATCTCTTGCTTGCTTGATGACTGCATAGAACTAGCGAATAACAATGACTTGACCCTATTTCACGCGGGTAGTGCCATTTTCAGTTACAGATAACAACCCACTTTGAAATTCATGTCCGAAATTGAGAAAGGGTTTATTCAAATTCGCTGGACAACTTTCCATCGCTTTTATTTCTTTTCCACTATAGAGACCGAGTTCAGCTTGGACTTTGAATTCAGGAATTGAGGGGCATGAGAGGGAATTTTTCTCCACAAACCGACTTTCAGCGTTTTGGTGCAAAGCTTTCAGATGCCACCTGGATACTGGATTCATCATTGGAAAAAGGAAGTAAAATTTAATGCTTCGAGCACAAGTTGATCAGGAAATTTCTCCTTTCATAATTTTCATGAATTTTTGACAATGCAAATTAAAGTCTGTTCAAAGTAGGGAGAACTATCATTTTAATGAAGTTAGGGAAATTTTACCTCTCATGCAGAATTTCTCCTTTTAGATTTCTGTGATTTTTTTCCAGGAAAATTAAATATATGCGAAGTAGGGAGAACTGAAATTTTGTTGAAGATAGAGCAACTTTACCTCTCCTACATAAAAGAATAGAGTTCTCATAGGCTTCTCATTTTCAGTTTCACACACAATTCAATGGCAGGGTACACATAAAGTGTAGCCTCTCTAGTATTTTTGAGATTTTTAACTCCTAAGTTTGCATTACGAACAACTTATATGGTGCTACAATTGAATTACGTGCGTTAAGTGGTGAATAATTTGGTTATATGCCTCTGCATTGTTTGTATGCCATATTGGTTGCCCAAAGCTCCAGCGTTGTTCTTTTTTCCGTTGAATATTTTTCATTTGCGTTGAATTGAGGTCTACTCAATAAAAGGTTGAAGGGAATCTACTGAATGAAAGGTTGAAGGGAATACTGAGTTATTTGGATACTGAAATTTGGTATTGGAGCAGAGAGCCATCACTTCTGCAACCTCCTTTTCACTACTGAATTTAAGTATCAAATATCATTCAACATTTGAAGGTGGTTGGGTGCTCTTGTGTTGCCTCAGGTGGAGTTACAAAAATAAAAATAAAAGAATTGAACTTTTTAAATGGCTAAAATTGAAAATTTAATAGAGTTATTGAGAACTTTAATCCTTTCAATGGTTGAAAGAATGATTATAGTCAACAAATGCACTCTCACAGATATTCAAACCTCTCTACAAAATGCATAAGAATAGATTGATTTTTTACAACTTGAACCTCAGCTACAGCAAGAGGAGTTACAAAAGTATAGTCATGATTCTCAACTTGTCTTTGTTTAGGACAATTCTTTGTTTGAGACACACTCCCATCAACAACCAAAAATTGATCAAATCATTGAGCCCCTCTCAGGAGAAGTTGTACATGCAGATGCAGAAATTTAGTCTACACTTCCCAAGTCAGTCATCATATCTTGGGAAGAGCTTGTCTACAACAAGCACAAAACTGGTCTTGGATATGACAAAGGACGTGTCCTTTCATATTCCAGATTACTCAAAGTCCATAGAGTTTAAGAGTGTTGGATTTATTCATGATAATTCACCTTCAGCTATTTCAGATTTTGTTCCTTTTCCACAGTAGCAACAATAGAATGTTAAATGCCAACATTGTGACCAAGTTGGCCATGTGAAAGATCATTGTTTTGATCATCATCCATGTAAGCACTGCCTTAAAACTAGTCATTATTCAAACAGATGCTTAAAAAACAAGTATGTTGCAAGAACAAAGATTCATCTTGGATGGATCACTTCTTGGAAATGGGCTTCAGCAACCAAGAAGATATTTTAGTCATATGTCAGAACTTGTTCTAGTGTATTGATCAATCTTGCAGTTGAGTTTCCTCCATCATCTCACCTTCTATCTGACAGCAGGGGAAGTGATGGTCATCTACAAGCTTCAAAGCCACATCAAGAAAGCCTGAGCCACAACCTGACATACCAGATTCATAGTTGTAGCCAGAGAAAAAAACGCCCCTGAGCATGCCTTCAGTTGGTGATGCCTCTTCAAATAATTAGGGACACTTCCTCTAGCATAAGGCTTCATCTTCTTTCTGGTTTTGGAAGAGTTCTAGGAATTGAATTGAGCATTCTAGAGTTGTTGGTCATCCTTAAACCATCACAGGTTGAGACCTCCCTTTTTAGGTTGAGGTTCTCCATATTTATGTAGGGTGATACCTCCCTTTTAAGGTTGAAGGTTTCCCTCTTCAAAACATCAAAAGGACTTCCTCTAGCGAAAGACCTTGGCTTCTTTCCAGGCCTAGAAGAGTTCTGGGAACTACACTAAGCATTCTAGTGTTGGTGGTCATCCTTAAACCACCTCCCTTGATACCAACATTTCAAGCAGCACATTCAGCCTAGTGTTTCCATGCATTTTTTCATGTTTTGTATTATAGCTCTCTTCTTGGACTCATACATAGCCCTTTGGATTGGCGGGGAATGTTGGACACCTAATCCTCTAAGGGTTGGTGTGGAAGATGAACAACCAAAGGGAGTCCAAGGGACCACTTGGAATATCAAACCAAGGGTCATTCCTACGTATTATAAATATGTATCATTGTGAATAATAAAAATAATCTAATGTTTATCTTTCATATTACCTCTTCCATGTATGTGTTTAAAAAAAGGTTATTTCTCCTTGTATTTCTATGAGAATTTTGATGGATTGTATGTGGTTTATATGGTTGTAATTTCATGAGTATTTGTGTCCCTATTATGTTGGTTAGGTATGTGTTTTACGATAACATCCATGTATGGCTTTCCTCATGTTTTTACTTGTAATCAAATGATCAATGTATCTATGATCTAGTGGATGGAATGGAAGTTGATGTGTTCAGGCATCAATGGTTCTTAGCAATTCTCAGCTAAGTATGAAACCCCTATAATGAGAACTGCTAAATAAACCTATAGATTACACATTTGCAATATGTTTGACGAAATGCCTGTCATGGGTAGTAGGGGTCCAGTCAAGGTCTTGAACAAGTATTTTCTTTAGTATTTTCATTTCTTTTTTGTTTTACTAAACTAAAGAGATGGGTCAATTCTGGGCAGTGACTTGGACTCTAGGCCTATAAAAGTGGCTGAAATCCCAGAGTCACTAGAATAGCACTGTTACACAGTAATTTTTCACCATCCCTGTTACTCCTCTTGTCGTACCTTGGAGGACTCATCTCGGGAGTTATAAGAAGTGACAAAGTCTATAAACACTTGCATTATGTTCCCCTGAGTATGTACTCCATGTTCCCTGAAGACACCTTCTGCAGATTATCCCTGAAAAGTGCTCTTTTTCCATTGGCGCAAGTCCACAGTATCTTACCCGCGCCAATCATGGAGATCCTCAAAAGAGGGCGCGACCATTGGCACTCTGTCTTAGAGCAACAGTCGCGCCAACCAAGTTTAGTCATGCTTTTTGCCTTAACGCACGCCCGACTGTTGTTTCCTTCATTACATGGAGCTTTTTTGAGGATAAAAAATCAGCTTTATGTCGAGCTCTATCCTATCTCCATCTTTAATGGCTTTTGGGGATAATGTTAATCCACAAAAGGTGTCCCGGTTCATCGTATCCTCCTCCCTTCTTCATCTATATAAGCTTGTCATTATGCATTGGACAAGCTAGTGATAGTAGTGATAATCGTTAGTCATGGAGTGTTAGATGTTGAGTTCTTGAGTTCTTGGAGGAATGTTAGTGAGAGCTAGAGAGGTTATGCTACCGGAGAGGAGATGCATTGCAAGACACATATAGTTACTCGCCCAGCCAGGAGAAGGGTCGACGTCAGAACAATGGTTGTAACTTTTCCTGTTTATTATTAATTGATGAGCGACTGCTATTATAGTTCCAATCTCATTGTCTATTATGGTGATGTGTTGATTTATTTCCTTTCTGACTGAAATATAGTTGTGCCTTGGTAGCCTTTATGTTGGTATCTGTCTCTTCCTTTGCATGTGCAGGTGTTCGTTTATGATCTGTTGGAGCAAGGGAGCGGGGATATCAACTCTGCTTCAATCATAGCGTTGGACTCCAGGTTGGTCTTCTTGATTCACCTTTGATGCATAACTAGGAACTTGCATAGTAGCGTGGTTTGATTGTGGCTAGTTCTGTTATAGGCTAGTAGGATCGCCTCTGTCCGCAGAGGGGATTTACCTACACAACAATTTGGCGACTCCACTGGGGAGAAGCTAGTTGATTTTTGTCTTGCATGTTAATTTTCTTCTGCTTGCTTGAGTGAATGAGCTTCCTGAGTCAGTTTTGAGTTTATTCTTTACTGTTTGACCCATCTAAGCACTGTCAACCCAACCTGACGTCGTATTATTTATTTTTCTAGCCGACAAGATTAATTGGCGCGGTTATTTCTCTGACAGTCGCGCCAGTTGGCGCATGTTGCTCAAAAGAAACTCGCGCCAATACTGTGGTAGCGCAAGTTGCAGGCTGACAGTCGCGCCAGCCCTGTAAATTTTGCCTGTGTATGGGTGGAAAGCTCTTTCAATCTCTTTTTATATCTCTTACAGCCTCTGGAAGTGTGTTGAACCTCTGCTTGACTGGTCTTAGCCTTCATCCTTCAGCTGTTTGCTTATTTCTATTGATTTTCGTCTCAGCCCTAGGATATCTAGTGACTTTGCATGTCTAGCCTTCTGTGGGAAGTTTCGATCTCTTGATTATCTAGTCAGCTTGTTGGTTGTGTTCTGCACCTATCCAGTGATTTGTTAAAGCTTGGTCTTCTATACTCTGAGTGCTTCACTTCTAGCCTCTTTGGATTTCACTTGATTTCATTCAAACTTAGATTACATGGTTCAGTGAAAGTCTTTTGTGTTTTTCCTTGCTTGCATGGTTCATTTTGCTGTTTCAGAACTGGTTCTATTTCATTGAGTGAACTTGGATTGTGCATATCTCTTAGAATTTGTTTACATGCATCATGCCATCTTAAAGGAGAGAAAAACAAAAAATCTTTTGCATCATAGTAGTTAGGATTTATTGTTATTTGTTACTATTAAAAAGGAAAAGAAAAAATTTCGTTTCTTGTTATTAGCTGCATTAGGATCTTTGTTGTTTGTTGCGTGATCATTTCATTTGTGAAAAGATCTCAACCCTCCTGTAGATAGAATTCATCGAATCAAATGATATAATTTTGGCTTATAGTTTGCATTTAAGAAGTTTTTGAGATATCACATACGGTAGGACCAAAAACTGAAACATAATCGAAGATAAACTTTAAAATGAACTCAATGAACATAACAACGCATTGGAACATAACGTAAATACTCTAGAGGTCTAGGTTAGAGACGTGTTCCGGCGTCTTTAAACCTGGTAGTTTATCGTCGAGTGGTTGGGTGATTCCTCCACGGTGAAACAATAGGTGCCAATACGGACTGTGCTCCCACGTACCGTCGCGTATATATTGGGAGACCCCTATAGGAATAAAGCCTTTATCCATAGGAAGCCGTGTCAGCCGCCCTACGATTCGCAATGTAGTGAACACAGCATTCACGAAGATTGACCACCCGTACCCTAAAAAGTATTCTGTGGTTTTGCGAAAAGTTTGGCACACCTTCTACCTAGAATTCTAGAGCAGTCGCTTTTTATCCTTTTCGGACTCCCTAAACAAAAAGGTGCCTGTGAGCGTCTTGTCACTTCGTGCTCATTAAATATTCGAAGGAGACTAGAGTCATCTTTTATCCTTTTCTCGACTCTTAAAAAATGAAAAGGTTAAGTTCAGTGTCTTAAAATTTATTGGCCACGATAACATCTACCCAATTAGATTCTGTTTGCGTTAGCTTGAGTAGGATTATTTCTCGTTCAATGGCAGCCTTCCCGGCACCCACCGGTCAAGGTGTTCCTCCTTATGGGAACCCTCGTCCATTTCCTTCTGTTGGAAATGTCGGTGTTCAGTATATCGCAACATTGTCTTTGCCTGGGTTGACCATTGGTTTACCCGTATGGTTGTTTTCAAACTCGATGGTCTCAAGTGTGGTGACTCCTGTTCCGCCACCACCTCCTCCACCCGAACAACACCATGTTGATTCTAAGGTGGACCCCTTCCCTTCTTCGCCCATTGCTGCGTCCTCATCTTCTATTTCGCCTGGTGAAACCGTGGATTTCACTAACCAGGTGGCTAAGAAAAAGAAGAAGAAGACCAACAAGAAGAAGTCTCCTAAGGGAAAGGTCGCATCTACCACGAAAATATCTGAAGTGGAATCCCCTTCTGCTCCTCCGCGGAAGGCTAAGTCTCCTTGTCGATTATCCAAGGGGGACCACTTTCTTTCTGATTGTCCTGGTATTCCCAGGATCCTCGATATATGGTCCCGTGACCCGACTCGCTCCTTGTCGTCGCCAATCGACGATACCTTGTCAGTTGGTAAGAGAAAAGGGAAGGTTCATTTCCCTTGTCGACTTTGTGAAGGGAATCATCTCCTTCGCCTTTGTCCACTTATGGATGAAGCCTCCCGTCTTTTGGCAAGTCTGTCAGCTCCCTTACCCAAACTACCCGCTGGATATCAGCGTCTTTTTGCAGCTGCAGATCATCTCTCCACTAACCAAGTGATCAAACATGATTCCTCTTTGGTCCAGACCTCTCTTCCTGAACCTACCTGCGCTCCGCCTGTTCCAGATCAGTCCCTGGTCGGAACAAGTATTGATTGACATCCATCATCTACACACCACTCTACCATCAAAGATGAACCATCTGATTCCAAACCAAACGAAAGTCCACAGTTCCAGATTACAGTTGACCCGGTCTTTCAAAAGGTCCAGATTACAAGTGACCCGACTTTGCCTACAGAGGTTCCATCTTTAGATGATCTTACACCTGAATCCAAACCAGACCAAAGTCAAGAGGTCCAGATTACAAGTGACCCGGTTTTGCTTTCAGAGGTTCCATCTTTAGATGATCTTACACCTGAATCCAAACCAGACCAAAGTCAAGAGGTTCAGATTACAAGTGACCCGGTTTTGCTTTCAGAAATTCCAGCCTTAGATGATCTTACACCTGAATCCAAACTAGACAAAAGTCAAACGGTCCAGATTACAAGTGACCCGGTTTTGCCTTCAGAAGTTACCTCCTCAGACGATGTTATCACTGCAAAGAATGAAGATCACACTGCCCAAATTCTATTTATTAACATAGATGATCAAGTGAGCATCCCTCTCATTCCTTCGCACCAGGAAGAAAGTCCATCAGAATCATATCCGGCTGTCTATCCAGTCCCACCTCCAAGCAACCTAGTTGTTTCCTTCAATTGGGATCAACTAGTCAATCTTCGGTTACCAGCCTCCATACCATTTCGAATTATAGTCCAAGTCTACCGCATGGTTATGGCCGGTACAATTATTGATGAGGGATCTCCTGTGAGTATCTTTTCTTCAACAGCTTGGGAAGCACTTGGTTCCCCACTGCTTCTGCTTGAGATGAGAAACCTTACAGGTTTCCATCGAGAAACCACTCGACCTTTAGGAATTCTTCCCAATGTACCTATTACATTAGAAGGGAAGACTATTCAAATGGGTGTCATGGTAGTCCAACGTTCGTTAGATTACAATTTACTCCTTGGACGAGACTATATTTATCGCATACGTGCTATTGTGTCCTCACTCTTCAGAGTGATGTGTTTTCCGTATGAAGGAAGAACGATCAAAGTCGTAGACCAACTTTCCTTCCCCGGTTCACACTTCAGATATAGTCATCTACCATTCCTAAATGGTCTTATTTCCACAGGAAATGCCCCAGCATCCACCCCGTCATTCTGATGACGGCAGCTCACCCGGGTGCGTGACTGAAGCCCGGGGGGCATGCATCCTCCTTCAAAATCGAGTCTTTCCAAGTAAACCTTCATTCCATCCACTCCGTGAATGCCATGAAGCTTGGGGGGCATGTACCTCGATTTTGCATCTTCATGTTGGGGGCATGCAACAAATCTTTTTTAACAAGCAAAGTTTTCCATGGTTCAAGATTGTGTAAAAATGAACCCATTTACATCCCGTGATTGCCTTTTATCCGCTAAATTCTGCTAGATGAGCCTTGGTTGTTTCATTCCATCGCCACCATCTTTTTGGCCGATCATATGCTTTCACTTGGTTGTTTTTCCTTTCCTGAGGAACCGCAGCGATGAGTGGTTTTATTAGCCAGCCTCTTAACCTTTACATGTTTCGAGTAAGTTCCACCATTACCGGAACCAGTTGCTATCCCTTATACCACTCGTTCCTTCAGGACGAGTCACCTTTACACTCTTTTCTGACTCGTAAAATATGAAAAGATTGCCGAGTATTTTTCCTTTTTGACTCGTTAAAGAAAATAAAAATGGAGGTCCGCTTTCAGCTCTTTTCTGACCATTTAAAGAGGAAAAGATTGCCGAGTCACTCCTCTTGACTCGTTAAATGGTAATAAGGGGCGGTCGTTTTAAGTTCTTTTTGTCGACCGTTAAAACATAAAAAGATTACCGGGTTTTTGTCGTTTCAAACTCATTAATGGTTACGAAATGACGTGGTTTTAACCGCTTTTTTACTTTTTCAGGTCAAAATCACTAATTATGAAAAGTACTCCTCGATCGTAATGATCGGGCGGTTCTTTCGGGTATTATTTTATACTTTTTCGGGCCCGAGAGACACAACTTTACGAAAAAGGACATCCCTGGAGTTTCCTTTTCTGCTGTCTTTTCAAACTCTCTAAACATGAAAAGACGCCGAGTTCTTCCTTTGTCAAACTCGTTAAAACTTAAAGACATCGGATTTTTTCACAACACAAGCATATGTTATCCCCATCAAGCTTGTTAAAAATAACTGGGGTACTCGCCAGAAATGGCGCGAGAAAAGAAAATTTTTGAACCATAATTATTACCGTGACGGCAGTATGTCGCTCTTGAACATGGCACTTTTCTGCTTTCGTGTCCAGGGTGGGGATATTTCATCTCATATCTTTCACTTGCTTCCATGGACTTGGGTACCCTATTTGACCTCTCATCCACTCATTGCCCCGTCATCATGACCTTTGATACATTGATGTCAAATACTGCCAATTCCGTTAATGTGCCACCGATATGTTCAAGAGAAGTTGACCTCTGCAAAGAAACAACCTCCCTCTGATAGTTCGCACAATCTCGATTCACAACATTATTACTTTGTCTCGTGTCGATGATGTGGGAAACATTATGGCCCACCATCGATCAAGGTCACTTCCTGTCGACTTCAACTCATTATCCAGGAAGTTGATCTAGAGACTCCTTTCCGGTACCTTGGAGCTTGCATGCCTCAATGGCAGGTTCTTCGTGTTCGACATGAGGTTTTCATCATTGGCCTCCGATCGAATGATTCTACGGGTGTTCGACTTCAGATCATTGATTCACATGCCGTAGATTGTACCTATAGTACCTTGAGGGCCATTGTCATTATTGGTGGTACCTCTCGCGTCTGTTAACAGCTTCCACTATTGACTAGTAATCAGACGATGTTCATGCATGTTCGACTTCAGCTCATATATTCACATGCTTGAACTTGTACTCTTGTTCGGGTCGAGATGGAGCGTAAGACCCTGGATTGTGTCTGTTGTAATCTAGGCGTGATTCTTGGTACTTGACTCATTCATTGGATGGCTGCGACCATACCTGAGTTAATTCATTGATCCTAACCAGATGGTTGCGTCCATACTATGGATCCAGATTATTTATGTACTCTCTTATGGATGGCTGCGACCATACCACGTACATCATGTAATTGAACTATCAGTCATGTCTCTTAATACAGATCCTCGGCGGCAGTAACTATATGTGCTCTTATGTGCTCTTATGTGCTCTTATGTGTTCTTGTAAAGCATTGCACCCCTCTCCACCTCTCGGACTTCAAGCTTTAGGGGGCATCTGTTACACAGTAATTTGTCACCATCCCTGTTACTCCTCTTGTCGTACCTTGGAGGACTCATCTCGGGAGTTATAAGAAGTGACAAAGTCTAAAAACACTTGCATTATGTTCCCCTGAGTATGTACTCCATGTTCCCTGAAGACACCTTCTGCAGATTATCCCTGAAAAGTGCTCTTTTTCCATTGGTGCAAGTCCACAGTATCTTACCCGCGCCAATCATGGAGATCCTCAAAAGAGGGCGCGACCATTGGTGCTCTGTCTTAGAGCAACAGTCGCGCCAACCAATTTTAGTCATGCTTTTTGCCTTAACGCACGCCCGACTATTGTTTCCTTCATTACATGGAGCTTTTCTGAGGATAAAAAATCAGCTTTATGTCGAGCTCTATCCTATCTCCATCTTTAATGGCTTTTGGGGATAATGTTAATCCACAAAAGGTGTCCCGGTTCATCATATCCTCCTCCCTTCTTCATCTATATAAGCTTGTCATTATGCATTGGACAAGCTAGTGATAGTAGTGATAATCGTTAGTCATGGAGTGTTAGATGTTGAGTTCTTGAGTTCTTGGAGGAATGTTAGTGAGAGCTAGAGAGGTTATGCTGTCGGAGAGGAGATGCATTGCAAGACACATATAGTTACTCGCCCAGCCAGGAGAAGGGTCGACGTCAGAACAATGGTTGTAACTTTTCCTGTTTATTATTAATTGATGAGCGACTGCTATTATAGTTCCAATCTCATTGTCTATTATGGTGATGTGTTGATTTATTTCCTTTCTGACTGAAATATAGCTGTGCCTTGGTAGCCTTTATGTTGGTATCTGTCTCTTCCTTTGCATGTGCAGGTGTTCGTTTATGATCTATTGGAGCAAGGGAGCGGGGATATCAACTCTGCTTCAATCATAGCGTTGGACTCCAGGTTGGTCTTCTTGATTCACCTTTGATGCATAACTAGGAACTTGCGTAGCAGCGTGGTTTGATTGTGGCTAGTTCTGTTATAGGCTACTGTGATCGCCTCTGTCCGCAGAGGGGATTTACCTACCCAACAAGCACTAAGAGTTTGGTCTCTACTCGCTGGCAGAAAAGCCTATGAGAGTGACTTTGGGTTGCTAGTCGCACTCATTACTATAGCAAGGGAGAAACTGAGCTTTAAAGTATCCAAAAGCTCAGTGGGACCCAAAAGCAAGCTGTCTAAAGTATTGGATTTGTTCTTGAGGGTTCTATAGATGATAATTAATGTCTGTATGGTGTGTTTCCGTCAGTTCCACTTCCTTAACATGACTTAGGAGGTCGAACAATATCATAGTGGCCTCTCGTCACATGTTTACCATGAATGACTGGTTGCTTGGGTAGATGTGGGAGGAGGGTGTTACAGAGTGGTATCAGAGCATGGTTCACCCCTCAGACTGGATGAGCTATGTGTTGATCATGCATGTATCTTAGTTGCATGTGTGTCTCTCACCCTTCCATTCCATGTCCTTGTTGCATTTGCATGATATTGTTCATGGTTGTAGTGATGTCGTGATGTGAAATTTGAGGTGTGATTGTGGAATGCATCAGTGTGAGTGCATAACTAGTTACATGTCAATTTATGTCACTTACAGTTATCATTGCAGTATGTTTGGTTAAACTATTGTATGATTGGTTGCATGTATCATCCTTGTAGTTTTTATTTCAATTAGTGTTCATTCATGCTTGGTCATATGTGTTTGTGCATATGTGCGAATGGTTATGCATCACTTATTCATGTTCATGTTTGCATGTGGTCAAGTGTATAGTGACATAACAATGGTGGTTTGCATGCATGAGGTCATGGTGTTCGTTTCTTTTGAGGTCATGCATTAATGACTGGACCCTAGTTAGAATGGTGGTTTCATGGTCATATGCTTATGTTTTATGTTTCTATATCCTATCATAATTAATGGTTATACATGTATCACACTGATTTGTTGATCTGAAAGACAAGGTATCCTCCTCAAGATATACTAAGGTATGATGGTTTATTGTGATTTTATTTAGCTAACATGATACAACTTACAGGAAGAAATATCAAATGGATAGCAAGATGGTTGACTACCAAGACTCTCCCTATGAAACCGAGGAGCTGTATGGTTTTGGCAATCCTTTTGATTTTGCAGTTACACTGAGAAGCTTAAGGGAAGAAATAAGGAGTTGTAGAGCAGATAATGACAGAATCATATAGGCACAGGAGAAACAAGCAGAGGTAAATGTAGTAATACTTCAGAGTTTGTCATATTTGCAATGACAGGGACCACGTTGGATCAACTATGAGAAGAGGGATATAACTAATGGGGTGTATGGTAGTCAGTCGAATGGTGGTCATAGGTGGGATAGATCTGACACAGTGAGAGATGGAATATTGTTGGATACTCCTGATAGGAGAGGGCATATACATATGTATGATTCTGGTTCTGATACAGATAATCACTATGACCGTCATCGATATCATCCTTATAGGAGGAGTGACAAGGGATATTTTCTGGATGAATTTAAGAAAGAAAAAAAACCAAAATTTGACGAAGAGATGAATAAACCACAGGATGTAGAGGCATGGTTGCTTGACATGCAGAAATTCTTCAAGTTGCGTGACTATTTAGAGAACATGAAAGGTAGAGTGGCTACATTCAGTTCAAAGGTAAAGAAGACATTTGGTGGGAAGATGTGAAGAATGTCATATGTATTCATGAGGAAGATTTAACTTAGAGTGAGTTTGAGCAATTATTCAAGAAGAAGTATTTGTCAGAAATATACTTAGATGACAAAGTGAAGGAATTTTATGAGCTAAAGATGGGATCTATGACAAATGATGAGTACACTAGTAGGTTCTTGGAGTCACGAAGGTATGTTCCTTATCTCACAGAGGAAAAGGCTAAGATTCAAAGGTTCATTAGTGGGTTACCAGTTGCATTAAAAGATAAGATTGAGTTCGATGAGCCTAAATAATTGGAGGAGGCCATTCAGAAGCTAAGGCATTTCTATGAAAAATCGAAGTGCAGACCCGAGACTAAGCCAAACTAGAGAGGTAATGCAAAGAAAAAAGGGAAAATGGGATAGAAAGAGAGCAAGGCCTCAGGATACAGGTAACAAGGATATTTTCGCACCACCAAAGAGGTTCAATGCATCATATAGGGTACAGGGACACTGATCTGAGGAACAGAACAAGGATACCATGCGGTGTTGGACTTGTGGAGGAGATCATCGTAGGAGAGATTGTCCATAGTAACAGAGTGGTAGGCCTAAGACATACACTGCGCAAGAGGCACAGACTGTTGGAGATGTTGATTAGAGTATTCCATGTATCTATGTAGCATTGGATAACAAAAGGCGGAGCATCAGGCATCTATCATTGAAATGGATGATAAGATTTGTGCTCAAGTTATTTCTATTTTGATTGACCCTAGATCTAATTATAGCTATGTTAGTCCTAACTTGGTGGATAAGTGTGGTTTGAGTAAGGAATTGCATGCAGAGTCTTGGTTAGTGTAGTTGGATACATGTATGAAGAAACGAGTTCATCATTGGGTAAGGGCTTGTGAATTTGACTTTAATGGCATGCCTACTGCAACACGTTTGAATGTATTACCATTGGGTTCATACAATATGTTGTTGGGCATCGACTGGTTGTATCTTCATAGAACCAAGGTTGATTGTTATGATAAAGCCATTGAGTGTGTTGATGACAATGGGGAACCAAAAGTCTTACAAGGTAATAAGAAAGCTACATCAGTTATGGTGGGGACAACTATGCAATCAAAATGTAGTTGCAGGAAAGGGTGTAAGCTATTCGCAGTGCACATCTCTAGTGATAAGGGTAAGGAAGCTGAGGATATAGATGTGTTGAGTAGGTACCCAATTTTGCAGCAGTTCAAGGATGTATTTCTAGGGGAAATTACAGAGTTGCCACCTCACATGGAGGTGGACTTTTCTATTGAGTTAGTACAAGGGGAAACTCCAACGTCAAAATCACCTTAGAGGATGAGCACACCTGAGTTGGTTGAGTTAAATTTGTAGTTGAAGGAAATGTTGGAAAAGGGATGCATTAGCCCAAGTGTGTCACCAAGGGGCGCTCCAGTATTGTTTGTAAATAATAAACATGGAACACACATATTATGCATTGACTACAGCGAGTTGAACAAAGTGACCATCAATAACATGTACCCATTGTCGAGGATTGATGACTTGTTTGATCAGCTAAAGGGAGAAACAATGTTCTCCAAGATCGACTTGAGATCTGGATATCATTAGGTACACATCAAAGAGGAAGACATTTACAAGACTGCGTTCTGGACCAGGTATGGGAATTATGAGTTTTTGTTCTTCCATTAGGCTTAACTAATGCTCCAGCTACATTTATGTGCTTGATGAAGAGTGTGTTGCATCCATATTTGGATAAGTTTGTTATTGTGTTCATTGATGATATAGTAGAATATTCTAAAAATGAGGAATATCATGTCGAACATTTAGCAGCAGTGTTGAGATTGTTGAGAGAGCATCAGTTGTATGCTAAGCTTGACAAGTGTAGTTTCTTTCAGACTGAGGTACACTACTTGGGGCATGTTCTCTCCAAGGAGGGCATTGCAGTAGATCCAAAAAAGATAAGGGCCATCATGGAATGGGTATCTCCTAAGAATGTAGACGAGGTGAGATCTTTCATGGGTTTGGTAGGGTACTATAGGAGGTTCATTAGGAACTTCTCATAGATTCCTTATCATATTACATTATTGAAAAGGAAAGGCAAGAATTTTGAATGGACTGAGGAGTGTGAAGCTAGCTTTGAGAAACTCAAGCAGTTGTTGACACATGAACCAGTGATACAGATTACAGATCTGGACAAATAGTTTGTGGTATGCACATATGCTTGAAAGAGAGGGCTTGGTGGAGTCCTTATGCAAGATGGAAAAGTGGTATGCTATGAGTCCTAGAAGCTACACGAGCATGATCACAACTACCCGAAACATGATTTAGAGTTAGAAGCAATGATACATGCATTGATGATGTAGAGACATTATCTTCTTGGAAGGAGATTTGAGTGATCACATTAGGTTGAGGTATTTGTTTCACCAGCCAAATCCGAAAGCCAAGCAGGCTAGATGGTTGGCCATGATCAACGAGCTTGATTTCGAGATAAGGTACATCAATGATAAAGAGAACACGGTGGCAGATGGTCTTAACGGATAAGTACAGGTAAATCACTTGGCAGTTATGACCTCCTATGGGATGAACTTACAGGATAGGATCTTGCAGGTATGTTAGCAGGATATCAGGTATATTGAGATTATGCATAGGTTGCAGTAGGATGATGGTACAAGAACATGTGCATGTACAGGTACATGTACTCGTACAGGTACATGTAGCAGTACAGGTATGGATATAGGTACAGGTGTAGGTGCATAGGGTATGGATTATTGTCTTACAACATATGGGTTGGTCAGATTCCAAGACAGGATATATGTACCACATAACAATGAGCTCAAGAAGGTGACCTTGAGGGAGGTTCATGTGAAACCTCATTCAGGTCACCCAGGGTATCAAAATACATTAACTGCAGTGAAGAAAATTTATTATTGGTCAAATATGAAGAGAGATGTAGCAGAGTTCGTGGATAGATGTTTTGATTGTGAGTGAGTGAAATAATAATGTAAGCATCCAGGTGGACTTCTATAACCGATCACGACTCCAAAGTTGAAATGGGAGGTCATTTCCATGGACTTCATCACGGGGTTATGAAAGACAGTGAGACAACATGATTCCATTATGGTCATTGTGGACATATTGAAAAAGGTTACACACTTCATTCAAGTTAAGTCTACATTCTCAACGAGCGATGTAGCACATGTATTCATCATAGATGTGGTCAGATTGCATGGTGTTCCAAAGAATATTGTGTCACATAGGGATGCAAAGTTCACTTCCAAGTTTTGCAAGGATTTTTTTGCAGATTTGAGCACATACTTGGCCCTCTGCACAACTTATCATCCGTAGATAGATGGAGATACAAAGAGGATCAACAAGATATTGGAGGGCATGTTGAGGATGTTTGTGATGCATCAGCAGTGGAAATGGGAAGAGTATCTCCCCTTGCTAGATTTCTCGTACAACAATGGGTATCAGGAATCGTTGAGAATGAGTCCTTTTGAGGCATTGTATGGGTAGAGTTGTAACACTCCCATCAGTTGGAGTGATCGAGTTAACAGGGTGTTGACTGGACCAGATATGTTGGCAGACAAGGAACAAGAAATGCAGGTAATCGAGAAGAATTTAAAGGCATCATAGGATAGGAAAAAGAGTTATGCAGATAGGAACATGTTGTTCAAGGAGTTCCAGGTTGGGGAATAGGTGTACTTGCACATCAAACTGAAGAATAGCTCCTTGCAGATTGGATCATGTACCAAGTTGGCACCACAGTTTTTTGGACCCTTCAGTATCATTGAGAGGATTTAGCCAGTAGCCTATTGACTTACACTGCCTATGATAGTGAAATTCCATGATGTTTTTGTTTCATTTCTTAAGAAGTATGTTAAGGAAGATCATGTGACTGGCTGGTTTGTATTTTAGGTGGAACCAGATGGAGAATTCCAGCCAGTGCCTCAGTGTATATTGCAGAAAAAGGTGTTCATGCTCGAGAACCAATAAATCAAGCAAGTTAAGGTGCAGTGGAAGAACTTTGGGCCCGATGAAGCTACATGGGAGATGGCAGATCATATGCGGGCTATGTATCCTTCCTTGTTTACCGATTGAGGCAAATAATTTTTAGCTTGGTGTTTTGGTGTGATTTTGGTATATGCTTTAGTATATGTTTTGGTATATGTTTTGATGATGTTGGCTTATGTACATATATATATGGATATAAATACTACCATGAGCTATGTTATAAAGCTCCACTATGCGGTATGTTGTTATGATGTCATGTTATTATGTCATTATGTTGGTTCGAATTAAGTAGCTTGATCATTGTAAATATTGAATTGAGCTAAGTTATAAAGCTCCATCGACAATATATTTTTCTTACAATAGTTTTGTGGTTAAGGGTGTTGTTGAACACCGAGGACAGTGTTCCCCTAAGGGGGAGGGTTCTGTAACAACCCTAGTGAGAATTCCATGTAGTAAAAGTTAAAAACCATGTCAACATGTTGAACGTGATCCTTCAAAGATTTGATGTAGATTAGTATATCATCAAAAAATACTAACACAAATTTTGTAAGAAAGGGTTTGAAAATGGAACTCATTAAACCTTTGAATGTGGAAGGTGCATTAGTAAGGAAAAAGGGCATGACCAAAAAATCATTATCCTTATGAGTTTAGAATGTTGGTTTTGGAATTTCTTCAGTCTTCACTCTAATTTGATGATATCATGAATTAATATCCATCTTGGTGAAGTAAATTGCTCCGAGTAATTCAACTAGAATTCATAATGACAGGAACGGGGAATTTATCTTTAATAGCAATCTTGTCGAGCTCCATGTAATCAGAACACATACGCAATGATCCATCCTTCTTGTGCACCAATACTAGTGGAGCAGAGAAATAACTTTGAATAGGTTCAATTATACTGACCTCTAGCATTTTTTAAACCATATGTCCAATTTCACTCTTTTGGGCATATGGATATCTATAAGGTCTGATGTTTGGAGTCTAGGACTTTCTGGAATCAAATGAATAGCATGATCATGATCACGATTAGGTGGGAGGCCTTTTAGAGTCTCAAATACCTTGGAGTGATTCTTCAAGAATTTTTTGAATATTTGGAGAAATAGATGATTTCGATGTTTGAACCTTTAGTGAACATAATTGTGCAATTATGCCATGTTTTTCTTTCATCAAAAGTTTTTCATTCCATTAGAGTTGATTATCTTTCCTTATTTCCCTGTGATACTCCTTAATTCAACTTCCTTTCCTTCCCAAAAAAAAAATTCAAAAGATGTTCTTGAAAATTAAATGTTATTGTCCCAAAAAATTGTAGCTATTGGACTCCTAGTACAAAATCAATAGCACCCATTGGAATGGAAAGCTTTGGCATATTCAATAAATATTCCCCCATGGTTTGATTGATATTATGGCACTTTCCAGAGTAGTTTATAGTTCCTCCATTTGAAACCATCACTTCATACTTTGGTGCTGGATATAGGAAGATTCAATTCCTTGAATAGCTTAAAATGAATAAAATTATGGGTACTACTTGAATCAATCAACATTATTACCTTTTTCTTCTTGATATATCCTTCTATCTCAGGAGTTTGAGGACTGGTAATTCCTGCCAATGACTTACAATACATGGTCTGATTCATTTATTCTTTCTCTGGGGTTGGTTCCTAGTGTATATCCTTCTATTTTGATGTTTCTCATTACTTTTCTTGTTTCCCTTCACAATTTATGTAGAATAATTGTCTCTCAACACATTTATGACCTTTAGTATATTTTTTATCACAATTGTAACAAATCCATTTTCTCTTTTTTCCTTCAATTCTTGTGGTGTTAACCTTGTAGGTTGTGGAAGGCTAGGAGCAAAAACGCTTCCATATTTATAGTTGTGAGTGGTAGACTTACTTGTTGACATAATTTTTCTTTCAACTTTTCTTGCTACGCTGAATGACTTCTCCAATGAATCGGATTCCTAAATACAAACCTCATGTTGGATGTTATCCCTTAAAGTTCCTATAAAGGCATTAATCCTATGCTCCTCTTGAATATCAGCCCCCGGTATTCAATTTTTGGAAGACCTCAATGTGCTCCTTCATTGAACCCTTTTGTTTGATATTTATCAATTGGCTAAGGAAAGTGTTTCTCTTTGTATCCTCATAATGTGCTACCATTTCCTTCGTAAAAATTGACGAACTGACAAGTGGTTTATGAGAACAAAGTCATCGATACCAAACAAAATGATTGGGTATAAATATAAAGATGCAGTGCATACATTTTGTGTGTTTTTCACATCATGGGGATCAAAATATTTCTCCATCTTTAGTATCCATGATACCAAATCCTTGTCATCAAAATTCCTCATATCAATCTTTGGACTATGGCAGGTCTTTAATCCGAAGTTAGAGTCTCTAAAATAATGATTGAGATTCCCTTTGATTTCATCATGAGTTTCATGGAATACCTTTTTTCCATTAGGAAACATTTCTTGCAGCAATTTTGTCAAACCATCATTCAAACCTTCCATGTCTACTTTTAAACCATTCTTCAAACCATCCATTTCTAATTTTAAACCATTAGTAAAACCATCCATCTTACCCTCCATGTCTCCCTTTGATCCATCCTTGAAACCTTAAATCATAGCTTCCATTTCATTTCTCGTTACTCTTTGTGAGAGTGAAATTTGTTGCACTTGGTCTCATAATTTTGATATATCATGTTGCATTTCTTCCTCTTCCTCATGTGCCATAGCAGATATTTCTAGTTTCTTACTATGTGTGCCCATTTTTTTTCTTTGAGGAATCTTGGAATCAAACAATGATATCTATGCTTCAATATGCCCTTTGAATCACTTCAAACTGATTTTTTAGACAAAAGTTAAAAAAAAAAAACACACATTTCTTTTAGGAGCTTGATATTGAAATATTGTATCTTTGTCATTTAGGATCTCCAAGTTTTGAAATTCCATTCTATGGTATCCTACTGAGTCTTCTTTCCAACGCCACAAGTGAGACCAAAATTTGATTCTCCAAGGTTATTTTATGCCCAATCTCCCACAATGAGTTGATTTTGAACTAGTTCAGTAGAGAGAACTTGTAAGGAATGTCACATGCCATTGTTTCAACCTCTGGTCATGAAAATGATACACAGAAAACTACATTCCATGGAATTTCATTCACTTTTTACAAAATTCAAATCCAACGCTCATAGAGGATGTTATGACAACTTTCCCAAGTTCACCTGTTTGAGACTAAATTCTAGAGCATGAAAAAACCCTAAATTCTTCAGACCATATATTCAAAAATATAGCGAACCAAGATCTAAACATTTTACAGGAAGTCCATTGAGATTTCTACTCCATGTGGCCACAATTTCAGCTTCCCAACTTTTGTAGAAAAAAATTATAACAAAAATTCCAAGATGGCCTGTTTGAAGCAGTGAAACCATAGAATCCAAAGCTCTCATACCAACTGTCATTCAACTAGCTCATAAAATAGAAGATAAGATGGATCAACTAATTTAGAAATAGCCTCTTCAGGGGGGAAACCTCATTTACAACACATAAATGAACAATGATTGTATGATACAAATGATATGACCTACATGGTATATATAGGAGTTTAAGGGGTCACAATATAATCAGAGTCTACATAACAATAATAATGTAACCACACAACAATAATCATAGTGGGAATCTCTCATGAACAAAAATAACAATAGGGCGTTACACTAGCAATAACAATAAGGGTGATACATTAGTATTATAGGGACCTAACACTTTGTAGTCCTTACCCTCATTATTAAGGCCCCTATGTGTAGTCCTTACCCTCATTCCTTAATCATTAATTATTGATGGCTAAGTTAGCTTAATGATATGTTCCATCATAATCACATTATTTTATTATTGAATTTTTTTGTTTATATATATATAGTAAAAGGATGTTCCCTTTGAACTGGTTTATCATTCATAGACTCTTTAATGTTGAGAAAGTGTGGAGTTACTTATTATTCGTAGGTTATTTTTGGAGTTTGGTTCATGACATCTTCATTATTTAAAAATTTTAAAAGCTCATTTTAATCTTCACCACAACATGTGATTAAACTTCTTTACTACAAAATTTTCTTCGATTCATACCTTTATATTATCAATATGATTAATCTAATAAATATCTAACGTCACTTTTATAGTTTAGAATATTAATTTCATATAAACAGTATATTTATTTTATATTTTCTTTGGCAAAAGGTTAAACACCAATTAAAGGTAATATCTAGTCCTTTGTCAAGGAATAAGGCTATCTTGTGAAGGACTAATGATAGACACCATTAGAAAGCACATGAATCCATTAAAGGAAGCCTCAATGATGACTACAAGAGAAGTTGGTCTTCTTGAAAGTTACACTATCTAGTCTAAAACTAACTTTTGGCCAGATACTTGTTATTAATTTAGACTGCATTGCCAGGAAATGCGCTTCAAATGCACTTTCCTTAACATTTTGTTACCTTCTCTACTAACCGACCTTACCAACCTATAGACCTCACCTTACCCTACTTTGTAATGCCCCAAACTTAAAACAACATTTGGCACTATAGAAAGATTTAAAACTATTTTCTATTGACTAAAAGCTTGTATTCCCAAGACATAAGGAAACAAGTTAATTTCCTAAGACCTAAGGCATATGGGAGTGGAATTATACCCCACTATGACTGACCAAATAAATCGTTTCAGGTGAGATAATTTTTCTTAAAATAATATTATTGAGTTAGCTTAGATTTATGAATATAAATAAGAAATGAATATCGTTATTACCGCCTGACAATTGAGTTATGATAAGATATATATAAATATATATATATATATATATATATATATATATATATATATATATATATATATATATCGCGAAGCTAAGACACCAATGTCCCAAGAACTAGAAGAGATGAAGGAGATGCAAGATAAAGAAAGTTGGAAGACTGTAGAGAAGAAAAAGAAAGCTACATCACCAATCTCGCCAAGAAAGACGAGGAGCCAAACAATTTGAAATTAAGAAATTATAGGTCCGATAGACCAATTTGGTCTCAGTGGACGTTAACCATCATCATCATCATCATATATATAATTTTCACATATAAAAATAGTTGTAACTTCTCATTGATCCGAGAAAAATAAATCACATTCTAAGATGTCATTCATAAAAGAAATATAATAAAATTTACGAATACATATTTAAAAAGTAAGTAATATATTGAAGGAAAAATATTTCAAGTCTAATGGGAAAATAATATGCAAACCCTCTTTAATTTGTTTCTTCTTTTTGACATCAATTCATGCCTTGAGAGAAATTTCCATGGGGATGACTCCTAGAATTCGAAAGAAGTATCATCTACTTAATTGAACTAATCATTCTAAATTTAGAATTTTGCTTCATTTCTCCACTTGACTTTTATTAATTAAAACCTTTGTCAAGGGGCAAATCACAATATTCATTGCTTGAGGGAGTGCTTAATTTTTAAATTAAAGTGGCACTTTGGACAATATTGATATTTTTTGTCATATTTAATTTTTTTAACTTTTTTTATTAAAAAAATGATTTCTCGCAATATTACAATATTTTTGGTTTGGAGTTGTACCCTCTTCATTTTGGGTAAGGTTTTGCTAGTGGAGAAGGATCATGAAGTTGTCTTATTTCTTGCTTTATTCTACACCAAAAAATGTATTACCATAATTTACATGATGAATATTCATATAATTGATCATGGAGGTTCTTCAATCCTCCATTTATATGAGAAGGAATATTAATACATTTATTCTTTTATATATGATAATGAAGTCTTCAACTTTTCAATTCAAACTCTCATATGAATATTGATATATCTATGTATCTTATGTTTATTGATTTTAATATTTTATTAACAAAAAAATGGTTAGTAATATTATCATAATTTTTTTAATTGAAAGTTGTAATTCTTTTAATATATATTAAATAATTCAAATTAAAGAAAAAGCTCCTTATCTTATAATTTTTATAGAAGTAAGCCTTTCCTTATCAAAAGAATAATTATAATCATATATGGAATATTTAAAAATACGTTAAATAACATAAAGTACAAGACATTTCCCTAAATTTTCATTCTAAACCATATATTTAAAAATAAGTTAAATAACATAAAATACGAGACATTTTCCTAAATTTTCATTCTAAACCAAAATTACTTTAAATTAATATATTAACATAATATAAAAAGGTAATAAACCTTCTTCATTAAAAATATTTCTATAATTTCATAACAATAAAAAATAAAATAAATTAAATAAAATAACGACTATTTTTTATAAGCTCCATATTAAAATTAATGTGACTCTCAAAACTTGTTAAAACGGAAGTTTCACCTTTTTAACACCAAAAAAATAAATAAATAAAAAATAAATTTTCGTTAAAATCCTTAGCATGTACTAGTAATAAATCCTAGTTTCAAAAGATTTCTTAGAAAATCAACCCTGTAAATTCTTTAATCCAATAATTCTAAATAACTCCAACAAAAAATTTACAATAAAATACAAATTTCCCTTAAAATTCCTAGTTTCAAAAAATTTGTTACAAAATCAACCCTCTGAATCCTTTAATCCAATAATCCTAAATAAATGCTTACTCATTTTAGCTACAATAAACCAATTTAATCTTACTTAAAAGACATTATTATTTTTTTAAACAAAAATTACACAACATTTTAAATATTTTGAAAATATAATA
Organism: Pinus tabuliformis; assembly: GCA_031772625.1. NCBI lineage: Eukaryota > Viridiplantae > Streptophyta > Pinopsida > Pinales > Pinaceae > Pinus > Pinus tabuliformis. Next base: position 234,427,510 of record CM062820.1, on the reverse strand, counting down.
TAATATATAGGTGGGAACTAGGAAGATAACTTTCCATGAACGTAAGACAACCTGGCAGCAGATGAGGTCAGCTTTTGATATGGCTGCCCGCAGCTTCCGACGTGGCAATCATTATTTACTAATTCACTGCCAACAAATTAAACGCCTCCCACTTTCCTGCATTATTTATTCAATCACTCCCCATCAGATTGTCACTCAAGTTTTGATATCGCTGCAGATTCTGACGTGTAAAATATATATATATTTTTTAATCACATGTTGAATTGGTAATTGTCAGTCCTAATTTACGTGAGACCCAGGACAAATCCTCGTAACTGCCTCTATAACTCTATAACATCAGGAGTACATCCAACTACCTGCAAGTCCATATACTAAGATCCTACCGCCAAGACAGGATTGGGAAATCTGCCTCTTTAGCTATCATCACAGCAAGCCAATGTACTCAATGAGATTTGAACTACGATCTCCCGGGCTTCGCCAAATAAACATACGGTCAAGTAAACATGCAAAACATTATTTATTGTTTCAACGGTCAGAAATTAAACACCTCCAACTTGCCAAACATTATTTTATTCATTCACTACTCGCTCATCACTCATCACTACTCTGGCTTTCCAGTCGCCAAACATTATTTACTTGAAAAAAAAAATTTATTCATTCACTCCCCCATCAAATTATCATAACTTCTTCCCATCTTTACTATGTTCAGAGTCGGTGCTTGTACCCTGTTTGGACTACCTGGGAGTCCCTGAGGGACATGTCCGCTAGTGTAACCCAATGATAAGGAAACATACATATTCTATTACTTTACTTGAAGGACGCCACCCTGTTTATATTGATTTCCATACTTTTTTGCCTTTCTCAGTATCACTCGCTGGCAGCATCATGCTCCTCTTTCTTCGCATTTCTATCATCGGATATCTCTAGACTGGCCCCACGAAATTCAAACATCTAAATCACTCGCTCGCTATACGATGTTTCTTTTCTCTCCCCCTTTTTCTCTCTTCTTCTTCCCTCGCTTACCCATGTCAAGATCTTGACCGGACACAATTGGATTTTGGTTCCCTCATCACCGGTGATCCTTGAGATTCCATGAAGATTAGAGCAAGGCCACATCCTTGTCCAACTGGAGTGGCGTAACCTACAACAGCGGTTATCCAAGGGAGAGATTTGGGAGAGATCGGAAGGAATGACTGATACAAGGAGGAAGAATGCTGCTACAAGAAGGAAGAAAGAAACAAATTGTGCTAAAAGCAAAAAAAAGGTAGTGCCGAAGTGAGACCTAATCAAAACAAAAAACTCGAAGGCCTTTAGGCCATCATCTAGGCCATGAAAGAAAAGAAGAAGGCAAGCTAACGGTCTCAAGAAAAAATTATTTTTGTTTCCACAAATATGTTTTTGGGTTTTCCCTTCTAGAACTTACAACCAATATTCTTAGTGCATAAGAGAAAGTCACCACGCCCATGAATGAGGCACAATGAGTTCACTAGGTTGGTCAGAGCATGAGCAACACTTTTAGCAGGGGGGTATAATGAGCCTCTAAATTAGAAATAAATTAAACCTCTCTTTTTGCATTGGATAATGTATTTTTAACTTTAATATATTCATTAGGAAGGTTTATGAATAATTGCATATTTGTGGCTGATATTATTTATTTTTGTGGAATATTATGAGAATATTAAGCATATTATGAAGATTTGGTGGAGGAGATAATTTAGGGAATTGATCCTACTACATGAGGATTAATATTAAATAATAAATCAACAAGATATTATGGAATTATGGCACAAATTGTGGAACTCCAACGATTGAGAAAATCTAGGAATGTGTTCCCTGCCATTTAATGCAGATTCCTAGTATTGGTAACCAGATTCACTAATCAAGAGATTTTAGTGGGTAAATATTCCTCCTTTCATGGATAATGATTCCTAATCATTTTATATAAGTACCAAGTCGAATTTTCCTCTAGGGAGTGATTTGGATTAGTGTTCTTGTGGAGAGAACTCGCATTTATGCAACTCCATTGTATTTTCTTATAGGGATGTAATTGTATTGATGAAAATAATGAAGGTTGGTGTCATGTTCAACTTAAAAATCTTGTTCACCTCCATAGGTCTCTGATATTCCGTGGATTTGGCCATCCCAGGAACCTCAAAGCCCTTTTGTATCATTTTCTTTCCTTCTTTTCACTTCTTATTCACATGCATCTCTTGTTTATATTTTTTACTATTGATGCATTTAGTATGAATGATTTCTTGTTGTAGGATTGGGTTAAATGGTTGTTGTAAGTTCTTTTGAAGGATCAAAAGGATCATTTCATCCTTTGAAAATATTTGGAAGGTCATAGTAATCATTGAGCTACTTGGATTAGTCTTCTTATTCCCAAATCTAGATTTCTGGAGCTCCTTTGTGGCAAATAGCAGTAAAATTATGCTATTTTTTAGAGCATGCTAAAGAGATTAAATCAAGTTGATTCCACTTGTATTAGATCAAAAAAACCTTATATTTCATAAAAAAAATTACCCCATTTCATTTTCACTTGATTATGTTAGGCATTTGATGGATTTACTAGCTCACTAGTTCTCAAGTTTCTGATTTTTAGACTAGTAATTTTATGCTATTTTTTAACATGGGTTAATAGAGGTATTTTTGAGCGATTCCATTTGGAATGGATACCTAATACATCCTAGTCAATAAAAAGAATTGTTCCATCCAATTTTGACTTGATTTTCTTGTTCATTCGATGAATTATAATTTCATATAATAAATTTGTAACATCTTGTATTAAAACAGGGGATTTTGTAGGAGAACCTTGTAAACTGCAATGACCTCCCATGGAGGAAGAAAATAAATATGAGGGAGCAAGATATCCTTTCAAAATATTGCTCGAATAATTCCTTAAGCGAAAATGTAACACGATGATGGAAAAAAATTCTGAAATCCTTCGACGGCTACCCACAGGTAACACATCTTCATCCATTAGCCACTCTAGAGGTACCACTCCCTTTAAGGTACAATCCAACTTTGACATCACCATATTTGAAGGTTATATATATGCGTATGTGGTAGAGAAATGGTTAAGTTAGTTAGAATGATATTTCTCAGTTCATGATTATTCTAATCGGGAAAAGATTACTTTTTCACTCCTCAAAGTCGCCCCCCACTTCAAGGACTCATGGGAAACCTAATGTGTGAAGAGGGAAGAGAAGGAAGCCTCACTATTTTTAGCCACACCCACTTGGAATTATTTTGGAGATGACATCAAGGAACAATATTATCCTTTAGGGAGATATGATGATAAATACATAAAGTGGATCATGTTGCGAAACGGAAGGGACCAAGATGTGTGAGAGTTCACAAATATTTTTGATACCCTCCACACGAAGTTGGGTATCAGGGATTCTGAGCGGAATTTGGTACTTAAGAACCTGTTATCACTCAGGTTGTCCTTAAAGCTCCTTAAAGGATACGGCTGAGGTAACCACAAACCAATCTTTGGACTGCAGGTCCTAGCCTACCTGCAATCAGAGAGGGCTCTCTCTTTATAATTTAGCTTTGTTTTGGGTTGATTTTAGGCTAGTTATAATTTTCTTGGGTTTTGTTTTGATTTTTGTGGGATGGAGGATTCTTTCAAACAGAGTTGAGATGCATAGTGTGAGGAATTCAAACCATTGGGCATGGAGTCGTGGATTAGGCTTGCTGTTGCGTTTTCTTGGTCACAAGAGGAATACAGAGCAGGATAGCTACACATAAAACAATATCTAGCTAGAATAAAGATGGAACGAAGGTCAGTGAATGAAAGGCAACTAAGTAGCTCTCATTATGCTAATAGAGGGAAGGTGAATGAACATTTATATAGGAGCAATCAAGGATTCCTAAACAACATTCATATATGAAGGAACTAGTGTAAATATGAGAAAATCAGTATTCATATTCAGGACTAATTCAGAGGAAAACATAGATAAATCACAGAAATTGAGAGAAGAATACAACTAAGTGAGCTCTGAACTATTCTTTCTTTCTGCTATTTAGATAGTGAAACAATGATGGCATAAAACATATAAACTGTAAACAGAGATAAGAAACACTTATTGGGCTATGTAGAAGCGTTAGGATTCCATAGTCACTCTTCAGACATTAAAACACAACAGTCAGTTCATCTCCCAAACATTCCAGCGATATTTGATTATAGAGACTCTCAGAAAATACAATGCAACTCTAGAGGAATTTATCGACCAACCAACCCTTAAAACAGTACAGAGGGTGGTTTAAATAGAAAAATATTTACAAACATCCCTTGAACAGGTGTCAAGGGAGAAAATATCTCAAAATATCTATCAAAACAGATTCAAAAGAGATCTGTGCAATAATTGCTTCTAATGCTAAGTTGTGCTGGAAATAAATGCAATAAAATATCTAAAACAGGTGTTCATGAGGGAGCAGCCTCATCAAAATGGCTCTTTACGGCTGTGCATGGTCCTGCAGCTTCAAAAATGGACTAAAAGAGTTCCTTGAGCCACGCGCTGTCCTCTGTGTGATAACTATGAATTTAAGGAAGCAGCACTGCTCCAAAAATATGACTGGGAACAATGTCTCTGCAAAAACTCTGCCTTGAAAGCCTTCATCTATGCCTTTAGGTGGCTTTAAAGCAATAAAAAAAGTGTCAATGAGCCTTAATGGCTTAATGATGCTTTGTTGACTTCGTTGGGCTTGCTTTGCTTTCATCTGCTTTGAAAAACTGGACTGATACTCTTTGCCGCATCCTGATACACTTTGGCACTGAATCTGGGCCTTTTCTCACCGTTGATAATCTTTAAACTGTCTCGTCGCCCCCCTCTACCTTTTAATGCAAAAATAAGTGCTGTTAATGTCCTCCATGGCCTTTGGGTGCAATCGGCGCTTGGCCGATCAAAAATAGCATTAAACCTTGCAAACAATGTCGCAAAAAGGAGGATTTGTATGCTGTTGACTGTACCGAGGCCGAAACTGGCTATCTGAAGCAAAAATGGGCCTTGGAGCGATCTCAGAAAGCTTAGGGATGCATGAATTCCCTTACCGGGAGCCGGGCACGGGCATATATGTGAAAATATGAACAAATGCCGCCTTTTCTTTTACATAGAAAAAGACCAATTTCTATGTAAAATTCGTGAAAAACATAGGCGGGAGCGATACGGCGGGGTGACGTGTCAACCGTTGATTAGGTCGATGTGGACGAGCGACGTGGCGGACAGGTCGGGAACATGGCAGAATGGAAGCTGACATAACGCTGATGCGGCAATGGCGTGGAGCGGAAAGGGAGAGCGGTAAGCGGTATTATCGGACTGCTTTTGGTACGGGCCTGGTTTGTGTCGGAAGCCGCCCGATCCAACAAGAATTTGACACGCACCTCAGGCCCTACGTCATCCTCTGACACTTTTCGGGCGCTAAAGGACGGCGATCGGGGGTGGTCCAAAATCGCCAAGGACCGTCAGATGGGAGGGCCTGGATCCGACGGATGACGGGACGCAGAGATGGCAGAGCGATTACTGTTCATAAGATTGAATGCTGGCCGTTGGATCCGGCGTGGGCTGATCCAACGGCTGGCGCTAAATCGCATCGGGGCAGACCATTGGTCCCAACACATAAAACCTCTGAAATGCTGCGGACCCGAAATGCTTATATGCCCTTTCTTTATGGAGATCGGGTCCGGTCCGTCGGCGTTTTCATATTTGCGGATTTAAACAAAATCAATATGCGGACCCGAAATCCCTTAAAACTGCCCTTTATAACTTTTCGGCTCCGCTGGTCGGAGCCAAATAGGAGTCATGCGATTAAATATGGGCCGTTGATCTTTGGGCCTGAATGGGCGGCTGAGATTAACTCGGCAATTCGCTATCGGTGGGGTCATGGGGTTGCCACATAGAAACGCCGAAACCCATCGGACCCGATAAGTATACAGGCCCTCTTTATTTTATTTCGGGTCCAACCCATTGGCGGAAGCCAAATCAGCAGTTTTAACAGTGGAATGGGTCCGCGGACTCGAAAACCCTTAACACTGCATTTGATAACTCATCGGCTCCGCCAAATCGGAGCAGTATATGGGGCGATGTGAAGTGGGGGGCCGCGCGACAAGATCTGGGCCGTCAGATCTAGGGCCCGATCCAACGGTCCTGGATCCGTCTGCGAATCGGCAGTCGAAGGGACCAGAGGGCGACACATATGGAATCGCCGAACTACGCGGACCCGATATACTATTACCGGTCCACTTTATGTGTTTTCGGGTCCGGCCCATCGGTAGTATGCCCCATGCCTTGAGACTTAGCCATTTTCGCTTATATATGCCACTGCCCCCTCCCGATAGCGATATCGCATCGGAGGGGGATCAAACAGATCTTTATCTCATCGGAGCACACTTTTTATGAAAAGGCAAGGCAAATGAATTCGGAGGGGTAGCCTTTGGTGTTTCAGATGGATTCTAAGGCATCGGAAGGGGTCCGATAGCCATAAAGGGAGAATTTTATCATTTTTGGAAGGTTTTTCATGGTTTTTGCATGGTTTTTTGGCAAGGAGGAATGTGATGTGTTTTGAGAGGTTTTAGTGGCCAAAGAGGGTTTCCTACCTTATAAAGGCAAACCAAGGCCAAAGGGATGATTTTTATACATATGAAGGTAAACTATGCAAAGGAATGAGTCCTCTTGCATTTGGAAGATGGTTAGAGGGGGGCAGTGTGGGTTCTTGCTGAGTTTCTGATAAACTTAGCAATTCCCAACGATGTATATGGTTATTTTTCAACCACGGGGAAGGGATAAGTATACAGGGGAGTTATATACATAGTTTTAGTAGGGGAAGGGGAAATAGATAGGGAGTTACATAATTTAGTAGTTAATATGATAATGATGAGAAAAAGCACTAAGAATGATGTCTTAGGCTATCAATGGGGAAAATTACTGATAGAAGGAGTATTAACATTCCTTGAGTGAAGCAGATCTTCACCAAGGCAAGTGATATGGAGAATGATGAAATTAAGAGGTATCAAGCAGATCTTGACCTCTTTTAGGGGAAGTTAATGAGTGATTTGGGGAAAGAGAAATAAGGGGAAGTTAGTCATGCCTCGCTTGAAGTGCTCCAACTGAACAACTACCTTCAATTTGTGATATGATAGATATAACACTTGACAGTATGAAATGGATCACAAGCCATGATTCTGCAACCACAAAGCTACCTACCCGACCTACTTGCCTAGCATTTTCCCTTCTTTTTGGTTTGGGTGCACTTGAACTAGCATACCCAACTTTTTGTTCTTTTCTTCTTGCTGTCCTCCTATCTACAACTACACTTATTGCATCCAGGGGCTCAGATTAAGCTGTTGAGCACCCTTGTTTCTCTACCTATTTACAGATCTGCCAAGATTAAACAGTTTGGACAGATGTTTATTCTCTATATTCTAAAACAGGAAATTGAAATCTAGGGAGACCAAGATTAAGCTGTTTGGACCTCCCTTAGCTGAAAACTCATCAAAAATGGAACACAGCAGTGGCATTTAGACTAGCACACTCTCATGGTTACTTCTCTGGCCATCTGTAGCAAATATGGAGTATTGCAGCAAGCAAAGTACGACATATTTGGCATGTAAAAATGTCGATCATGAAATATGATTAACCTGCTACAGCAGGAGGTTAACAGTGGCTCCACTTGGTGATGGCTTTTCCTTGTGACAAGCGAAGAACAACAGGTCAGACTGCCTTGTATTCAATTGTTTCTGTGCTCTACAAAATTCCCTTGGCTGGCTGCCTTATTGATCCTACCTACCTACCTACCCTAACCAGCACTTACTTTGCTGTTAGGTGAAGTGAAATAACCAGTGCAGCCATTTAAGAAAAATAGACATCAGTGAGCTTTGCTGCTTGTGCTTGCCGGTGAGAAAAACTGAGATCTTGCAATCTGATGTGACTTTGTTAATCTTTGAGAAGATCAGGAAGCTACTGACCTCCTTCGTTGTGTTTAAACACTGTACAAAACTGTCCTGCAACATATATATACAATTGCTAGGCCGAAACAAAGAACTGTACAAAAGTTTGGGACAGCTATCATGCTTTGAAATAGGGACAACTTGATACTGAGCCCTGTAGCCTGCTAATGGAGAAAAGCGCTGATCTCTTTCATCATTCATCCTACCAGCAGATAGGTCATTCAAAACTTGCAGAGGTGCTTGCAATTTATTACAATCTGGCTCGAATAGGACTTGACTGATCTGCGCAAGCTGCTCCTCTTCTTCTTCTTCGAATAACTCAGATGGCTGAAAACAAAGAGGCAGGGGATCCACTTGGATCATTTGATCATATGCTGCTGCTTCTAAGTCTTCCTCAATCTGATATTCGATGGCTCTTTGGGGCCGCAAAACTAGAGGCAATGCATCTGGAACAATATTTAGATCATCCTCAAGGCGATCAATAATAAGACTTGCTGACAAATGCTTATTAATTGCATGATAGTTCTCCTTAATAAATTGAAAAGATTCAAAATAGAAAGGTAAAGTTCCTTCGCTGATATCAAAATTTTCTGCGCTTTCCTCCTTTACTTCATAGTTGAACTGGGAAAACTGATCATTACATTCAAGCTGCTGAGCCTGAACTTCGCTTCCTACCAAAATAGGATATGATTCCTCCGCAAGGCTGATTTGGTCGTTAGGCTCATAATCATCATCATACAGATCATATTTGGGCAGACAGTTGAAAGAAGAGAAGCTATTATATTCACATAGCATATCCGGAGACTCCTCCTTCACATATGGCTCTATGAATATGTCATCTGAATTGTGGTAGGTTTGTTCGTGAATGTCACTACTTTCCTCTTGCACAACAGATGTGTTCTTGTGCTCTAAGCATTCAACTTTCATTTTGATCAACTGCATCATTTCCTCTGACTTTTGTAACACGCTATGAAGTCTTTCTTTTTGCTCTGCCTTGCGCTGTTTTTCCCTCATCTTCAGATTTGCCTCCACGTCCACTGCTATGTCCTGCATTTGTTTCAAAGTGGACGGGCATCTTTCTCTCAAATGAAATTCCATTTCTGGATCAAAAGCTCTTGGATATTGCAATAGAGCCAGATCAGGGGGAGGCCTAATATTCAATGGCATAGAGAGATAGACTTGATTGAATCGATCAGAAAATTGCTGAACCGACTCATTTGGAATCCTTTCTAACTAATTATATTCTTCGATGAGCGAGAGGAAATTGATTTTAATCATCCATCTATCAAGGAGGAGCTTGGAACACTGCTGAAGATTAGAGATGCTGGCCTCAGGCAATGCTTTAAACCAAGTCCTAACTTCGCCTTGCAAAGAAAGGGCAAATAGTCTAAGACTGACATCTTCATCTTCTACTTCAAATATATTAAGATAAATTTCAAAAGCCTGGATATGTTTCTGGGCAGTAATACCATTTTCTCCATCAAATCTAGGGAGATACTCAGGATGATTTGCAGGCAAAGGATTTAGCACAGGAGGAAAAATGAGAGGCTTATATCTATCAGGAACTTTACGAGACACAGGAGTATATACAGGAACTGTAAGACTGGGCTCTATTTTTGGTTCCTCCTTGGCTGTATGATGATCTTCCACAGCATTTGAAGACTGCTGCTCTAATGTGCAAGGAGGCTTTCCAACAAGATTTTCCAAAGGAAAAACATAAAAATCTGATATAGAATCGTCTTTAAAATAGAATATACACAGCAAAACTTTATGGAGAAAAAACATGACCTCTTGGATAGTAATACAGGTCAAAAGCCTGATCTACTCATATATCTCTTTTGGGTTCATTTCTCCAGTGGAGTCTTTATTATGAGGATGATGTGGAGTTGCCAGGTGGATGAATTAACCTTGAAGTGCCTGATCTCTGTCCACCGTCACAGATCAGAGCTAAACATGAGAAGCTCTAAAGAAAAGGAACACTTTCTCTAGAAAACAAGTCAAACTGGTCAAAATTGGGGGTACACAGTAATAAACAAATGATTTCAGGTCCCCAGTGGAGTCGCCATTATGTTATCACTCAGGTTGTCCTTAAAGCTCCTTAAAGGATACGACCGAGGTAACCACAAACCAATCTTTGGACTGCAGGTCCTAGCCTACCTGCAATCAGAGAGGGCTCTCTCTTTATAATTTAGCTTTGTTTTGGGTTGATTTTAGGCTAGTTATGATTTTCTTGGGTTTTGTTTTGATTTTGGTGGGATGGAGGATTCTTTCAAACAGAGTTGGGATGCATAGTGTGAGGAGTTCAAATCTTTGGGCATGGAGTCGTGGATTAGGCTTGCTGTTGCGTTTTCTTGGTCACAAGAGGAATACAGAGCAGGATAGCTACACATAAAACAATATCTAGCTAGAATAAAGATGGAACGAAGGTCAGTGAATGAAACGCAACTAAGTAGCTCTCATTATGCTAACAGAGGGAAGGTGAATGAACATTTATATAGGATCAATCAAGGAGTCCTAAACAACATTCATATATGAAGGAACTAGTGTAAATATGAGAAAATCAGTATTCATATTCAGGACTAATTCAGAGGAAAACATAGATAAATCACAAAAATTGAGAACAGAATACAACTAAGTGAGCTCTGAACTATTCTTTCTTTCTGCTATTTAGATAGTGAAACAATGATGGCATAAAACATATAAACTGTAAACAGAGATAAGAAACACTTATTGGGCTATGTAGAAGCGTTAGGATTCCATAGTCACTCTTTAGACATTAAAACACAACAGTCAGTTCATCTCCCAAACATTCCAGCGATCTTTGATTATAGAGACTCTCAGAAAATACAATGCAAGTCTAGAGGAAGTTATCGACCAACCAACCCTTAAAACAGTGCAGACGGTGGTTTAAATAGAAAAATATTTACAAACATCCCTTGAACAGGTGTCAAGGGAGAAAATATCTCAAAATATCTATCAAAATAGATTCAAAAGAGATCTGTGAAATAATTGCTTCCAATGCTAAGTTGCGCTGGAAATAAATGCAATAAAATATCTAAAACAGGTGTTCATGAGGGAGCAGCCTCATCAAAATGGTTCTTTAGGGCTGCACATGGTCCTGCAGCTTCAAAAATGGACTAAAAGTGTTCCTTGAGCCACGCGCTTTCCTCTGTGTGATAACTATGCATTTAAGGAAGCAACGTTGCTCCAAAAATATGACTGGGAACAATGTCTCTGCAATAACTCTGCCTTGAAAGCCATCATCTATGCCTTTAGGTGGCTTTAAAGCAACAAAAGAAGTGTCGGTGAGCCTTAATGGTTGAATGATGCTTTGTTGACTTCGCTGGGCTTGCTTTGCTTTCATCTGCTTTGAAAAACTGGACTGATACTCTTTGCCGCATCCTGATACACTTTGGCACTGAATCTGGGCCTTTTCTCACCGCTGATACTCTTTAAACTGTCCCATCGCCCCCCTCTGCCTTTTAATGCAAAAATAAGTGCTGCTAATGTCATCCATGGCCTTTGGGTGCAATCGGCGCTTGGCCGACCAAAAATAGCATTAAACCTTGCAAACAATGTCGCAAAAAGGAGGATTTGTATGCTGTTGACTGTACCGAGGCCGAAACTGGCTATCTGAAGCAAAACTGGGCCTTGGAGTGATCTCAGAAAGCTTAGGGATGCATGAATTCCCTTATTGGGGGTCGGGCGTGGGCATATATGTGAAAATATGAACAAATGCCGCCTTTTCTTTTACACAGAAAAAGACCAATTTCTATGTAAAATTCGTGAAAAACATAGGCAAGAGCGATACGGCGGGGTGACGTGTCAACCATTGATTGGGTCGACGTGGACGAGCGACGTGGCGGACAGGTCGGGAACATGGCGGAATGGAAGCTGACGTAACGCTGATGCGGCAATGGCGTGGAGCGGAAAGGGAGAGCGGTAAGCGGTATTATCGGACCGCTTTTGGTACGGGCCCGGTTTGTGTCGGAAGCCGCCCGATCCAACAAGAATTTGACACGCGCCTCAGGCCCTACGTCATCCTCTGACACTTTTCGGGCGCTAAAGGATGGCGATCGGGGACGGTCCGAAATCGCCGAGGACCGTCGGATGGGAGGGCCTGGATCCGACGGATGACGGGACGCAGAGATGGTAGAGCGATTACTGTTCATAAGATTGAATGCTGGCCGTTGGATCCAGCGCGGGCCGATCCAACGGCTGGCGCTAAATCACATCGGGGCGGACCATTGGTCCCAACACATAAAACCTCCGAAATGCCACGAACCCGAAATGCTTATATCCCCTTTCTTTATGGAGATCGGGTCCGGTCCGTCGGCGATTTCATATCGAAGGATTTAAACAAAATCAATATGCGAACCCGAAATCCCTTAAAACTGCCCTTTATAACTTTTCAGCTCCGCTGGTCGGAGCCATATATGAGTGATGCGATTAAATATGGGTCGTTGATCTCTGGGCCTGAATGCGCGGCTGAGATTAACTCGGCAATTCGCTATCGGCAGGGTCATGGGGTTGCCACATAGAAACACCGAAACCCATCGGACCCGATAAGTTATACAGGCCCTCTTTATTTTAGTTTGTGTCCGACCCATTGGTGGAACCCAAATCGGCGGTTTTAACAATGGAATGGGTCCGCGGACCCAAAAACCCTTAACACTGCATTTGATAACTCATTGGCTCCGCCAAATCGGAGCAGTATATGGGGCGATGCGAAGTGGGGGGCTGCGCCACAAGATCTGGGCCGTCAAATCTGGGACCCGATCCAACGGTCCTGGATCTGTCGACGAATCGGCAGTCGGAGGGACCAGAGGGCGGCACATATGGAATCACCGAACTGCGCGGACCCGATATACTATTACCGGCCCACTTTATGTGTTTTCGGGTCCAGCCCATCGGCACTATGCCCCATGCCTTGAGACTTAGCCATTTTCGCTTATATATGCCACTGCCCCCTCCCGATAGCGATATCGCATCGGAGGGGGATCAAACAGATCTTTATCTCATCGGAGCACACTTTTTATGAAAAGGCAAGGCAAATGAATTCGGAGGGGTAGCCTTTGGTGTTTCGGATGGATTCTAAGGCATCGGAAGGGGTCCGATAGCCATAAAGGGAGAATTTTATCATTTTTTGAAGGTTTTTCATGGTTTTTGCATGGTTTTTGGCAACTTTCATGCCTTGGAAGGAGTCCAAAGGCATTTAGGAGGAATGTGATGTGTTTTGAGAGGGTTTAGTGGCCAAAGAGGGTTTCCTGCCTTATAAAGGCAAACCAAGGCCAAAGGGATGATTTTTATACATATGAAGGTAAACTATGCAAAGGAATGAGTCCTTTTGCATTTGGAAGATGGTTAGAGGGGGGCAGTGTGGGTTCTTGCTGAGTTTCTGATAAACTTAGCAATTCCCAAGGATGTATATGGTTATTTTTCAACCAGGGGGAAGGGATAAGTATACAGGGGAGTTATATACATAGTTTTAGTAGGGGAAGGGGAAATAGATAGGGAGTTACATAATTTAGTAGTTAATATGATAATGATGAGAAAAAGTGCTAAGAATGATGTCTTAGGCTATCAATGGGGAAAATGACTGATAGAAGGAGTATTAACATTCCTTGAGTGAAGCAGATCTTAACCAAGGCAAGTGATATGGAGAATGATGAAATTAAGAGGTATCAAGCAGATCTTGACCTCTTTTAGGGGAAGTTAATGAGTGATTTGGGGAAGGAGAAATAAGGGGAAGTTAGTCATGCCTCGCTTGAAGTCCTCCAACTGAACAACTACCTTCAATTTGTGATATGATAGATATAACACTTGACAATATGAAATGGATCACAAGCCATGATTCTGCAACCACAAAGCTACCTACCCGACCTACTTGCCTAGCATTTTCTCTTCTTTTTGGTTTGGGTGCACTTGAACTAGCATACCCAGCTTTTTGTTCTTTTCTTCTTGCTGTCCTCCTATCTACAACTACACTTATTGCATCCAGGGGCTCAGATTAAGCTGTTGAGCACCCTTGTTTCTCTACCTATTTACAGATCTGCCAAGATTAAACAGTTTGGACAGATGTTTATTCTCTATATTCTAAAACAGGAAATTGAAATCTAGGGAGACCAAGATTAAGCTGTTTGGACCTCCCTTAGCTGAAAACTCATCAAAAATGGAACACAGCAGTGGCATTTAGACTAGCACACTCTCATGGATACTTCTCTGGCCATCTGTAGCAAATATGGAGCATTGCAGCAAGCAAAGTACGACATATTTGGCATGTAAAAATGTCGATCATGAAAGATGATTAACCTGCTGCAGCAGGAGGCTAACAGAACCACAGTTTTCTACGCAAGTAAATATTGGACGAGAAGGAGTTCCTGGACATCTCCTCACTTGACGTCACCTATTGATATGATGTCAAGATCGAGCAGAAATTTATACAGAAGAAGCGAGAAATTGGATCTGCAAATCTAACACAATGGAAAGGTGCCCCTAAACTACAAAACAAAGGACAACGCCAATGTGGGGCGACCACAAGCAAAGAAAAACACCACAAAGACAAAAAAGGACATGGGAAACTGGTGTGAGTTCCATAAGATCCCCATTAAAAACACGAGCGGGTGTCAAGCCAAGCAGTCATTGGTGGTTGAGATGAAGGCTTCCGAATCAAATGCATGTTCCAGATCTCAGTGAAAACCTGGCAAGGAGAATGACATAGGGAAGAAGATTAATGATGTGTAGCCCAGTGTCGAGGTTGCCAACACTAAGATCTAGAAGATTGAACCTGAAGATATAGAGGAGAGGAATCACCTCTTCCACTCATAGATGTGGATGAAGGGTTCCCCACTACAGTTCATTGTCAACAGTGGGATCCAAAATGACATGATTTTAGTAGGGTCCATGAAGTAGTTGGGCCTACCGACCACACCTCACCTACAGTTGTACACCATTGGGTGGCTTCACCAAGGATGAGATCCTTGCATTAGCCAACAATGTTGCCTTCCCTACAACATCAAGCCCTTCATAGATGAGGTAGTTTGTTATGTTGCTCCTCTTGAAGTTTTTGACGTATTATTGGGTCAACCATACTTGTGGAAGCGTCATGTTTTGTATGAGTCTAGGTCTTACATTGTTATTCTTACTTGGAAAATAAGTTATACAGGATACCAGAGGTAGCACCACCTACTCCAATCTCTTTGATATCTACAAAGAAATATATTAAGATCATTTCCTAGGACAAGAAATTTATCTCCCTTATGATTCACCTTCTGGGCATGAAGAATATTGTGGCCACCTCCACAAACTCCATATAGGGCTCTTCTTCATGGAAGAAATAGATGGACAAGGTCGTGGAGGAATACAGGGACATCTTGACTTCGCTGATAGGGATACCCTTACAATGTCAAGTCAAGCACTCCATCGATCTGACCTCCGGTGCACCGCTACCCAATGCACCAATCTACCGATGCTTTGTTCTGAAGAATGATAATATCAAGAGCTAGATCTAGGAGTTGTTGCAGAAAGGGCACATCAAGACAAATTAATCACTGTGTGGAAGCTCGACCGTGTTTGTATAGAAAAGGGATGGAACCTAGAGCTTTTGTATTGACTATTGGGCACTTGATAAGATCGTTATTCAGAATAGGTATCTAATACCATGGATTGATGGCCTTCTTGACCAACTCAAGGGTGCCAAATATTTCAGAAATATTGACCTCCAGTTCGATTATCACCATGTATCAATTGAACCCAGAGATGTGTTGAAGACCATCTTCAAATCCAAGGAGGGCCTTTTCGAATGGCTTCTCATGCCTTCCAGGTTGATGCATGCCCATGCAAGCTTCATGCGATTGATGGGCAACATTTAGTGAGACTTCACCAACTCATTCATGGTAGTCTACCTGAACGACATCTCGATCTTCATCCATAATTAGGAAGAGAACATACACCATATCTGATAGGTCCTTCAAACCCTGGAAGAGAACAAACTATATGCCAATTTGGAGAAATGCATATTTCTATGACCCATGTTGAATATCTAGGGTACATCATCGATGAGAAGGGTGTGCATGTGGACCCAACCAATATACAAGTTATTCAAGATTGGTCAACCCTCACCACTCTAACAAAGCTCTGAATCTTTCTAGGTCTTTCCAATTTATATCACAAATTCATGTTTGGATTCTCTCATATCACTTGGATTTTGAGTCATGTCAACAAGGATAGAGCAAAAGCAAAGCTCTTTCGATCTTAATCCCAATAGAAGGAACTTTTTGATTTGAAGAATCCCCTCATCTCTGCACTAGTTCTAACTTCTCACCTTACTAGACATGCCAAAACCATTTGAAATTGAGACAGGCACCTCTGGCTATGCTATTTGTGCAGTTCTTACCCAATAGGGGCATCCAATGGCATAGCACAATAATACACTTTCAGATATAGTCCAAAAGTATCCCGTTTATGAGAAAGAGAGGTATTCCATTATGAAGGCATGCAGATAATGGAATCATTACTTTTGGAGGAAGGAAACAACCATCTACATAGACCACCAACCTCTACAGTTCGCATAGACACAAGGAAAGTTACAGAACGATCGCTGTCAGAAATGGTCCAAATATATGTAACAATTCCATTCGAAAATGAAATACAAGAAGGAAATCACCAATAATGTTGCATACTATCTCATCTGACCATCGGTTATGGAGTTGACCATTGTGCTCTACTCTTGTGGACACGAGACTTCGGTGTGGCCGCATCTTTACAAGAGAGATCAAGAATTCAGAAACACATACTAGATTCTTCTAGAAGGAAACAAGGTTCCATATTTTCACCTCTAGGATGCACTATTATACCATCTATTAAACCTTTATGTTCCTTCAAGAGAGCATGCCAAGATGTTTTTGGAGGCGCAATATAATTGGGTCGCTGGAAATTTCAAAGTAGAGAAAAAAGTGGCAATGTTGCAGAAGTATTTATTTTGTTTGAACCTTCAATAGGTTGTTGGGAAATACATTAAATCTGACACTGCCTATGCCATTTCCAAACAAACAATCAAGAAGAAAGGCCTATATACTCCTCTTCTTACTCCTAGTTGGCCTTGGGAATCCCTGTCAGTCAATTACATGTCGGGCCTTCCTTCTAGTAAGAATGGAAACGACTATGTCACTTGTGATTATCGACAAAATTTCTAAGATGGCCATTCTAGAAGTCTACAAGAAGAGTATCACTGTAGAAGCCACTACTAAGATCTTCTTTGAACAAGTGTGGGTACATTTGGGGATCCCACAGTTCATTATCTTATATTAGGATAATAGGTTTCTAGGTACATTTTGGTCATGCCTTTGATCAATCATGAATACCAAACCCACTAAGTCCATGGCATTCCACCCTCAAATTGATGGCGAAACAAAGGTCGTCAACAAAATGATCATGCACATTTTGCGCACACACAACTCGAAGAATCCAAACACATGGGATGAAAGCCTCCCCTATGTGTAGCACATTTACAACAAATATCTCCATAGCTCAACTAGGCACATCCCCTTTTAGGTGGGGTTGGGATTTAAGCCACTATGTCCCATTGATATGGCCATCCTATTTGCAACTACTCGAGAAGATTTGGTTGATGTCTAGTTTCAAGCTGACATGGTGAATATATTCATTGAGCACATTCAATACATCCACCAGCAAGTCCATGATAAATTGGATAGAGCCAATCCTATGTACAAGCAGCATCATGATCAACATCAAGTGCCATACAAGTTCTAGGTGGGCGACAAAGTTTGGCTACATTTGTAAAAGGAGTGACTCATTAGGCCCCACTGCAAGCTTCACCCTCTTCAATATGGGTTGTACACCATCACAAAGGATGTAGGGGACAATGCTTTCCATCTCAACATTCCAACATTCGTTGACTAGCACCCAATATTCAATGTGGACCGACTGCGACCATACTCCCCCCATTGTTCGACACATCTAATGTTGTTGAGTAGTTGACGCCAACAGAGCTCAGCCTAAGCTGCATTGAACATGCCAAAAATGATAGGATCATAGACACACAGATCAATGACACTCGCCAATAGAGGATTTAGCTATATCAAGTCGTCAAAGTAGGCCAACTCCTTCACCGGGGCAAGTGGTTCACCAGGGGCTAGGTTCAACAAAAAAAGATTCACCTTGTGGAGGCTTTGCATGTAATAGGGACTATTTCTTCCTAAGGGGGGATGACTGATCCAAGTGGATATTGGTGGAGACCCACCTATTCCACTTGTGCCTCGAGTTGGCTTCATTAGTTTCCTTGATTATAGCAACATTTACTATTTTTAGTAGTTTTTTGGGTCCTGAACTTCCAAAGCTATTTTGACCCCTTAAACAACATCTTTTTTGGGCCATAGCAACCTATAGATGTAGGTAAGGTCTTGCCACAAATATTTTAGTATTCAGAGAAATATTTCGAGTGAGGTATCGTATGTGCAAAATAAAGATCATATGACCAAGTTACGACCACGGGATGTTGGTTGCCCGATTAACTCCAACTTGGCCAAAAACTTCTTTGTGTTCCTTTATTGATTAATAATAAAAAGGACGTTGAGCCTCATTATAACATAGTTCAAAGGCATGTATCTACCACATCTCTTCTCAAAGAGAAGCTACCATCGTTTGGGCTTGTTTATTTCCATTCTGTATGTAAGCATATTTTAGTTCTTTGATATTAATGAAATGAATTTTTATTTATACTACACCTCACAGTTTATGTTTAGATCTGTATTATGTTGCATTCTTGTATAAGTTTGAATCAGTTGAGTTACTAGTTCTTGGAACCCTGGATAGCTTGGTTAGAGACCAATTTCCTTAATTTTAATGATCTATGGACCATACAAGTGAGAACATTATGGTTGAGAGTTGAGATGGTTTGGAATCTAGAGACCCTAGTTGGTTTTTTTTTTTTTATCCCTTATGATCCCACATTCATGCATGGAATATGGCACAGGGGTGATTGGTTGAAAGAGCGATTTGGTTCATCCTACCCTATGGCAAGGTGGTATGAAGAAGTGCTTGCCCTGGTTGGGATTTTGATATGTTAATAAGAGCTCTTTTCTATTGTTATCTATGAGAACTTGTACTGGACCTTATGATGTTGAAATTATGGTTGATTTTTTATGTTCTCTATTCTAGTTAAATGTTGGTTATATCCCTCGCTATATGACATTCTCTACATATGGATCTTATTCATGATTTCTTAAGTTATTGAATGGTTGATGAATGCATGGGATACCAAGTGTTGTTGTAGCTAGCTGAAGAAGACTTGGAGCCTTCTTGGTGATTTTTAGGTGAAGTTCAGAAGTTTATGATTAGATATGCATTCATGACTTTTGTTTTATATGTTTATCATATGTTTGACAAAATTCCTATCTTGCTCTAGGTATATCCTGGTCAAGATCTTGTTCAAGGTTGAATGTTTAGCATTTTTGTCATATTAATTATGATTATGGAAAGCTACAAGTAATTCTTGGTAGTGGTATAGAGGATTTCTTTAAAAAGTGGCATAGATAATGCAACCACATGCATTGAACTAAGGAAATTAGGTCATAACCGCATATAGACAAGCTTATCGGTGTAGTTATAGCCTCCCAACCACATGCATGTAGTCTTGTGGGTGCGGTTGGAGGGTAAACTGTGTGAAAAAGAGTTCTAACTCTGGGAGTGAACACCTGGGGTGGTTTTCAAGCTATTGAGTGGTATGTAGTTCCTAAGGAATGTCAGTATGTTTCTAGTTTGTTGGCCCCACTTCCATAACAGAAACTTGGACGTCAGGTCATATCATAGATCACTTGGCTCACGTTTACCATGGAGATCTCGTAAAAGTGGGTAAAAGTGGGAGGGGTGGTTACACTAATAATTATGAATAGTTATTTAGCCTTAAGCTTCGCCTTTTATTCACTATAGGAAAGGCATGTCAATAGTTGCATATCTTTGGGGACTCACTGATTATTATGGATTTGTTTGACGAGATTAAAATATGTAAAGTTCACACACTCATACCAATAATTGAAGAAATATTACAATTAAAACATGTTTTTGATCATATTTCCTATTGTCATGTCTAAGGGAAAGAAACTCTGCTACAAACACTCTCTAAAGTGGGTGTTAAGCACTTGGAAGATCGTGGAGCAGTTAGATGATATACAACTTGAATTTCATTGCAGGCCTTTCATAAAAGGCATGCAGAGGGACTTAATTCTTGAATGAAGACAAACTTTTCTATTTTCTCTATTTCTCTGATATATAACTCCGAGATGATGAGGACGCTAATAATTTTTTTCTATGTATTTATGGCATGCTACTAGTATTGATCAACTTTTGTTAGACATGATAAGTCTATTTTAAAGGCCCACTTTTTGCTTTTTTTGAAGATGGATGCATTTATTAACAATCCTTTTCTGAATGTGCATATCTAGAATGTAATTTAATATCCTATTAATGAAAAGTAGGATTTTTTCTTTGGAAGAAATGGATATGAATAGAATTTAACGCATACAGCCTTTGAATTTATACTTTATTTTTATGAATTAATGAACTTTAATGCATCTATATTTACCTTTGTATGTATATTAAAATTGAAAATTTAATAAATGAATGCCTCTTTAATGAAAAATATTTAAATATTACATTTTTTTACAATTATATTTAAAATGATGTTTAAAATTATAAATATGTTTAATGTTTTGCGTTATATAATTTAATTTTATAATTTGAGATATTTTAATAGAATTGATATTTGTTAATTTTGATACTATAATTTAAAATATTAAGGTGATAATCTCTAATAAAAATAAACTTAAAAATATAATTGTGGGAAGAAAATGAATTAGAAAGAAAACAGAAACTAAAATATTATAAAAGGTGATAAATCTTAATTTTAAAAATAAAAAATGTTTCTTTCTTAATATTCCGAAAAAACATGAACATTGTTAAAATAAGAAGAAATTATCATGAGTTTCATAATAAAACTAGGAATTGCCCCCAAAAAAGGGCAGATGGAAATAGGTTAAAGATGAATAGCACTTTAGCTATACTCACAATCAATCTAATTTCCTTTTTCACCTAAATTCTTTATCTTATACTCATATTAAATGTAATTTTCAAAATATTTATCACATTACCTATTTTCTTGACATTTTGTATTAACAAAACTATAATGAAAATTATAACTAACTTTCTTGACATTTTATATTAACAAGACTATAATGAAAATTATAACAATCTTGAAATTGATTCTTAATACTTTTTAACATAAGGTTATAATTAAAATTATGGGAATCTGGGAATTGATTCTTAATATTTTAAAAATAAAAATAAAATATTCAAGAATCTTAGATAACCTTACCTTTTTAAAATTAAATAAACAATATAAATTTTAATATATTAATTATGATTATTTTTATTAACATAAATACCTCGAACATAAATGCAAAATAAAAATAAAGTTTTTCTAAAATAAACTTCTCAATTATTTGATTAGGATTTAAAAATATACATTATTTAAAATTAATTTTAACAGAAAATTATTTTTATATTATTCTAAATATATAACATAGCTGCTCCCAATTCAATATTTCCAACAATTTTTTTTAATCCTTCCACCTTTCCAATATTCTAGTATTTCAAAAACTCATACATTTTCAATAGACAAAATAAATTTTCGCAACTACACGTAGACAACCTATAGTTTTGCGAGCAGTGGATCAAGATCACGTAGTGTATCTGGATTGAATCAACTTTTTGGGATGCGCCAATGTTCCACATTTAAGAATTCACATCATGCGGCTTCATATTCAGCCGAGCATGTGCTGGAAGGGGTATATAGAACAGAATAGAGCGAAAGTTATACGATGGGAAGATGGCAGCGTGGAGGAATTTGGGGAGGCAATTAAAGTGGGAGAGTTGATGCTTGACAATCCCCAACAATTTTTATGCGATTTCAGTGACCTACAAGCTGGGCGTCACATCTCAGCTCTGTGTGCTGACGAGGATTTGGCTTTGGGGCGCGTCTACGTTCTTCTCCCTATGCAAAAATATCTTGGTTGTGTCCTGTCGTTTTCTGACATGGCCTCATTTAATTCCTTAGCATTCCAAAATAGTTACAGCGAGAGAAAGCTCTGTGGCATTTCTAGAATTCTTCCCTCCGTTGGCACTGGTTATTTACATAAATTTTCTAGAGAGAATGGCGCTGTGGAGACAACGGATAAATTGGAGGGAAAAGTAGCAGATCAGTCTGTGATGCCAAAGGTCGAGTTAGACGTAGATATTGAAGTCCAGGTGTTGGGGTTGGGGTTGGGGTTGAGAGAGCAAAAGATACGCAGGTTTGGATATTGGAAACCAGTGCTGGAGACAATTGATGAATCCCCACGAGTTACAGACACTGAAACCCCGTAAAGCCTTCACGCTGAGTTTCAATGAAGTGCATTGAACAAAAATTTGTATTTTGAAGCAGGAATTTAAAATAGCTAAAATAGTGGTAACATCACACATGTTGAGATTTTCTGTTTTATTAAATTTGGGAAAAATCTCATGTATGTGACAACAATAGGATTAGTTGCTATATTAGCTCCAGTATTTTTTGAGGAGGAGTTAATGCATCCTATATTTGTTGTGAGGGAATTTATGATTCAGTTTTATGCTCCAGCTATATAGAAATGTAATCTCGTAGAGGATTGTAAGAGTGTGTAGAGAAAGTAGAGAAAATAGGGGAGAGCTGAGAGTATGTGTGAATTATTAGATTTGTTGTAATCTCCTTTGAATAATAAGATTGTCGATGCCTCTGTTCTAGTGGACGTAGCCCAGATTGATTGGGTGAACCACGTTAAATCTCTGTGTTATGGTTTTGTGTGGTTTTTTTGTATGTGTTGTGTATGTTTATATTTATTTAAGCTGCGTTTTGTTTAGTCTAACAAGTGGTATCAGAGCGGCGCAGCGGAGCGTGGAGGGCCCATAACCTACAAGTCTCTCATTGTGGAGCTGGTGCGTGTGACAGGTCAGCTGAAGGTGGAGTTTCGGTGATTGGCGCGGTTTTAGCAGAGACAGGCGCGCCAATTTCTGGCATTGAACGGGTTGGCACGTTTTATTTTGGAACAGACACACCAATTGGCGCAGATCTGAGTCTGATACTCGTGCCAGAGCTCCAATATTCCGATTGGCGTGGAATCGACGGAATTAAGCGCACCAATTTTGCGACACTTACACGGATTTTGCTTTGGCACAGAGCATCTGCGGTCAAAGGTGCGCCAGGTGGTGGATTGTGTTTTAGGCGCGGTTTTTTCGCTGTCAAGGAGCACCCGACAGTTTTTCCCTCTAGTAAACCTGCAATTTTGGTTTTTCTTTTCAAATTACGTTTACACGGTACGATAGAGGCATTTTATTTGGAATTGGAGATTTTTTTTTTTATTCAACATGGTAAAAACTCAAAGCGCTCATTTTGAGATCGAGAAGTTCAATGGCAAAAATAACTTCGAGATCTGGAAAGTGAAGATGCACGATCTGCTTGTGCAATAAGGCGTGGCGAAGGTGTTGTTGGGAAGATCCAAACAGCCTTACCCCATGACAGATGATGAATGGAATGAATTGGATGGAAGAGCTCTGAGTAGTATTCGACTGTGTTTGGTAGATGATGTTTTGTTTAACATCATGTCAGAGAAAACTGCTGCTGGTTTTTGGACAAAGCTGGAGAAGTTGTACATGACAAAATCCTTGACCAATAGGATTCTTCTGAAGCGACAATTGTACAGTCTACGTATGAAGGAAGGTACAGCTATCACTGATCATTTGAATGTCTTTAATACTCTCATGGTGCAATTAGAAAGTATAGAAGTAAAATTTGAATCAGAAGATAAAGCTATAACTTTATTGTGCTCGTTGCCCGAGTCATGGGATCATTTTGTTACTTCTATCAGTCTAAGTATATCAGAAACCCTTGAATTTGATGATATTGTTGGAGCTTTGTTGTTCGAAGAGATAAGGAAGAGGTAAAATGCCGACACCTCTACATCAGAAGCAATGATGGGTAGAGGTTGCTCGAGAGAAAGACACTCTGGTAAGCATAGCGACTCACGTTCAAAATCGAAAGGGAAGAATAGTAAGGTAAAGTGCTGGTTTTGTGGCAAATTGGGACATTTGAAGGACTATTGGAAGAGACAGCAAGCATCCAAAGAAGACTCTTCGACAGCGAAGCAAGAAGCAAACACGACAGATATAGGTTCGACATCTGGTTCAGGTATGAGTGATGAAGTGTTATCAGTTAATTTTTCAAATCATGATCAACATTGGCTGTTAGATTCTGGTGCATAAAACCACATGTGTATTCATAGATAATGGTTTAAGACGTATAGATCAATTAATGATGGAGTCGTGTACATGGGTAATGATGTCACATGTAATATTGTGGGAATAGGGAGTATACAGCTACAAATGTTTGATGGGACAACCAAAATGTTAACTGATGTAAGACATGTACCAGATTTAAGGAAAAATCTAATTTCACTAGGAGCACTTGACACAAATGGATATAAAACTATAATTCAAGGTGGAGTAATGAAAATTTACAAAGGTATTTTACTAGTAATGAAAGCTAAGAAGGTAGGAAATCTATTTCAATTAGAAGGAAGAATAGGGTCAGATCATGTGTCTACAGTGTCTGAACATGACAGTAGTTCCATTCGCTTATGGCATCAAAGGTTGGGCCATATGAGCGAAAGAGGGTTAAAAATTTTGGCTGATCGCAAGTTACTTCCTAATCTAAAGTCTGGAAAGTTAGATTTCTGTAAACATTGTCTGTTTGGAAAACAAAGTAAGCAAAAGTTTAAAACAGGCAAACATACTAGTAAAGGAATACTTGATTATATCCATTCAGATGTTTGGGGTCCAGCCCCTACAACTTCATAAGCTGGCTCGTCATATTTTGTATCGTTTATTAATGATTTTTCTAGGAAAGTGTGGGTTTACATGTTGAAAAGGAAGTCTGATGTTTTTACAATTTTCAAGCAGTTTAGAGAATTGGTAGAAAACATCACTGGTAGAACTATAAAATGTTTAAGAACTGACAATGGTGGTGAGTTTACTTCCAAGGAGTTTGAAAACTATTGCAAGGATGCAGGGATCGAGAGACATAAGACCACTGTTTATACTCCTCAGCAAAATGGAGTTGTTGAACGCATGAATAGGACTCTTTTAGAGAGAGCAAGGAGTATGCTGAGTAATGCCAGTTTGCAAAAGGAATTGTGGACAGAAGCGGTGGCTATAGCTTGTTATGTGATAAATCGATCACCATCCACGGCGATAGGTTGCAAGATTCCTCAAGAGATATGGAAAGGTCACCCTTTTGATTATTCTAAACTCAGAGTGTTTGGTTGTGATGCATATGCTCTAGTGCCTAAACATCAGTGAGCTAAATTAGATCCAAAGTCAAAAAGGTATATCTTTGTTGGATATGGTGATGGAACAAAGGGATATAGATTGTGGGATCCTACTACCCGCAAGATCATCATCAACAGAGATGTAAAGTTTAATGAATCCTCTCTTGTATAGTTCGATGTAGATAATAGTTTGAAACAGGATGATTTATCTGATTTTCAGCACATTCAGTTTGAAAGCACGTCTAATGATAGCCATGATGACCATAGTTCAGATACTAGTCATGAACAGGTTTCAGAATCAGATCATGAACAGGGTTCAGATGTAGATCATGAACAGGTCTCAGATGTTGATCATGAAGACGTTCCTACAGATACTAGTTAGCTAATTATGGAAGTACCAGAAACATCTTTAAGGAGGTCCACGAGAATTAAACGTCCTCCTAGAAGGTATGATGATTATGTTACTTCAGTTGTTTTAACCGCTAACGATGATGAACCTTTGTGTTATCAGGAAGTTGTAGAAGGTTCAAAAAGTGAAAAGTGGAAAGAAGCTATGAAGGACGCGATGATGGCATTACACAAGAACGACACATGGGATCTGGTTAAACTTCTTAAAGACAGGAAAACTGTGGGATGTAAATGGGTGTACAAATTGAAAAAGGGTGTTGATGGTTCAAAGGACAGGTACAAAGCAAGGCTGGTCGGGAAAAGTTTTTCTCAGAAAGCAGGCATTGATTTTCATGAGATTTTTTCACCAGTTGTTAAAATAGTTTCAATTAGAATTGTGTTAGCATTAGTCGCTTTGCTTGATTTAGAATTGCAGCAACTAGATGTTAAGACTACATTTTTACATGGAGACTTAGATGAGGAAATTTATATGGAACAACTGGAAGGATTTGTTCAGCATCGCAATAAGAAATTTGTCTGCAGGCTCAAGAAATCATTGTATGGCTTGAAGCAGTCGCCTCAGCAATGGTACAAGAAGTTTGATTCTTTCATGTTGAGTCATAAATATATAAGAAGTGAATATGATCATTGTGTTTATTTTAAGCAATTAAATGATGGCATGTTCATTATCTTAGTGTTATATGTTGATGATATGCTTTTAGTAAGCAAAAGCATAGTGGAGATCAACAAGTTAAAGGCTTACATGGCAAGGACGTTTGATATGAAAGATCTGGGAGCAGCAAGACAAATTTTGGGCATGGAGATTTTCAAAGACAGGAGCAATGGTAAGCTGTGGCTATCACAACAAAAGTATATTGAGAAAATACTCTTGAGGTTTGGTATGAACAATGTGAAGCCTGTGTCAGTCCCTTTAGCTTCCCATTTTAAGCTTTCTTCCAGTTTATGTCCTAATAAAGATGAAGAAAAGGAATATATGTCTCGAATTTCGTATGCCAATGTAGTAGGATGTTTGATGTATTCGATGGTTTGTACTCAACCAGATATTTCACATACAGTTGGGGTTGTGAGCTGGTATATGGCAAATCCAGGTAAAGAACACTGGTCAGCAGTGAAATGGGTGCTTCGGTATTTGAGAGGCACAAGTGATTATTGTATCACTTATAATAAAAGTAGTGAATTTGTTTGTGGATATGTTGATTCCGATTTTGCAGGTGATTTGGATAAGAGAAGGTCAACTTTAGGGTATGTCTTTGCTCTTGCAAGTGGAGTTATTAGCTGGATGTCAAAACTAGAGAATATTGTTGCTTTATCCACTACTGAAGCAGAATACATAGCTGCTTCACATGCTTGCAAAGAAGCGGTTTGGTTGAAAGGTTTGATTGGTGAGTTTGGGAGGTTACAGGACAACATCAAGTTATTTTGTGATAGTCAAAGTGCAATTCACTTGGCTAAGAATCCAGCCTATCATAGTAAATCAAAGCATATACCAATCAAGTACCATTTTGTAAGACAGGTTATCACTGAAAGGGGTGTTTCTCTTGAAAAAGTGCATACGAAGGAAAACTGTGCAGACATGTTCACGAAACCAGTTTTGTTAGAGAAGCTGTGTTGGTGTTGGCTTCTCTTGGCTTACAGAAAAGATAAAAATAATAAATGAACAAGGCATCAGGGTAATTGTTGTCAAGGTGGAGATTGTTGAGATTTTCTGTTTTATTAAATTTGGGAAAAATCTCATGTATGTGACAACAATAGGATTAGTTGCTAAATTAGCTCCAGTATTTTTTGAGGAGGAGTTAATGCATCCTATATTTTTTGTGAGGGAATTTATGATTCAGTTTTATGCTCCAGCGATATAGAAATGTAATCCCGTAGAGGATTGTAAGAGTGTGTAGAGAAAGTAGAGAAAATAGGGGAGAGCTGAGAGTATGTGTGAATTATTAGATTTGTTGTAATCTCCTTTGAATAATATGATTGCCGATGCCTCTGTTCTGATGTAGGTAGCCTAGATTAGTTGGGTAAACCACGTTAAATCTCTATGTTATGATTTTGTGTGATTTTTTTGTATATGCTGTGTATATTTATATTTATTTCAGTTGCGCTTTGTTTAGTCTAACAAAACAATATACAAGGGTTGCTACCAGACTAGGCTCTTATTAGTCCCTGCCATCTGGCATTCGGCAGGGACTATTGTAATCGATCGGGTCCGAGATAGCATTAGTTTCAAGTTTTATTACTGTGTTATACTGTGCTTATTACAAAGTTTTCAAACGCTCTCAAACGCGCTGTGCCGGATAACCAAAGTTTTATTTCGAACTTAACTTTTGCCATCTTATTTGGCCTCTTCCCGAGGCGGAAGAGGCCCGACCATAGCTTAAATTGGTTTTACGCCTGCTGCATTCTCGCTAACCGTCAACGGGTTTGTTTTAATGTTAACATTAATTCGATAGGTACAAATGCTAGAGATTAATATTGCTTTTTCAGTGATCTCATAGATATACAGAAAATAAAACAAGTGGCATGGTTATGCATGGCGATACAAGTGGCAAACTAATATCGAAACTGTTCTGTTCATCAAACCTATTTCCACTGTCTTTACCAGAACTATTCATCAAACCTGTTTCGCCCTGTGAGGGAGGAGAATAACCCATGGCACTTAAGATGCAGGTTTGCTTTGAGGGAGGATGCTATCTTAGCTGTTATCATACTCCCTGTTCCATTTTGTCAGGAAAGCCTCTTCGCTACTGGTTTTGGATTGCTCCAAGGCAGACCGTTCCCAGAACCTCTAATGCTCTCTGCAACAGCTATGTTTCTGCGGTGAGATACAATGAACAAGGTGAGATAAATAGTTTTTTAAACCTGTACTGCTTTCATACATGAAACTGAAATCTACATTTACTCTTCTGCATTTTACTGGATATTTTTAGTTCTGCAATTAATAGAATTTTCTTTTTTCTGGAAATTGCAAGTAGCGCAAGCAGCTCATAATCTGCAATTTTTTGTTTGTTACCAGTTCTTACCATCTGAATTGCTTGGTCCATCTGCTGCTTCTGAGCAGCAGATTTCTGCTCCTCAACAGCAGTAGCCGCATGGATTTCTTCTGTGTGTAAAGCAGCTTTGCTCTTAAAGGTTTCTCCCTAAGACAAAATTATAAGATGCCGATCAGTATTGAACTTCAAAATCAATTTTCCAGATTTAATATTTTTGCGAAATGTTAGAGCTGGTTGAAATTTTCAGAAAATAAATTTAAAGCAGGTAAATTTATGGAATTCTTGAAAAGAAACGACTCCTTCACAGGCATGCTCTTTTACTCCTTTTTTCCAAAATATTCATTATTTCTGCGTTTAATGACGGCAATACGCCTTAAAGAACACCACAGGCATTTTCAATGTGGTATACTAGCATCGGCTTATGAAATTTAGGGTCTCTTTCATCAAAATTGCACTGTAAAAACTACAGTACTGGTTATTTTCGAAGATCCAAATCAAATAGAAGTTAATTTTACTAAACTAACAGTAATTAATTGCTCTATATAATTTATGATTCAAGGTGATGTTCTCTTACCTCAGAGCTTTGAAGCAAATGCCGTGTAGTATTCATAAGAGATCGAAATGATTCGTTGTTAGAACTAAAATTACTCATGTTCTGCGTTCAAATTAGACGTTTTTTCAGTAAAAGAACTAATAATCTTGATATACATGAAGATAATCCCAATTATTTTCGAATAAACAAGCAACCGAAAGTTATTCCCTGTTTAATAACAAATTTTACCGCCTCAAAGTTGCCCGTCATGAAGACGGCCGTCTTCCGTCCATCTTTTTCCAGTTCCTGCACCTTAAGATCGACCAACCGTAGCCACGGAATTGAAATAGAGGTGAAAACATCTTTCGCCTGTAGTCAAGTTTCACATAAAATATCCATAAAATTAAACAGACCATATTTACAGTGAAAGTTTCAAATTATGTACTCAAAGTGAGCTCTGCAACTTGAGCAGATAAATTCCATGCTGCCTGATCAGAAGCTGTGGCCAGACCCTGAAGCATTCTTACGACATCCACAGTATCATCAAGATAGTATTTTGCTTTACTGGGTTTCTGACCAACTGTGCATGCAAATACTTCTGCTATCGGAGAAAGTGTAGGTCCTGACATAGCATTTGTGATACCCTCAAACATGTCCTCATCTGACCTGTCATCTCCAATGCACAGGACAAAGTCTGGTCGTTTCCCTCTCTGCACCATTGTTGACAGAAGGCGCTCTGCTACTAAACCTTTGCTTATGCCCTGCAGATCCATCAAAATAGATAGATAATGCAATCAGATTATGAGCTACTAAATGACCCTTGCTCCAGAACAAAATATTGAAAAATAAGTGCAGCCACTGTTTGCAGGGATTCGCTTTCTCAAAAAACTTGTAATAAAAACTACCAGATCCGCTACTCATATGCCTTCTCTGTCGTAGGTAGCTATGGATCAGCGGCTGAAGCAGCTTAAGATCCCTCGCTCTGTTCCGTTTCCCTCCCCAAAAAAACTAGGCTCTAGCAAGAGAAACAGCGGCAAGACCAGCATCACAGCGGCAGGACCAACATCACAGCCATGCCAACAAACCACCAGCCTCATAGTCGCTGGAATGATACTAATGTCACAGATCATCTCCCTGCTGCCAAGCACATGGCTTGCATGCAATGCACGTGGTAAGGGAGAGAGAAAGTGGCTGGTCCTCATAAGTTGTCCAATACTAACGGACTTCTATAATGACTTTAATAATTTTGGTTCCGTTTATGACGACGTGGATCCGCTGTGCGGTATCTTGATATCTCATACCTTGGGGACTCTTTCTTATTATTTCTTTTTGGGTGTATCAATACGATATTGTATATTCGTGACTTTGTCATTTTGGTGGTGTGCAATATGATAGACTGCGATCACTTTGTTTGTTGCATTATCCACTGAACTCTTGCATGTGTCAAGCCTTCTATTGCATTGGCGGATGTATAATCTTGTCGACGGTGCATATTCAACTATTGTGGCGGTGCATATTCAACTATTGTGGCGTATCCCAACGTTAATATATCAACAATCAGTGTCAATGTATTTAATATAGGGTTGGTTTCATGGCTTCTCATTGCATATGGCGGTATCTTGATATCTCATACGTTGCAAAATACATTGATTTCATTGTGAGAGATTTTAACATAGCCCCGTAATATGTAGTGTTTCAACCCTTTGTATTCGCACATATGCTATATTTTACAATGCATGTGTGACGCTTCGTCTTCCTTCAATAAATTTTGTGATGCATGCGCTCTTTTTATCCCTTAATGCATCTTTAAATGGCCTTTTAATGTTGTCTTTTGAATACGCTGGCTTTGTATCATCCCTTGTGTCGTTGAAATATATTTATGGTTTGTTCTTTAATATATTGTCAATTGGGAATACGCTACTGCGACCTACAAAAGAAAGGGTAGCAAAAGAGTGCAATTGGGGATTGCAGGATGAAAGGGTTGAGACTCCATAACTCTGACGTGTGATTATGCGACCACGCCTTCGAGTAGGGGTCAGAGTCGATCTGGTTATCTTTCTAATGCGCAGTTCAATGTGTTATTGCTCCAGTGCAAAGTTATGTTTGATATATATCTCAACACTACTTAGTATATGGCACCATCACATTAATTCAATGCAATAGAGTATCCTCACTGCGGCCCTTCGATATGCAGCTCTTTTCTAGCGCTTTACGAATCGTCATTTTCACATGTTCTTTCATATACGACCACCGCTTGCGATTTCAACAACGATCAACACTCCTTTGGTATGATGCAAACGTAACCATGTGGTTTATCACTTCGCCATATCGTTTAGAATTCCCTTTACTGAGTTTAATTTCTCTCGACTGCGACTGTAATGTTGGTGTCGGTTCTCTCTTCCCAATGTATCTTGTATGCCCATTTCTACGACACGTCATTTTCCTTTTATTCAATGTAGTATCTTCCCCTTTGCAACCACATTGTAATACAATGAGACCCAATGTATTGTAATGGAACATCGATATTAAATTTTAATGCCCTTTCTATCTGTGAATTCCAACACACCATTTATAATTATAACAAGGGAAGCTATCCTTACAGAGTCTTTTCATTGGATGCTGGAAGTGATTCTTTATCTGGTTGGCCAGCAGACGGACTGAAGTCAGCAATGAAACTCTTTCTGCTAATAACCTTTCCTGTTTTACCTGTACTTCCGGCGAACTCCAAACGAACAATATCAAATCTAAATACTGAGCAGTCTATGTATTTACGAACAACAACATAGCTAGGGGACCTTGGACGTGGGCTCTGCTCCATATGACCCTACCCCTAGGCAGGGACTAGTTGCCTTGCAACTCATCTTGTTTTTGTTTTGTTTCTACTACACTGGTCTCTCCATGTGTAGAGCATGACCGGACAACGAAAAAGACATTAAACGGAAAAACAGATTTTATATATATGATTTGGACGTTACATATATTTGAAAGTTTTGATTAGTTTTTAGATTTGGTCTATCGTGGGTTTTTTCTTTAATCACAATGTCCATAAATAAAATATTAATTTTGGTGTCAATATTTTCAGAATCGAAATGTTTCATTTATAAGTAATAAGATTAGAAATAAATAAAAAGTCAATATACATTAAATATTGTGAAATGAACCCTAGAATATCAAGATAGAATGATCAATTAGGTGTTATGAAAAGGTTTTTCCGATTAGTAATATATAAATCCATTATTTTATCACTGGATATAAGCTTGGAATTTTTAGAGTTATTACACAGCTTTCATAAATAATTATAAATTTGTTTATTCATGCTATCACTTCGTGTTAATATATGTAAATATGAAACTTATATAAACGTAATCTTAAATAATTGTTTTTTTAAGTAATGTTAAAATTGGTTGCTCACTATTCATTATAAGGATATTTTGTTAAATTAATTAGTCGAAGGTTTCTCTTATTTCAACACCAAGTGGATGAAGCAGGGTGGACTTCATTTTTTTTTTTTGGGTCTAAATGAACGCATATGATTTTCTCTCTGGGTGGAATATTCTTTGTTCATTCTTCCATCAGGCGTTCATTTTAAATTCGTCCACATTGATATGTAACGTTTGCGACTTCATCTGTAACATTTGCCGCTTCATCACGTTAAGGATTTGGTGTCGGTGCAGGTTTCACTGTTATGCAAAGTTATGAGCACAAATCTTATGCTTCGTCGAAAGGACGTGCTCCAAAATAAAATTGGTTTTATTTTGTGTCTCCGAAGTCAAATGACTGTCAGCCAGTTTCGTCAGTATTATGACCCGGTAATGGGATTTATAATTCTCTCATATGTGAAGTCCGAATGCTTTCAAAATTAAACATAGAAAGTTTTTATAATTGAGTAATTCATCTAATTCATCTTTTTCAGAGAAAAAAAGCTGTATGATTTATATTAAGGATATATAAATATCAGAGATACATATGCTACATATGCGTTCGGAATGATATCCAAAAAGGCAGCAACATTGTTGTAGGGAAAAAGACTGATTCCCCCAAGATAGGATCTGAAATATGAACAGACCAAAAAGATGCGAATAATAACAGCAGCGAAAAATACCGGTTGTATGGAGGCTCATTGATCAGAGCCCATAGATTTTACATATTGGAGTGAAAAGCAAAGAGATGAGCTTAGGAGAGAGCCCGCCTAGTCCAGTGAAGGCATGGACGCCGATATTGTAGTCAAGATAGAATTGAGAGGCAGAGAGCAGCCTTGGAAGATACATCCATTCCGCCATTTCCATAGATGCCAGCATGTAAGAATGAGAAAAGCATGCCAGGAGGAACATTGGGGGCTCCACCATACAAAAGCATCCTGTACAGAAGCAAAAGATCGGTGAGGAAAACCATATGTAAGAGAGAGATCATACCAGATTGCTGAGGAGGCGGAACAGTCAAAAAACATGTGATAATTTGTTTATGCCGCAGCTGAGCAAAGCTGACATACGCTAGGACCCTGCCATCCTTTTTTTGGAGGACAGCAACGTCAATTTGTTTTTAGTATTTTACATCTCACACATTCATACGATATACGATATCATACCGAGAGAATCTCTAAACATTTATGTTCCCAGACGCATGAGGTTTGAATGCTGACTATTCAAAAGCATAAATTAGAAGCAATGCTTATCAATAAATTAATTCATGGCCTTTTTTCACCGCGGATTTAAATGATATACTATTTAGATATTTTTACAATTTAATAATACTCAAGCGCAGGGAGAGGAGAGAGGAGAAAGGGTAAGTGCAGGGAGTACCAACATAAGGAAAAAATTAAAAAGACACCAGCACTTTGTATATTGGAAGTGCAGGGAGTACCAATATAAGGAAAAAAATTAAAAAGACACCAGCACTTTGTATATTGGAACTGGGTTTAAAGAATTTCAAATTTATAAATTGTGAAGCTTTGATAATTTGGGGATATTTTTCATGTAGTACATAATTTAATAGACATAAGGTAAGGTTTATAAATTGTTTTCCAGTTTCTTGCTTCGCTCTTTTTTTTAATTTATTAAAATTAATTAATGAAACCTTAGATGGAAATGAGAAGCGAAAGACTAGGCATGGAGGGGAATGGGAAGGAAAAATACTCATATGAAAGATTGAGTGTGTGACCAGCGTTACTTTTTCTGATCAATGGAAACAATCAAAACAATCAATGGAATGCACGAGCAATGGAAGCAAGAAGGCATTCTGGATCTGAATTACATGCTCGCAAGACTGAAAATTGACATTTTATAGAATTTCTTTTATTACTTATTTTACTAAATATTTCTAATTTTTTTTAAAATTAACTAAATTTTAATTAGCTAATTAAAATTACTTAATAAATTAATAAAAAAAAATTTAAACACATGTCCTGAAAGTGTTGACCTTCTACACCGTCATTAAGGGAACGCAATATTCCACTTCATTGAACTACTCGAAATGATTATCACACAATGATTTATCGAAATAATTATCGCACAAGGATTTATCTGTGAAATATAATTAGAAATTTCTGTTTTGAAATTCCAATCCTGCATACTATCTATTTCGAAATTCCAACCCTACAGGGTATACACACTTATTTTTTATTTTATTTTAACCTGTTAATTTTTTTTCCGAACATTAATTCAGGGTACCATGCTGATGGTGAGTTTGACGCTCGACGTTTACGGCAA
This sequence comes from Pinus tabuliformis, assembly GCA_031772625.1. Taxonomy (NCBI): domain Eukaryota; kingdom Viridiplantae; phylum Streptophyta; class Pinopsida; order Pinales; family Pinaceae; genus Pinus; species Pinus tabuliformis. Next base: position 234,392,519 of record CM062820.1, on the reverse strand, counting down.
TTGTGCAATTCTTGGTCGATCCATGCGATTTCTGGCATCAGCTGGATGCTGCACACCGGTTGGATATCTTCTTCCCAACAGTAATTCACGGTACAATGCGGATCGCTTATGGGGCCTCCACGTTTACAGCGTTTGCGCAATTGTTCGTCCATCCATGCCCATTGCCCATCATTTGGATCAGCTAGATGCTTCACAGACTTCGCAGTCGAGACGTCCACGTTTACAGAATTTACGCATTTCTTCGTCGATCCATGTGGTCCAGCCTCCACGCATCCGCTGATAGATTGACGACTCCGCCGAATCAAGCAAAACGTACTAGAACGTTAAAGGGTAAACGTACTCAGAATCAAGCAAAACGTATCAAGGCGTACGTTAAAGGGCAAACGATTTGCACCTCTGCCGCCGGATCACGGAAAGCTGTACGCATTTTCCATGGGAAGACACGAGTTTATCTGGGTTCGTGTTGGGGAAGTAACGTCCCAGGCCTTTCCTGGGAATCAATAAGCCATCAGCTCCCCTATCGCCCTGTCCGGATGAAGATGATGGACACCAGGGGTTAAATTTGACGGGTGACCCTACCCGTCAAGGAATTTTTTTATGACGTTTTTATTTTTAAACTGCCCATCATATGACTTTTAAAATTTATTTGTACAAGTTTTATCTAATTTCAAATTGTACTCATAATTGTTTAAATTTTTAATTTTTTGTTCTACAATTGGGCTCAAGTCTCATTGCTACACTTTGTTTTGAGACCTGCTGATCATGAATCCCTGCCAACTGTATGCGGCTTTTTCACAGAGGATGACAACTTCTGATCACAAAACTTCAAAGCCAAAATACGCGTTAATCCACAGTTGCTCTGGTGGGGTTACTGGTTCTCGGTATGGCATCACTTTGGACATACGGCAAGGAATGGAGAAATTAAAGCAACGTATAGTGACAGAATAAAAGTAGATCATCACCGACAGCATTCCATATTTTTATTATGTTTGCATATATGCATTTCCATTCTCATATATTTTTATTATGTTTGCATGTATGGATTTCCATTCTAATAAAATATATACCGCAAAATCTGCCAGAAAGGAAAAGTTTAAAATTGTTTTGAATATTAGTCTCTAAGAAATCGGTCATGGTCCTCCAATAACCAACACAGCTTGCGAATTTGAACTATTTTAGGCATCATATTTGGTATATGATAAGCGGCGTGCACATTCAAACAAACTTCACCGAGCATTTTTATAAAGTAGTAATTTATTTAGTGTATATACTTCCCCTTTTTTGGGTGAAGAGTCCAACTTATAAATATTCAACCCAACTTTTCTCTAAAATTTTTAATCGTGTTCTGATTATAATAGAAATAATTCTGATAAGGTAGAAAGGGCGATGTCATAGATTGGGAGGACCATAAAAGTGCTGGTGAGATGATCTAAAAGAACTCTATAAAGTAAAAAAAACTCAAGATATGGACTCAAAGCAGATCACTCAACATTAGATTGAATTAAATCATAGAAAACTTTATTGGAGTACTTCAATTGAAATAAGGACAAATAAATCTCACAAAGAAAAGGACAACAATTCGATTGCAGTTAAAAGATTCTGAATCATAAAATATGTTCACAATATGCACACTCATTGTAGTAGATTCTTCCTTTCCTAATTTGATAGATAGAGTGAACCATTTTACAAATCACAATAACTGGAATCTTGAATAGCATTTACAATCTTAAATTGCTTCGTTGGACTATAATATATACTATTATTTCCATAAATTGCCTGATAGGTTGGCCGGAGTAAATAGCTATCATGAAGCTTTGGCTGTTAAAGTGCTTGTTAGCAATTATCAAATATAAAAAGCAGTAATATCCTGATCCTCTGTATTTCATGTGCAGGAGTTGTCGGGTTTGATGGTTCTGCGTCTTGCATTTCAGAGCCTTGGGGTTGTCTATGGAGACTTAGGCACATCTCCTCTGTATGTTTTTAATAGCACATTTCCTGATGGTGTCCGCGATCGTGAAGAGTTGATGGGGGCTCTTTCGTTAATCATATATACTTTGACACTAATTCCTCTTCTGAAATATGTCTTTGTTGTCATGAGGGCCAATGACAACGGAGAAGGTAACATGACACTATGGCTTTGCATAGGAGACTGCATATGATAAAATCAAAATGCCCTGCATATTCCTGGCCCTTGCGAATTTTGTAACTATCCTTTAGGCTTACATTCTAAGTATCATTGGGTGATTCTATTCAAACCCAATAGACAATTCCAAAGTTTAGGCTAGAACTTTCTGTTAATTGTTTTGAAAAATTCACTCGGCCATTCTGTTTATAAGGCTATCTAATTTCTTTTCCTGTCACCTGCTTTTTAGTATGCATATAAATGCAATTTTAACAAGGGCTCTTAAGATATCACGTTTCTGTGATGTAGGTGGAACATTTGCTCTGTATTCATTACTCTGTCGGCATGTTAAAGTGAGCACTATTCCGAATCAACACCGCACAGATGAAGAACTCACAACTTATAGCAGGCGAAAGATTGAAGATAAGTCATTTGCTGCAAGAACAAAGAAATGGCTGGAAGCAAAAGTTGACCGTCAAAATGCACTTTTACTTCTTGTACTTGTTGGCACTTGCATGGTCATCGGTGATGGAATTTTTACTCCTGCTATCTCAGCCTAGAGCCTAGAGGAGAGATTTTAGTGAAGGCAGGGGTTCTCTATGCATCAGGAGGTGGCGGAATACTTCAAGATACAGGAAAGCTTTTTGTAAGTAATGTGTATATTAGTAGCATAGATTCATCTAAACCAGTGTGTATATTAGTTGCATAGATTTATCTAAAACTAGATGACCCAGAGAGAATGCAATTTCTAGTAATGTGTGTATATGAGTTACATGGATTTATCTAAATCTAGATTAACTAGAGAGGATGCAATTTATAGACTACTTTTCATGTTCATTTAGTGTTACATTTAAGGTTTCAGTGACAATATTGCCATTGTACTAAAATATCAGGAAACCTCTAAAAAGAAATGAAAAACCTCACCTTGTAGCTCGGCCGGATCGTAAGCAGAGTCTGTGGTTCAATGGGAGAAATTGCCGATGAATGGGCAGATTCTCGCTCGCGCTAGCCACGATTCTCGCTCAAACAGCAGCCAAATACGCCAAACAGCAGCTCCAACGGATTCAAGCGGAGAAGGGGAGACTCGGAGAGCTTTTACGAAGATAAAGCTGGAAATATTTCAGTGGTCCGGGCGTATGATGGAATTTTCACTCGAGCCGGAGCGCAGCGCGGACCGGTACTATTTGATGGCCCTTCACTCGTATTTCGGAGCTGTGCAGCAAAAAGGTCAGTGGATTTCGGAGCCGCCGTTATCAGATCGCCTATCAAATTTTGGGTTGTTTCCGAAAATTGATTACTGTCGCCCCTGTCGCCCCTGACCTTAGTGGCACCGCAGAACTGTGTGTTACTAGGGCCCGTGGCTTGGGCGTAGAAATTGTTGCTCTCGTATCGCAAGAAACAGCCATCATAAATAACTCTGCCGCCAGACACGGAAGAGCAGTTGCGAATTTGATTCTCTGCGACGGTAATACATGTGAGGAAATCGGAGGGGGTTTTATCCTTTCTGCACTGCGCCAGTCCATCAACTGGGTCTGTGCCAATTGCTTGCTCCGCGGTAGCAAAACCAGAAGAAACAATCTTGGCGCTGCGCGGTGGACACCAATACCATCAACCAAATTTAATAAAGCCATTAACAGCTCTCAGTGGATTGTTAATGCAACAGGGCTCAGAATTTATTTCAATTGGTGAAAGTTGGTGGACCGTGGACGCGTCACGCCAACTTACAACATACAGCGTACTACAGACTACAGTCACTCATTCGTAGAATCGTATAGGCTATTACCGACGGTCCGATCGATCCCGATTCCTGACTTGCAAGCTGGAACTTGTATGTTAAATATATATATAATATATATATCAAAAAATTATTAAAAAAAAACTTAAAACTTTTCATTTACAAACCTTCCCGTCAAATTGACGGTTTTAAAAATTAATAGCCAGTTACGGTTGACGTGGATATTTGAAAGGTGAACGTATTTTACGTGTAAAATCGCTAAAAACGGGCAGACGGGCGTCAAATTTAACCCCTGATGGACACCACCATGTAAAGTGCCAACTCCGCTAGTTGTTGAGGGCAAGTACAGAATGAAGAGATGCCTAGGAATCTTGAGGGATATTCATGCAGAAAAGTGCAACAAATCTCAAAGTTTGGATGTTTGAAAGCTACAAACCACCAACAGGACGATTTCTAGTAATCATGTATATCGTATGATTTGTGAGCACAGGATGACTTGATGATAAATTTGCAGAAAGAAAAGGATTTCGTATTGGCATATAGGTGGGAGTATTCAAGTAGTATCAAGTTTCATGAGAAAGAATAGGAAACTAGAAATAAGCCATAGGAATCAGAATGGCGGCAACCAGTACAGGCTCAATGTCAAGAGGGTGGCACCAGCACGACCCTGCAACGAAGGTGCTCCAAAGTGCTGAGGAAGACGATAGCTTGCTAAAATGAAAAAGTATGGAAAATGGAAGGCTGCATTAGTACTAATGAAATGGGAGAAGTCACCTTTGAGTTTTGTGGGTCAACCCTAATCTTCACTTGCCTTCCCATTCAAAATCTTTCAGTACATTTGCAGGTACATACCCTATTTCAGTGTTGTCTGTGGTGGATACAATGTGAAGCCTCTGGAGTGATCCCATTTTGTTGAATGTACTCCGAAAGGACAAAGTAGTAATTCTATGTTGGATTTCTAGACCATAAACTAGCTTGTGACAAAGTTAAAAGCTATCTGTAGGCAAGAGCCATTATCTATTTAGAGTACTTATTTGTCTATTTATTTTTTCTCGTGTTTGTTGCTAGAACATGGTGTCATAGCATGATAGATTATTATTCGCTAATTCTTGTTGCAGTGTTAATAATAGCTCAGAATTTGATTATAAATAAACCTTTCTCACTTTTGGCATGGGGAGAATTTGATGTCATCCCTTAGGTTACATGTTTCATACCTTCGCATAAACAGGACTTGTTAGCAAAGTCTAGGCGGCATAAAAAGCAAAGATGGAAAACACTCAGCAAAAAGCGACAAGATGCAAAGAATTTACCATTGGAAATGAAAATTGAGAATTTTTCACATTACTTAACCTAATTGTCCTAGCAACAATATTGTGAGATCTTTTTTTCAGAAAAGAAAAAGCTTCATAGTATTATATTGAGTCAATATAAAAGATGCAGATGGTACAAAAATGGCTCAAAAAAAGAAGCCAGAAGACCTAGATATAGAGACAATGTGGCCAAAACCTGAAGGAAGAGAACCTTCCAGGAAGCGGAAGCCTGTATCACTAATCCAGAAAAAGACAATCGGGAAAAACAAAAACCAGAGATATGAGCATCACATGACGAGTACATATTACATATGAGATTGAGTTTTAGGACGGCTAAAACTCATGATTTATACAAGAAAAGACAAAAAGGTTGAAGAAAAGAGAACCTGTAACAAAACCAAAGGAGTCTCAAAAACCAGGGATAGAGAAGTCCTGGATGAAGCAGGAATTCTCTCCATCTATAACCTTCATGGACCATGAGCCAGAACCTAAAATCAGACCCTTCTTGGACAGGCAGTCAGCCTGGAGATTCTGGGCACGGTAGATGTGGTGTATGGAGCAATCTCTCATGCACCCCCAGAAGAACATTATCCTGTCCATCCATCCTGCCAAATGAGGACTATTAATGTGGTAGGCACCCTTGACATGATCAATCATTGTTTTGGAGTCACCATAAATTGAAATTTCCTGTATATCAAAAAACACACAGAAGGCAAGGAGGCCCGCTAGAGCCCTCGCCTCAGCCATACTATTAGTGCCTTTCCCACCATTCCATGAAATAAGATATTGGAGCTTCTCGTCCATGATAATGTGAACTCCGCAGCCACAAGTGTTTTGTTGCTCAGCCCCATCAAAAAATGCACTAGGAACTCTGTTGAGGGGACATTCTTTCTCTTTCATGTGGCCTTTTCTCATTTTGGGTTGTTTTATTGGCACAGAATCATAGATGGAGATGATGTGTTGCAAAATAGACTTTAGGGAGTCCTTTGAATCTTTGAAGGTTTTGTTATTCCTCCATTTCCATGCGCACCATAGGACAATGATAATAAAAGATCTCCATGATTCTCTTTGAGCACTCCACCATTCAAAAGCTGCATGGATTGAAACAAAAACAACATGAGGGAAACCATAAAGCATTGCCAATTCATACCAGATTTGCAGAGAAGATTTGCATTGGAAGAACATGTGATAATTGGATTCCTCAGCTGATTCGCACATAGAACATCTACTCGGCCCGTGCCAGTTCCTTTTCCTTAAATTTTCCCATGTTAAATTTTTGTTGTTGAACACCAGCCACGAGAAGATAATCATTTTAAGAGGGCACCCTGACTTCCAGAGGATCGTAGGATATATAGAGCAGGAACGAGAAGCCTTTAAATTAATCATATCAGAGTAAATGTCTTTTACACGAGCCGACAGCTTTGCATTTGGCACTATCCAAATAAGATGGTCAACTGTCCCTGAACGATGAAAACCACAATTTCGAAGAGCATCCTTGACAGAATTCCATACCATAACTAGAGGCTCTGACAAATGAAGATCATTGGCTTCTTTCCATAGGGGGATTGGTCCATGCCAAACTGATATTAATTTGTCCCACGTAAAAATGCCTTTCCTGTAGAAGAAAAACAGAAGGCTCTCAGGGATGGTTAAGCATTCCCGCCCACTCAGAATGGGGTCAATTCCAATTAAAATTCTGCTGCCAGAATAAAGACTCCACTTCAGATTCTTTAAAAAATATTGCTCGATTTTGCGGAGACTGAGCCATATAGCAGATCCTTGCTTGGCTCCAATTGATCCATTCCTGTACCAGAATTCCAAATCTTTACCTTTCATGTATTTCTTTTTAATAGTGATACTCCACGGCCCTTCACCAAAGATTCCCCTCCACAGCGATTTGCAGAGGAGCGCTTTACCAAAATTCCGCAAATCCAACAACCCCCAACCGCCTAGATTCTTAGGCAAAGAAATCTTTTCCATTTTGGATAGATGGAATTTCCTCTGATTTGATTTACCACCCCATATAAAATTAGCAGATATCCTGTTCATTTTGTGAATGATGCTTGCAGGTAGGAAGAAAATATGAGCCCAGAAAACAGCCAACTGCGATAAGACCGCCTGAGTTAGAATAATTCTACCTGCCAAGGAAAGAAACTTGTATTCCCAAGCCGAAATCTTTTTGTAATATCTTTCTATCAACCATTGCCAATCCGCTTTGGAATAGCCCTTGGCCTTCAGCTGAAATCCCAGATATTTCAAGCCATCCTTGAGCGATTTCATCTCTATTCCTAATAACTCAGAGATCCATTTCACCATTTCCATGTTGATATCATTGTGGAAGAGGGTAGATTTTGCCTTATTAATTTGTAACCCCGTAGCTCTTTGGAATCTATTAAGAATGTCATTGAGACATATCCACGAAACCCTGCAAAGCATTGCGAAAATGAGCACATCATCAACAAAGAGGTTGTGCGAGATAAAATTATCCCTGCAAATCTTGACAGGCCTGCACCTATTTTCAGACACCGCCTTGTTTATATGGAGGCTTAGAGAGTTCATTGCCAATATAAACAAAAGAGGGGAAAGGGGGCATCCTTGACGAAGTCCCCTTTTCGCTGGAAAGAAAGGAGAAGGCATTCCATTTATGATGACCGCGTAGTTCACATTTTCTACACATGACATAATCCAGCTGATGGAGTTTGATTTCAGGCCGATCTTTGCCAATAAACATCTAATGAACCCCCAATCTAAACAATCATAGGCTCTTTGTAAGTCAATTTTCAGGATGGCCGCATCTGATTTTTTTGATATCATAGAAAAAAGACTTTCCTGTGTATTAGCGACTGCATCCAAAATATTTCGCCCCTTTAAAAAAGCATGTTGGTCTTTGGAAAGAAAGGAGGCCAAAGTCGCTTTTATTCTTTCAGCAATAATTTTTGTGATGATTTTGAAGGTTATATTGCATAATGAGATCGGCCTGAAATCTTGGAAGGATTCCGCTCCAGCCTTTTTTGGGATTAGAGCAATCTGAGTGGATGTTGTGATCTGATGAATATTGCCTGAAATTCGGGATGCTTCAACCATCCTCAGCAAGTCTTTCTTGATGATATCAAAAAAATGAGAAAAAAATTCTATGGTCCAGCCGTCCGGGCCTGGGCATTTATCCTTTTTGAAAGCCCTCAATACTCCAAGGAGCTCCTCCTCTGTAATTGGCTGAAATAGGCTCTCATTTTTCTCATCATCAAACATTTGTGGAACCAGATCAATACCCCATAGAATGTCCTGAAAACCACAACCTTCCCTTCTTTTGTATTGGCTTTTGAAATGCCTTACAGCCTCCTTTGATATATCTTGTTGTGAGACGAAAAAACCACCCTTTCCATCACTTATTCTCCATATGGTGTTTTTCTCACGCCTGGAGCTTGCATATTTATGAAAGAACTTAGTGTTCCTGTCACCATCCTTTAGCCATATTGCCCTGCTTTTGAGCCTCCAAGAGGCTTCCTCCTGCTTCAAAAGATTTTGTTTTTTTCTTTCAAGTTCTTTTATACGGCATTTCATGCTAAGGGGAAAAAAATTTGCATCCATAGTCTTTAATATACTGTCCAGCTCCCTCTGTGTTTCTTGAAGCGCATGTCTGTCCCTTTTTCTTTTTTCAAATTGCCACTCTTTTGCCACCTTCCTCAAAACAGACATCTTGTCTCTAAAAGTCATAAATGGGGGAGACATATCTCTTGCGGATAGATTCTTCCATGCATTTGTAATGATTTTATTGAAATCTGGATCCTCTAACCATGTTCTATTGAATTTGAAAGGGTACCCCTTTCTGAATCCTTTCTCCCGCCAACTGAGGTAAATTGGCCTATGATCGGATGTAAATGCGTTCCCAATGGACGAGAATGGCATGCCCATTTTATCAATGATGCTTACATGCATTATGAACCGATCAATCCTTTTAGCAATATACGCCTCTCCTGTTCTTCCGTTATTCCATGTAGGCATCATTTTCGAAGGAGCAATATCCACTAGATTTCTGTTCAGAAGTTCATACTTAATACGGTCTACAAGTGGATCTCTCTTTCTGCAGTTACCCCAGCATTCATCAGTGCTTAATGTTACATTTAGATCACCTGCAATCATCAGAGATTCAATATCAAAAATTTCTGAGGCAAATAATTTTTCCCAAAAAGGGATTCTGTTCTTATAAGGCGCATAGGTGTTCAAAATATTAATTTGGAAGCTTTGTCCTCTGATAGATGCCGAGATAAGAATACCAGCAAAACACTTGTAAGCTTTAGCTCTGATCCAATCAGGATCCCATAAAACTGCCAGCCCCCCTGACAGACCTCTTGCCTCTGAGGCTACCATATACCATGAAGGAAACATTTTCCTAAAGTAGGATATGGACACATGATTGTTGTGCATGGTTTCTTGGATTAAAATAATTTTTGGCTTAGCTGAGTGGAAGATGTCCTTTAGCGCCAAGAATTTCAGGTCTGCGCCTAGACCTCTAATGTTCATAGATATGATGAAGGTCATTTGGAAGATTCGCCAGCCATGCTTGCTCTAAGAGGCTGAGTTTCAGTCATATCATATATGGGAACATCGACCAGGGATAAATTCCTTACTCCGCTGTCTGTAACAGTTGTCCTCCCCCTAAAATGTCTGCTACCTCCATTGTGTTTCTTTCTTACTGTAATATTCCTTGCAGAATTCGGGCTTATGAACGGAGAAGCAGGATTTCTCGGTTTATGAATGGTCAGAGGCTCCAACTCAAGAGATTTCCTGCTAAGTAAAAAGTCTAAATCGCTGTCACACATGTTTGCTGGAGATGAAACTGGGGAATTGAGGGGGGTGACCGCCACCAAAGGCTCTTTGCCTTTTGTGGATTGTAAAAGATTCTTTTCCGGCGACGGCGATGATGAAAAAATCAAGATGGGGTGGGAGCCCACGATGAAATCCTTAAACTGAATGGGCACAGGAGAAGGAACCGCTTTGTCGTCCCTTGGTTCTGGAATGGGCGAACAGTGAAGAGCTATAGCTTTGTTAACAGTGGAGCAGCCAAACTTTTCAGAGCTTCCAGGTCTAGATTCGGGCTCATGTGAAAAATCCTGAGACAAAAACTGCGGGGAAAGGGTGGCTTTGGATTCCAGATTTTTAAGGGCCTGTCCATCCACAAGTTCTGTCGTAGATAAGCTAGCTGTAGGAGTAGGGTTCTCCTTTTCAGAGGGCTCGGGAGAAACTATCCGAGACCTTCGATGAAACAGTCTAGATTTTGGAACCAGATGCCTCTGGCAATTTTTAATCAAATGACCTGTTTTGTGGCATGCAGAGCATCTGAAGGGGATGCCCCAAAAATCCAGTCTTTGTTTAATTTTCAGGTGCCTCCAAACAATCTCAATATGATCTGGAAAACCCCCCCTATAGGCCTTCTCAATGAGAATCCACACTATCCTTTTGTCTTTTTCTCCAAGACACCACGGGTCAACATAGACAAATCTACCAATGGAGTTGCCTATTTCAGCGAGAGTCTCCATGGACCACATCTCCAGAGGGAGATTTGGGAGTTTTACCCAAATCAAGTTATTTGAAGGAGTATTTTTTAACAGGTCATATCCAATATACCACCTGTAGAGAGCTAGAAAACTCCTTCTAAAAACCCAAGGACCCTTCAAGATAGTTTCTACGTCACTGGCGTTCAGGAAATGAAAACAATACCACTCCTTCATGAGGTTAGAGATGATGGGGGTATAACCAATCAAAGGTTTCCACCTAACCTCAAGCCATTTTCTCATCGCGGCATCGTCCATTTCCGGAAAATGCCATCTGCCCACCAAGGCGAGATCCTGAAGGCTTTCAATTCTTTTAGTTAGATGAATGTTGTCCAGTTTGATAGCAGTAGGCGGGGGGCTGGTTTTGACAGGGTTCCTGGCTTTATTGTACCGGCTCGCATGTTCGCGCTGCATCTTATCCTTCTGTTGGGGATCCCTATTCCTATATGCTTCCCGAGATGGATGCTTTGTTTGGAGCCCTTCCCTCTCCCAATCAGCATCATGCCACGAAGGTTTGACAATCATATCATCCAGGGTTGATTGCCACCCAGCAGACAACGTGGCGGCCTCCCGTGCCTTTTCTGCCTGAATAGTGGCCCGCACCATGGCCTCCGTGGCTGATGCATCCGACCCACCGTCCATGCGCCTCCAAAAAGCCCTCTCCTTGGAAAAGCAACATCTGCTAGTAGAAACGAAAACCAGAAGGTTGGAGACCAATGAATTGGAAGCCAGAACAGGAAAAATCAAAAAACTAGGCGAGAACGACATTCAGAGTGTTCTCATCTCAAAAAACAAGGCTGGATGAAAGAGCGAGAGCTTCGGCTCTGCCTCTGGGAGAGAGGCCAGCCAAAAAACTTACTTGCTTACCTTAGAATTGGTTAAAAGGTTGAAAGCAAAACCCAGCAGGTGACGACACGACGGTAGGTAGATGTGCATGGATGAACAGCGGCTTGCAGATGGCGAAAGGGAACATGCATTGGTCCGTCGGAATTACCTACCTATCAGAGATTGGTCATGGCCATGGCCGCCAGAGTTGTGAAAGTCTGGTTCGTTGAGCTTCGATCGCATCTCCACACTCGGCACCTAATATTGTGAGATCTATTTCACTATGTTCCCAACAAATTGACAAAATAATAAAAATTTCACTCTTATTCTCTAATCTATTAATTTTCAATCCACTAAACTAGTGATTTTTCTTTCCAGCAAATAATTATACATTCCACTAAACTGACGGATCTTCTTTCCAGGAAATAATTATGTGGAGAAATGGTTTGATAGAAGATGATTCGACGAGTATCTCATAGGATGCTTGAGTAAATTGAAATTTGTGTCTTCATGAGATTTTGACACAGCTCACTCGAACATTTACTTAAAAAAAAAAAAATACAATTTCAATGCAAAAGTTTTACATACAAATAATCTAGTCTTCTGTTATGTTGGACTTAGAAATGTGAAGGATTCTCCCAAACCTTCACATAATGCATTTATAGTCGTCTCTTATACTGAACTTTGACATGTAGAGGATTCTCTCATCCTCGACGTAATGCTCCGTTGAAAGGCTGCGTCCACTACAAAGTACAAACAAGTCTTTTCTAATGACCATGGATCTGGAAGAACAAAGGATTGACAATATTTTCGGTAATCATGAGAATATTTCAAAACAAAGATGATGTGGAAGAACGAAGTTTCCTATTTTAAACATTGACAATATAACATTTTTGTTTTGTTTTTTGGTAATCCCGATAATATTTCAAAACATTCCTTCTTTGTGGGAATGTTGGGTTTTTAGATCATTTTCATTTTTTCGATAACACAGGCTATCCAAATCCTATGCTTAGAAATAGTATTTAATTGTAATGTTGGGAATGTTGGGTTTTTAGATCATTTTCATTTTTTCGATAACACATGCTATCCAAATCCTATGCTTAGAAATAGTATTTAATTGTAATGTTGTGGATGATTGGATTTTTTTTAAAGAGTCTACTTGGTCATGACCAGTGGTTAATTTTTGGGTTTATAAGGATATTGAATTAATAGTACATGCAATTGTTAGGTAATTTTTTTTTGGAGATTGACACAACATTTTTTTTTTAATATTATTAGAATTACTAAATAGTGAGAGAAGTAGTGACATAGTTGCTTGGATCTTAACGATTATTAGGAAAAATTAACATTGAGTTTTTCAGCCTTTAAATAGGGTATATTGGAGATTAATACCATTGTCAAAGCCATGGGTTGTCATAGACTTGGAGCCCAAAACCACCGGTAATTTGATTGATTTAAGGTTTTCTAATAATCCTCCCCTTAAACTGGACTAGGAGAAATTGACGTGATCACAATCATTTATCAACCATCTCACTACAGATCTCACATTGTCCCCTTCAAGCTAGAATACCAATACACCTACCACTCTCGTACCATTGCACTAGATGTAAGCCTAATTAAAATCCTAAGGACTTACAACAATGCCTACTCCTTCTCAACATGTATTCTTGAACAACAAGTCTTACAACTTCCTCGGAAATATACATGCCTTGGACTAAAACCCTTGCGTGTTCACACATCACGCACTGGTTCCTTAACTAAACTTCAAACACCATTAACTCCATCTCCATTTCCGCATTCATACAACCACTCTCTCGCCACATCTCTAGCTTTCTTTAGCCATGTCTTGACTTTCCCTACAATCTCTCATTAGCATATCTTGAATCTTTTTAATGTGATTCATTCTCTTTTGTCCCAACCATGCTAGATCTCTAGCTTTGCTTACCCATATATTGACTTGCCCTGCAATCTCTTATTAGCACAACTTGCATACTTTTAATGAGCTTCATTCTCTTTTGTCACAACCATAGTAGCTTTGCATTACACATATGAAATATTTTCCTGGAAGATCTAATACCAATTGTTAGAAACACTGAGAGAAATATCGGTTGTACATATGAAATATTTTCCTAGAAGATCTAATACCAATTGTTAGAAACACCGAGAGAAATATCAAGAGGAATGGTGGTGTCTAAAGGCTGAGGATGAATACGATGAGTAAGACAATGGGTTTTCATAAACCTCGAACCCAAAACCACTAGTAAATTTTGACCAAGTCAAGTTTACTTGAACTACCCTTACTAATACAAGTTCAAATATTATAATTAATAGCTATACTTATCTTTTTTATTGTAAAAAAATATTGTTAACCATCATTATCATTAATATTAAAATATGAAATAAAATAGTAAGAGAGAGATATGGTTTTATTAATTAATCCACATTCTATAAATTTACTTTTACAATGTGAAATTATGGTATTTTAGAAAATGGATTATATTATATCATTGATATAATTAAAATTTTAAATTTTAAAAAAAGAATTATATTATTTTAGAATAAGTAATTTGATAAATTTTAATGCTTTTTTTATTCTAATAATATATTGTAAAACAAAAGAAATTAAAAAATAAAATAAAAAATTATTTTTTAAATGTTATGAAGTTGATGTTTTTATATTTTGATTATTTAAAAAAAAAATAATGAAGTAGTTAATATTTTTGTTTTAGTCCATAGGGAATAGAATAGATGATAATGGGGTATATTGTTAAGGCATTAACGATATGAAGGTTATCACTTTGAAACTCTATGGATAAAAATACAATGATTTTAAGAGTTGATGTGGCCTCATTTGGGTGTGATTTCAAGTTGATTTGACAACTTAGATGTCCCTAGGTCATGGTTTTTCAAGCCAAACGTTAGGTTTGTAGTCATCTAAGGACTCACACAACTTAGCAAACAAAAAAATTATAATTTTGTTTTAACTAAAAAAATTAATTCAATGTTTTTTCTTAATAGTAAGAAGACCTATTATAACTTAGTTTTCCAACAAGCAGTGAGGACAACCATCACCGACTACTATCCTATTGTGATCTATAAAGGAAAGATATTCACTCTTATAAAAAAATCTGATGCCTAATTGATTATATATATATATATATATATAAATATAAAACACATTAATTATATTTTTTTCCTCAAATTATATATATATAATGGTATTTTAGAAAATGGATTATATTATATCATTGATATAATTAAAATTTTAAATTTTGAAAAAGAATTATACTATTTTAGAATAAGCAATTTGATAAATTTTAATGTTTTTTATTCTAATAATATATTGTAAAAATTAAAAATTATTTTTTAAATGTTATGAAGTTGATATTTTTATATTTTGATTATTTAAAAAAAAAAATAATGAAATAATTAATATTTTTGTTTTAGTCAATAGGGAATAGAATAGATGGTAATGGGGCATATTGTTAAGGCATTTAGTGATATGAAGATTATCACTTTGAAACTCGATGGATAAAAATACAGTGATTTTAAGAGTTGATGTGGTCCCATTTGGGTGTGATTTCGTGTTGATTTGACAACTTAGATGTCCCTAGGTCATGGTTTTTCAAGCCAAACGTTAGGTTTGTAGTCATCTAGGGACTCACATAACTTAGCAAACAAAAAAATTATAATTTTGTTTTAACTAAAAAAAAATAATTCAATGTTTTTTCTTAATAGTAAGAAGACCTATTATAACTTAGTTGTCGAAAAGTAGTGGGGATAACCATCACCCACTACTATCCGATTGTGATCTATAAAGGAAAGATATTCACTCTTATAATTAAATGTGTTGCCTAATTAATTTTTCATATATATATAAAACACATTAATTATATTTTTTTCCTCAAAATATATATATAAGTTAAAGAGTAAAAATTTAATTTGAATTTTGTTGGAAGTCACATTGATTTCACTATGTCATTTTAGTTTATTAGAATTAATCAACTACACTATTTGTTATTTCATAATTTAATTTACTTTTTATTTTACAATTTAATGGATAGAATTTCATTATTCATATTGTTATAATTTTTATATTAAAAATAATTAACTATTTCAATAGTTTAAATTGATTATCAAATTTAAAAATAAATATAATATTAATAATAATTTTCCAAATAGCAATATTTAGTAATCCTTGTAACTACAAAATTAAATAATAGTCCGTTAAAAAAACATATAATGATAATCACTCGATTACATAATATATAAGCAACGACTATATACCTTCATGTATAAACATTGTATTTTTCATAATATTCTATCGAATATAAATATCTCTCAAAACATATTATTTTTTAAATAATTAAATATATATTTTATATTATTAAATAAGCTATATTTAGAATAAAATTAATTAGCGCAATCACATTATAGTTATTAAGTGTGTAATGAAAATTTAATATTAAGATTAATACTAATTAATATATAATTATACTAATTAGGTTTTTTATAATTATATTAGAATTATAATAATTAAAATTATCATACTCGCTGCACTCATTCGTTAGTTAAGGACCGATAGGGCTTTCGCTGGAGTCGCATCCCAAGTTGTTGTCAATATTCAACTCATTACTGAGGCTCCCAACAATAATGGCTATGGAGAGATGGTGTATTGGTGTGAGGAAACTAATGGCAATGACAGCATTGGTCTTCTGGTGGAATGTTCGTGGCCTCTTTCAAAATTTTTGTTTTCCAAAATCCACTGAGTATTTTCAGACGCGAGAAGGGCAACAAGATCTCTGAGGATCACAAAAGAATTGCATTATCCTGGCTACAGATCTGCTATATTTTCGACTTAATCTATCAGGAAAATTCTAAAAACCTACAAATCTGGAGGATTTTTTTCCAGATCTCTACTGAATCTCTCAAGAATATCTTAGATCTGCGGTTTTTGTTTAGGTAGTGTGTAGATCTCGCATCGTACAGGATTGATGGGTACGTAGAGATTTATCTCTCTTCTTCTAAGTATATGGTTCCAGATCAAGACAAATCACAGCTAGATGCTATTTTTTGCCGAGGATTTCCAGTCCAGATTGGGTCTAGACCTTAGATCGACCTCCCTTTTCTACGCTCAACGACATTTTCTTCAAAATAAAATTCTAGACTGGGAGGAGTCTTCTCAATTTTTTGTGAAAATTAGTCTCAATGGGAAATCATTACTTTTAGGGTTCCGGTCCATAGATCTAGTGATAGATCTTAAAGTGAACGTCCAATATAATTTGGGTGTATCAAAAAATCTACAAAATATGATTTAGGAAGCCAGATCATTACAAGATGACATCCCGTTGAAATATTGTGGCATTGAACGCCATTCCAAGATTATCATAACATTGAGCTCATGCGCTGGAGCTCCAATTATGAGTAACCGATCTGGATCGACTTCATTTTCCAGAAATCCAAAGGGTCCATCTTTGTTTAAGGAATCTGTAAAAGGGAAAGTTACCACATCAGACAACCAAGCTTTAAATAAGTCAATCCCAGACCCTTACCTCATTGAATAGATGGAGAAAGCATCACATATGTTTCTAAATTTATTAGAAGTCGTCTTTTTACCGTTCTCTAAGAAAAAGATCTTATATGCAGATTTAATGGTTTTCGGCACAAATCGAAGGATCTACATGAGTGTGTTTTCATTAATTTGACTAACAATTATAACATTTATTTGTGTTCAAAGGGGATTTTTGTGGTATAGTTAAATAATAAAGAAGATCTGGATTTTATTTTAAATGAGGGTCCATTGTTTTGGGGAAGGGCCAACCTCTTCGTAACTCCATGGTTTCTGTCTTTTGAAACAATAATAATGGTGGTTACGAAGATGTAAGTATGGGTGAGCATTCACAAACTCCCTCTGCCTTTCTAGCACCACCAAGTTTGTAAGGTATTGGAAACATATTGGGGAGGTTTCTCAAGATAAATCATAAAAGAATGGAAAAGAGAATCTTTACTTTTGCAAAGATATGCCTAGAAATATACTTTAAAAAATGCCTACCAGATCACATCCATCTAGTTCATACAAATTTTAAATGGAATCAAATGTTAGATTTTGAAAACATGGCATGAAGGTGCTAAATTTGTACTTAGACATGGCAATTGCAGAATTCATGCCCTTAAGGAAAAAAATGAAAAAGAAAATATCACAAAAGACAAAGGGATCACAATTCTTAGATTTTCTATCTTCAGATGAGAAAGCCAAATAAATGGATGAGAATCACCAAATAGTAAAAAAACAAAATAAAACTAGTTCCTAAATGGAGGAGGGTGAAAAGAACTCGAATGAACCTACAAGGAACAAGGGAAAGGAATTGATTTCGCAATAATCCAAGCCCCAAAAAAACCACATGTGGAGAAATACAGTAGTCAAGGAGCGGCCAAAACAAAATGAACACATACCTCTAAGAGTTCTAACTCAGACAAAGAAGTGTCCTAAAAGATCAAAGGAGAAGAAATGGAAATTGTAATGGTAAACTCCAATTCCAGGGTTTGGCAAATAGTTCAATAGAGGAAAATTAAAAAAAGCGAAGCCCAATTTATTTGGCTAAATTTATTCTAGTTTTAGTTTTTTGTGCACCTTTTGAGTGCTATAAGCTAGGCTATGTGTGCCATAAGCAGATGCAAAATGTGATTTTTTTTTTTTTTTTAAATAAAATTACAAGTTTCTTCTTTGAAAAAAAATAATGTTATCATATAAATATTATAGATAGTATTATAATATCAATATTAATTACTGTATAATTATAATATTAGTAAATTACCTTTTATTATTTGGTTTTAACATTACAGTTTTAATATAGTTAAGGATAAGTTAAGTATTGAACTAAGTGAGTAAGTTTCAATTAACATTGAAATCATATAGTAAACCTAAAATTAAACCCAATATTATAAATCCTAATATTAAACTTAGTATTATAAACTTTGGTATTACAAAATCAATATTAAACCCAATGTTATAAACAATAATAATTAAACCCAATATTGTAAGCCATAATCTTACAAACTAAATATTAAACCCTAATTTTAAATCTAATATTAAAAACCCGAATATTATAATGAAAATATTATAAATTGAGTCTTAAACCCTAAAATTAAAACTCATATTAAAAACCGTAATGTTATAAACTCTAATATTAAACCCTAATTTGTAATGTCATAATGCAATGTTGGATAAATTTCAATATCATTGCAATGTCATAAAATTGAAATAAGTATAATAACCCTTAACATTATAAAGCCCAATATTGGAAAACCAATATCAAATCATAATATTAAACCTAATATTGTAAACCATAATATTAGATCCAATATTATAAACCACAAGATCAATATATTAAACCTTAGGATTATAAAACCTAATTTTACTATTAAACCTTAAAATTAACATTTAAATCCTAGGATTATTATTATAAACCCTTAGATTAATATTATAAACGTTAATATTAAACCCTAATATTATAAACACAATATTATAAATCCGAATAGTAAACTTAATTTTTTTAATGTCACAATTCGCCATTGAATAAATTGCAATGCAATGTAATATTGAGACAATGATTGTCACATTGATTGTCGCATTGAGACAATGTTTGTCACAATGCGACGTTGGATATGTTTTTGTGTGATTCCATCATCATAGTACTAAATCAAAATATTAAATCAAATATTATAAACCCTGACATTATGATATTGTAACCTTAAGATTAATATTATAAACCTTAGGATTATTTTATGATCCCTATGATTACAAACCCTAAGATTTATATTATAAACGCTAATGTTAAACCCCAATTTTGTAATGTCGCAATGTAACATTGAATAAATTGTAATGTAATGTAACACTGCGACAATGATTTTCAAATTGATTGTTGCATTGAGACAATGTTTGCCACAATACGAAATTAGATAAATTTATGTACCATTCCAGCATCATAATATTAAAGCAAATATTATAAACTACAAGATTATAAATCTACAATATTAATCACAATTTGATATTGTATAAAATTTTATACTATTCCATCATCACAATATTAAACCTAATATTAAACAAAACATTATAAACCTTAACATTATAAAACTCGGTATTATAAATCCTAATATTAATACCTTAAACACTAAAATTAAAATATTAAACTCTATCATTATAAACCCTAAACCCTAAGTTTAATATATTAAACTTTAAATTTAATATATTAAATATTAAATTTAATGTATTAAATCTTAAATCTAATATTATAAAATTTAAAATTAAAACTTGTATTATAAACTTTAAAACTAATATGATAAACCCTAAAATTAATATAGTAAAACTTAAGTTTAATGTATTAAACCTTAAAATTGTAATCCCTAAACTTAATATTATTATTTTTAATATACTTCGATCATCAATCAAATTCGTAATAGGAAAATCCAATACATTATATGTGTGACTCTTACGTCTTAACTATGGGATAAGTATATGTATGAAAATCGGACTATTTTTTCATAATCAAAGAATTGAGATATACGTAGGGTGGCAGAATTCCTATTCGTGCAAATCCATAATTATTTTTAACATCTCTATTGTTGAGAACAAGAATAATTATGTTAATTATGAGATTGATTAATAATAGAGATCCTAAGGACAATGGAGTGTTATATATATATATATATATATAACTAACTGAGTTATGTAATGCCTTAAACTAATTCAAGCAAGAAAGGTAGTGTACTGATGTCTTAGTTAGGATTCGGTGAGGACACAATCAAATATGTTAATGTGCATTAACACAAACTCTAAACCAAAATTGACAGATGATATGTACCACACAATATAGGCAACTCAACATTAATGCAATAAAATAACGATATCATTGTTGTACAATCTAAGTTAAGAAGTTGTGATGTATCATTTCTTAAAGAAATTATGATTCGGCTGATTATAGAACTTGTTTAATGTGTGTCCAATATAAATAAGAGAGATTTTTCGATAGAATCCCTAAACACTGGACTATATATTAACCTTATAAATTCAAGACACTTATAGCCTCAAAACGTACAAATACAGTGACATTATGAATTTAATCCTTTTAGAAGAAATTCAATTTCATAATTATTCCTCTTAGATATTACATTTCATAATTAATCCTCTTAGAAGAAATTCAATTTCATAATTATTCCTCTTAGATATTACATAAGCCTTTCACAAAATGAATGTTATTATTTAGCTGTTTGACTCTTAAAGTCTTAAATTTTATTATACATGTTGCAGGCAGGCAATATATAAAGCATTTAGTTTTGTATTGATTAGCTATTAGTTGTGTTTGATTAAAAAGAATTACAAGTCTTCCCTATTTTAACTTTAACGATTAAATTTTATTATTTTTTCATAATATTTAAATTTATTGTTTATAATATTTAAATTTATTGTCTTAAAATTGATTGTTCAATTCCTGTAACTCTTATTTTGTCATCATTACTTGTGTACCGATGTAATTAATAGAAAAAACAATGACTATGGTACAACTCACCCTCCACTATATAATGAAAACTATTGGGGTCACGTATTTCAAGAATGTTGTTGAATTCATTTAAATTCTAAGAAGACACGCATTGTGATTAATTAAAAAAAAAAATTATTGGCTAGATTTAATGTTCTCACACGCAGACTGTAAATGGTGCACCATGAAACCCGAGGAAGCGTTGTAACTTATGAGAGGAAATTTTTTTTTTTGAAAGATAAATCAATAAGATTAAATGATTTTTTTTATACATTATCCCACAAATATAACAAGATATAGACAATTAACCAAACTTTTGAATCTTATTATCGTACAAAAATATTTTGAATTTAAATGATATAGCCCTATCACCACCAATATAATAATATCTACCCCGGATGCGGATGATCAGAGGGAATGATATGTGGCAGAGGATTCGGGCATGCGCGTGGGATTCTACCACCACGACCCTTCCTCTTGTCCTTGTCCTCATTAACTGCATTAACGACGAGCTTGCCAACCACCCCACTGCAATTATGCAGCACAGTTGCCCATGCTCACATCTGTTTTTTAGCAATATGGCTTCTTCTGGAAGCTTCACGCTTGCTTTTTTGCCTCTGCGCTCTTGTTGCTCCTCGGCTATCTTAGAGCATAGCTTCAGAACCAACACTGGGTGCAGATGTTCAATTTTTTGTTGCATTGACCTCATTCCGGGCTTTCATGTTACGCAGAGCTCCCATTGCTCTCGGGGATTCTAGTTTCACTCTGACTCTTTCCCTGATCCGTGCGCCCTTTCTCTGCCTTCTGAGCTTTGTACTGGTCCGCCCGTTCATTCCCCGCCCTCTGCTTCTTGCTTTGTCTCACTCAATCATTCTTAATTGTATCCAATGCCTCATCTATGCCAGAGGATACGATGTCGTCATGGCTCGAGCCGTGGCTGTCCTCCCTGCCACCCTCCCTCCACCTCTCCGAGCTCCTCGTCTCCTCCCTCAAACTCCCCGTTGGGTCGTTACCCTGAGACAAGAAGTGGTCGTGGCTTCCAAGCTGGTCGCGGGATTTCTCAGCCTGCAAGAGGCATCTCCAGTCTCATCCCCAGTCAACAGCATACTGCCTAGTTCCGTTTCCCCTGTTTGCTCAACATGCCGACTATAACAGTGACCATTACCATTGATTTTAAAGAGGAGCCCCCTGAAATGAGTACTGAGCTTCCAAGAACTAATCTGGCACAAAAGGAGGCTGAAAGGCCTAGCTCTCCCTCCAGAGGTGGTCAGAAAAGGGAAGTGGTTGAGTGCAGTACCTCGCAAGATCTCAGAGTTGAAGCTGGTTCGGGCGACACCAAGCGAGGCTGTTCCAGTGCTATAGATAATAAGTAGGATGATCACGACACCAAGCGAGGATGTTCCAGTGCTAAAGATGATATGTAGGACGAGGATGACCCTTATGCCTAGGCGTGTCGCGTGGTAAAATCTCCCCCCTCCTCTCAAGGTACTTAAATGGCTAATCTTCATTTTTGCATGTTTTTGGATGCACGACAGTCTACGTTAGTCATTGTTACTTGCTTGCTGCCACAACTTGGTTACCTTCAGATTTACAGCTTGTCAAGTCCTCGGTTTCCCCTTTGCGGGCAATTGTGTTTTTTGATTGGGATCAATTTTGTAGAAGTTTTGAATAATTAGGTACTTATTTATAGAGATTATCCCGATTATACACTATTGTGGAATACATGCATAATACATAACCTCCTCTACCTTGATCATCAATTTAGCAGCATCAAAAACAATGAAACATCAATCACATGCACATATTAACACAGTATGTAACCCGGGGAAAGCTTACAACTGAAAACCCCACACTATCTGTATATTAATGATTGAGAACATGTAAAAATACATAGTACAATACTCCTCTCAAGTATCCAGCACTATCTCCACCTATTACACACAAAACTAGCTAAGATCCGAACAAGTCATAGGTTCAAATCTCCTCCGCTGCTTTGCCTGCCTCTATTGCACAATACCAAGTGAAAATCACGTGAGCACAGGCTATTTCACTAGGCATATACTGCGCAATCCTCATGGGCATACTCAATCCATTGATTGTGCAAGATCTCATGCACAACTATAGTCACAACTGATAGCAATCTCAACCTCTAACACCTGTCTCCACTGAACTGTACATGCACTGAGTTAACTGATGTATTCTTCAGTTGCATTATGAGTTAATAATTAGTGAATTAATTTAATCAATTAACTCACATCACTCATCACTAGTCTATTTGCAGTTAGACTAATTACAACTAGTTTAACCAAGTCAAACTGAACACAACTCCATCAACTCCACATCCAACTCCACAGAACTCACATGCATGAGTTCTAACTGATGTCCTGCATGCAATAGCTCAACTGACTCACAAGAAAAGCGCATTTCCTTCTGACAGCTGCATGTGCCACATCTGTGGCTCAAACTAAAGTGCTCCAAGAGGATAAGATAATGTTTATAGTCTAAATATTATTATGAGACAATAATATTTGACTTTTCTATTTTTTGCCTGGCAGTCTAAAAATAGACTCTGATCACTCCGCTGTGAACCAGAAATAGAAGTCCATCTATTTTTCCCAACATGACCAATCATCCATAAACAACATCCTGCAACTCATAGACCATGATCCATATGTCTAAAAATAGACATAGTCTAAACATAGACTTTGCGCCAAAAATACCCTGCGGGCCCACTTAGTGAAGGCGACTTCTTTCCACTAAGCTCCATCATCTTGTTGCATTCTCAACATTCCCTCTCAACAAGATATGGATTATTAGCAACCCCTATCCTGCCCTTGGTGGTATTTGAATTTGCTCCTGGTGAGCGCCTTCGTCAAGATATCAGCATCCTGATCCTCCTTTGGAATGTATGAAAGTAACATGATTCTCCGCTGCACACAATATCTGATATGATGGTACCTGATTTCAATGTGCTTAGATCTATCATGAAATATAGGATTAGCTGAGAGTTTAATGCAACTCTGGTTATCACAGTAAATCACAGTAGGATCCAAGTGAGAACCGAACAAACTGACCAGGATCTTCCTCATCATATAGCCTTGCATGCAGCCAAACTTACTGCCATATACTCGGCCTTTACTGAACTGAGTGCCACGGATCTCTACTTCCTGCTGTACCAAGAAACTGCTGTCGACCCGATACTGAAGACCCCTCCTGATGTGCTCTTTCTGTCTGTTGGGCTTCCTACCCAATCTGCATCTGTGAAGCCACATAGCTTCACCTCATCCTCCTATCTGTACCACAAACCATATCCCGATGTGCCTCTCAAATAACGCAATACATGCTTGCCCACCTTCCAGAAGAGCTTGGTAGGCTTAACCATAGCTTGTGAAAGCTAGTTAACAGCATAGCATATATCGGGTCGTGTATTGACCAGATACATAAGCGACCCCACCAATTGTCGATAAACAGTGGCATCCACTTCTTTTGCCGAAGTGGCATCCTCCTTCCTCCAACCTCCAGGAAGAGGAGTATCAACAAGGTTGCAGCCATGAATGTTGAACTTCTCCAGTATCTCCTGAGCATACTTACCCTGAGAAACAAATAGTCCATCACTGCGCTGCCAAATTTCCAATCCCAGGAAATAATGAAGGAGGCCCAAGTCCTTCATTTCAAACTCCTTAGCAAGATCATCCTTGCATGAAAGTATCAACAGCTCATCACCCATTAGAATCAAATCATCTACATAAAGTACAATGATAAGCAACTTACCCTCCACCACAATCTGGTATAGGTTAGGATCCGCCTCACTCTTGGAGAATCCAAGTCTAGTGAAATAACTGTCTATCCTGTGTACCAAGCACATGGTGCTTGTTTCAACCCATACAACGCTCTCTTGAGCCTGCACACATGCGACTCGCTGCTGAAGATCTCAAAACCTTCGGGCTGCTCAATGTACACCTCCTCCTCAATGACTCTGTTGAGGAACACAGTCTTCACATCCATCTGATGAATGTGCCATCCGATCTGCGCTGAGAGAGAAAGAATCATCTTAATGGAAGAATACCTTGCGACATGTGCAAAGGTCTCCTCATAGTCGATCCCCTCTATCTGTGAAAAGCCTCGGGCAACAAATCTTGCCTTGTACTTCTCCACACTCCCGTCAGCTACCTGCTTAGCTTTGTAGACCCATCTCGAACCCACCACTAATTTCCCTTCTGCTCTAGGAACAATCTTCCATGCACTGTTTCTGACAATCGAATCATACTCTTCCACCATGGCGTCTACCCATGTGGGATCCTCCACAGCTTCCTCGAAAGAGGATGGCTCAGTAACAACACATTTGCTCATAAGAGCCATGTATCTAGTGTACCAACCAGGTGACTGTCTCTACCTGCGTTGGGCTGTAGGTGGTTCTACAACTTTCTCTGCATCTTGAGCCAGTCGCTCAGCTTATGTCAAGTGCTTTCGCCCTCTGATGGTTGGTGCTACATGAGTGGTTTCTTCCACTCCATGAACTTCGTCCTGTGGCTGATCCACATCCTGAAGCTCATCCTTAGGAACTAATAGCTCCTCATCTTCATGCAAGTGTAGCTCCCTCTCAGGCAAACACTTCATGGCTTTCTCCTCTTGAAATTTTATATCCCGTTGCATAACAGTCTTACCACTGTCTAGCAAATACACACGATAATTATGGGGCATATCAGTGTACCCCACAAATATCCCAACCTCTGCGGTCGGCTCCAACTTCTTCCTAGCATCCTTCATCACATGCATGTAAATGTTAGCACCAAAAATCCTCAAATGAGAAAGATCAGGCTTCTTACCAGAATAAGCCTCCTCGGGTGTACTCATGCCAAGTATCCTGTGATGACAACGATTCTGCACATATACTGCAGTATTGCATGCTTCCACCCATAAGTGAAGGGGTAGGCCTTGATCATGCAACATCGCCCATGCAGCACCCACGATCATTATGTTCTTCTACTCAGCAACCCCATTCTACTATGGGTTATGGGGAGCTATGAGCTCTCTTCGAATCCCTTTTGCACTGCAGAAATACTTGAACTCACCAGAGATGTATTCACCACCATTATCGCTCCTAAGAGCCTTCACCTTCTTCCCTGACTCCTTCTCGACCAGTGCTTTGAACTCACAAAACTTTGAGTATGTCTCGCTCTTCTTCTACATGAAGGAGATCCAGCACTTATGAGAGAAATCATTAACAAAAATCACATAATACCTGTGTTTTGCTGTCGAAGCTACTGAGAAAGGTCCACACACGTCTGTGTGAATTCTCTCAAGGATCATCTTGGCGTGACTATCCTTCTCGTGAAAGGTGGCTTTCAAAAACTTTCCCAAAGTACACCCCTTGCACTGATCTGACTGCGCAAGAGTGCCTTTAGGAAGCCCAATAGTGATCTGTTGCAGTATCTTCAAGGCTCCATCATGAAGGTGACCCAATCTCCTGTGCCACAGCTCGCCATCATCCTGGCTCACCAATTCTTCTGCCTTGCATGCCATTGCTGCGCATCCATCTACATGCAACTGATAAAGGTTCCTCACTCGAACCCCTATCTTCCGGGTTTCTCCGGTTGTCTTGCTGCGCAGGAAAGCCTTTCCCTCGCTGAAAACAACATCATACCCCTTGTCTTCTAACATCGCCACAGAGATAAGATTCTTCTTCAATCCTGGAACATGCATCACTTCCTTCAATATGAAGGGTTTACCAGACTCCCTCTCAAAGGAAATGGTACCGATATCGGTCGCACTGTATCTACCATCATCGCCCATCTCGATGTGCACTCCAAGATCTTTGTCCTCCAGATTAGAAAACAAATCTTGATCTCCTGTCATGTGGAAAGACTCACCACTATCCAAGAACCACATCGATCCCATCGCACTTGAAACCAAGCATGCGATCAATGAAAAATCAAGCTCAAACTGCGAGGCTAGAGCCTCTCCTGCTGTAGATCTAGTAGATTGCTTGTTCTTCTTCTTCTGCGGAAAATTAGTGGCATAGTGTCCGTGCTGGTGACAGTGAAAACACTTCACCTTGGACATTTCCTGCTTCTTGCCTTTCGCACCAGACTGAGAAGCTTTCTTGTTCTTCCCCTTATTTGCTTTGGCAGCCAAAGCGTAATTTTCTTCATTAGGTCCCTTTGATGAAGATCCGTCCCTGGTATTCCGCCTGGTCTCCTCTTGCACAAGATCTGACCAAAGTCTCTCCCATCCTGGCAATTTTTCCTGACCATTGACAGAGTCCTGATAGGAATGCCAACTCTTCGGAAGACCAAGGAGAGCCAAGCTCACCAAGTCCTCATCATCGATAGTCACCCCCACACTTCCCAGCTCATCCCTGCACTGAGTGAACTTCGTGAGATACTTGGGCATACTGTCTCCGTTTTCACATTTGATGTTTCTGAGTTTATCCTTGAGTGCCAGCTTCCTCTGATCACTCTTGCTTTGGAATAGATCTATCAACGCTTTCCACATCAAGTATGGAGAAGCCTTTCCATGCAGGTTGGACACAATGTTATCCTTCACGCCCTCCAACAGAATCGTGCGACACTTTGCTATCTTCTTTTGCCAAGCATCAACTTGAGTAGCATCAGTAGGCTTTGGGACATCAGCCTCTATGAAATCCTTCAGCCCATTATCATCTAACACCGCCTCCATCCTGTCCTTCCATGCAATATAGTTCGAGCTGCCCTCAAGAGCATACTCCAATCGCAATCTGTTGAAAGACATTGCCACATTGAAACCAAGAAAAAACTGCTGCAAATTCAAATTCCACCAGCTCCAAACTCAACTGCCTCTGATCTAGAATTCGTGAGAACAAAGTATTTCTCATACAGAGATTAACTATATGGTCTTTTACCGGATATCTCACCTTCCAAAGGAAGGATGAATCCAGAGGCTACCTGGCCCGATTACAGACTCTGCGTGAAGAAATAAAATGTAAATACTTTCTAAATAGTAGATCTGATGATCAACAGCTCTGATACCATGTAGAAATTTTGAATAATTAAGTACTTATTCACAGAGATTATCCCGATTATACACTATTGCGGAATACATGCAAAATACATAACTTCCTCTACGTTGATCATCAATTTAGCAGCATCAAAAACAATGAAACATCAATCGCATGCACACATTAACACAGTATGTAACCCGGGGAAAGCTTACAGTTGAAAACCCCACACTATCTATATATTAATGATTGAGAACATGTAACAATACATAGTACAATACTCCTCTCAAGTATCCAGCACTATCTCCACTTGTTACACACAAAACTAGCTCAGATCCGAACAAGTCATAGGTTCAAATCTCCTCCGCTACTTTGCCTGCCTCTATTGCACAATACCGAGTGAAAATCATGTGAGCACAGGCTATTTCACTGGGCATATACTGCGCAATCCTCATGGGCATACTCAATCCATTGATTGTGCAAGATCTCATGCACAACTATAGTCACAACTGATAGCAATCTCAACCTCTAACACCTGTCTCCACTGAACTGTACATGCACTGAATTAACTGATGTATTCTTCAGTTTCATTATGAGTTAATAATTAGTGAATTTATTTAATCAATTAATTCACATCACTCATCACTAGTCTATTTGCAATTAGACTAATTACAACTAGTTTAATCAAGTCAAATTGAACACAACTCCATCAACTCCACATCCAACTCCACAGAACTCACATGCATGAGTTCTAACTGATGTCCTGCATGCAATAGCTCAACTAACTCACAAGAAAAGCGTATTTCCTTCTGACAGTTGCATGTGCCATGATGAAAACGGAGACTGGGGTCTCTTCGTTTTTAATATTTTCACAAGCCCGATCATGGGACCTGTGGGTTATGGGCCCAAAAAGCCTATCCGCCACTGCATTCTTATGTCTCTTGCTTCATTTTAACTATGGAAGGCCCACGCCAGAACAAATCTGGAACAGACAAGGCGACAACGCATGATGACATTGTCATCTTCTTCATCCACGCGCGCCTTCTTTTCGGGTTCTTTGATCTTGTTACTTCCATGATTTCTTGCTTGCCTCAGTCCTTTCACGTTCTATTCGCAGATCCTCTTCTCTTCGTTCATACTCATGTCGAAGCAACGTTCTCTCATCATGATGATCATCAAAACAACTAGATCTCATACTCTGGCGATCTTTCCGACTTCCAACACTGCCACCATAGCCTGCATTCCAAGACGCACCAGCAACAAGAATTCTGGGGTCTCGTCCAGGTGGCAAGCTGACACCATATCCTGCACGAAGCTTCGACGCCTTCTGGCTTTTCTGAGTTCTCAGCAACACGCCAATAACTCGTTTCCTTGTGTCTCTCGTTACTCTGTTGTAGTTGTCCACGATGCTGAGCAACACCAAAGATTCCCTATCACTTTCTCTATTGTCCTCGCTGATATCTGCTGAGTCTTTAAAGCCTCCATCTTCCGACGTCCAATGAACTTTAGGAGTACCGAATTGAACCAAATGCTGGAATGCCGCAGCTTTGCATCCGCACACTACGTCCCTGCTCCCGCTTGGATTTCTCATTACAATCGCCTCTTTGGCTCCCCACCTTCGAACCGCTTCAACTGTCATCTCCGAAATGAGAACTCGCTCAACATCATGACACTGCAAACAAAAATACCCAAAACTGAAAACACTCTAAACACTTAAATGATGGGGACAACACTTTCCAAAGTTGGTTCTCCACATCACCGGCCCACTGAACAAACACGCCATGGTTTAGAAAATCCAAGTCGCTGGCAAACCATTCAAAACAAAAATACAGACATAAATTCACAAAAACATATTTGTATTATGCACAAACTTAGATTACAGTTTTAAGGCATCTCAGCCTTAATCCGGAATTTCTCCAGCAACTACATATTGTACTCTCTCATACGCACAGGTTTCTCTCTTCTTTTCTTCTTGATTCACTCAAGAATCTTTAAGTTCTTTATACATACATTCAGTCGTAACTGATTTTTTTAACTAAAATTAGTTCCTTGAACAGAATTCAGTTGTGGTTAGCCACCTGTCCTTTTTCTCCAATTTTCTTTCATTGAGGTGTCCGGATGCTCCTGCATCATACTCCCGAGGTACAAAAATTATGACCTCCTGGTCATATGCCCCCGAGGTACAAAATTATGACCTCCTGGTCATATGCATTTCCTTCGCAATTCGCAAGTCTACCCACTGTTTCACTTCGTCAGTGGAACTGCCTTCTGTGAGCTACAACCAAACCTCTGCCATAGCAAGTCCTCCCTGCTATCAGATGCCCTACCAAGCTTCTCTGCTGAGCTTAGTCCTCTCGGCATCTCCGTGGTTCTCTCCTCTCGAACCCATTGAGCACTCCTGCTCCAGGTTTGCTGCAATCTTCTCACCTTCACAAAAAAACTGTACCTCTTTTTTCTTCGTACCTCCTTTCTTCGCATGCAAAAAAAAAACTCCTCTCCGCAGGAAATCTTTTCCCGCTCTGATACCACTTGATGAAAACGGAGACTGGGGTCTCTTCGTTTTCAATATTTTCACAAGCCCGATCATGGGACCTATGGGTTATGGGCCCAAAAAGCCTATCCGCCACTGCATTCTTATGTCTCTTGCTTCATTTTAACTATGGAAGGCCCACGCCAGAACAAATCCGGAACAGACCAGGCGACAACGCATGATGACATTGTCATCTTCTTCATCCACGCGCGCCTTCTTTTCGGGTTCTTGATCTTGTTACTTCCATGATTTCTTGCTTGCCTCGCTCCTTTCACGTTCTATTCGCAGATCCTCTTCTCTTCGTTCATACTCATGTCGAAGCAACGTTCTCTCATCATGATGATCATCAAAACAACTAGATCTCATACTCTAGTGATCTTTCCGACTTCCAACACTGCCACCATAGCCTGCATTCCAAGACGCACCAGCAACAAGAATTCTAGGGTCTCGTCCAGGTGGCAAGCTGACACCATATCCTGCACGAAGCTTCGACGCCTTCTGGCTTTTCTGAGTTCTCAGCAACACGCCAATAACTCGTTTCCTTGTGTCTCTCGTTACTCTGTTGTAGTTGTCCACGATGCTGAGCAACACCAAAGATGCCCTATCACTTTCTCTATTGTCCTCGCCAATATCTGCTGAGTCTTTAAAGCCTCCATCTTCCGACGTCCAATGAACTTTAGGAGTACCGAATTGAACCAAATGCTGGAATGCTGTAGCTTTGCATCCGCACACTACGTCCCTGCTCCTGCTCGGATTTCTCATCACAATCGCCTCTTTGGCTCCCCACCTTCGAACCGCTTCAACTGTCATCTCCGAAATGAGAACTCGCTCAACATCATGACACTGCAAACAAAAATACCCAAAACTGAAAACACTCTAAACACTTAAATGATGGGGACAACACTTTCCAAAGCTGGTTCTCCACATCACCGGCCCACTGAACAAACACGCCATGGTTTAGAAAATCCAAGTCGCTGGCAAACCATTCAAAACAAAAATACAGACATAAATTCACAAAAACATATTTGTATTATGCACAAACTTAGATTACAGTTTTAAGGCATCTCAGCCTTAATCCGGAATTTCTCCAACAACTACATATTGTACTCTCTCATACGCACAGGTTCTCTCTTCTTTTCTTCTTGATTCACTCAAGAATCTTTAAGTTCTTTATACATACATTCAGTTGTAACTGATTTTTTTAACTAAAATTAGTTCCTTGAACAGAATTCAGTTGTGGTTAGCCACGTGTCCTTTTTCTCCAATTTTCTTTCATTGAGGTGTCTGGATGCTCCTGCATCATGCCACATCTGTAGCTCAAACTGAAGTGCTCCAAGAGGATAAGATAATGTATATAGTCTAAATATTATTATGAGACAATAATATTTGACTTTTCTATTTTTTTTCCTAGCAGTCTAAAAATAGACTCTGATCACTCCGTTGTGAACCAAAAATAGAAGTCCGTCTATTTTTCCCAACATGACCAATCGTCGATAAACAACATCCCGCAACTCATAGACCATGATCCATATGTCTAAAAATAGACTTTGTGCCAAAAATACCCTGCGGGCCCATTTAGTGAAGGTGACTTCTTTCCACTAAGCTCCATCATCTTGTTGCATTCTCAACAAATTTTGTATGCATAACTTCTCTTAGTTACTGTGGGTTGATATGCTGTTGGAGATTCATGGCCAATTTCCCCTATGAGGGCGGCACTCTCTTGTTGAATTGCTTGATACATGTAGATCATGTTTTCTGTTTTAGAATGCCCATACCATAGGCCAGAACTTTTGAGGCCCAGGCCTCCATGTAATCTTTTGGTATACTAATAAATTAAACTTATTAAAAAAGAAGAAGAAATATATATATATATATATATATATATATATATATATATAAACATATAAACTACTAACAATAATTTTGACCTTTTTATAAAAGATTAAAAAGGTAATGTGAATGTGAATGTAAAGAATATAGAAATATATGTATTATAGTAAATACATAATTATTTTATTTATTTATTTCTAATTATTTTCAATATATTATTAATTCTTGTTAAGGTAGGATTTTAGTCATTTATTTATTTCTAGACTATTATTAGTTTAGATTTTACCAATGCAAGTTATAATATTTAACATTGAAAATTAATATTTATTTTTCAACATTATTGAAAAAATTATTTTTCAAACATTTAATTGGACCATAACTTGAAGGCTTTATCGTAGCCTTTGCACAATGCATTTCTATGCATATAATTGCCTCAAATTTTTCTGTCGTAATTTATTAATGCAATTACAATATTTATGCCATGTTTTTTTAGATATTTGAGCAATGAATTTTCAATATTAAACCTCCGAAAAATAAAATACTTGAAAACAACTCATACTCACATAAATAACATATTTACAATTAGTTATAGGGACAATATATAAATAAAAATATACTTACCAAGAGTTATTTCCCACCATTATTTATGTGTTTTTCAACCATTTAATAAGTATGAGTAAAAATGTATATGTGCATACTTCATAGTAGTTACTACCTACCAAAATTTACGCAAGGGAATTACTTTTTCCATTTCATATTCAATTTGCAAATTTTTTGAAAGCATAATTTCCACTCGAATAACATGTAGCACACTGCAATTGATGGGAATAGCTTGATTGACAATCATAACATTATGAAGTATGGTATAAACCATAAAATTCATAACTCAAATCCTTGAGTGTCAATCTTAGTAATAATAATAACATTTTATATGTTTTAATATTTAGGCCGAAAATGGTATCATATTTACTAAACTTTGTGTTGCCATAACCTCATAGCAAGTACTCATACAATTAAATTAATGAAGATTTGAACACAAATATTGCAAACACAAAACAAAAATTAAAATAATATTGCAAATACAAACCAAAATTGAAGTTTAGAACATTTAAGAGATTAAACACTTAATCCTTGCTAACCACTAAATAAAATTTCAATAATAAAAAATCATAATGTTAATTTAATTTTTACAAGGAATAATGAATAGACATATGGTTAAATTTTTATTTTTTATTTTCATTTGATGTTATTAAATGCAAAGGAAATGTAAAAATATGGCATTTACGATTACATTAATCATATTAATGTGTTCATTTAAATAGATGCATATAATATATTATAGAAAAAATAATGTGTTTAATATAAAAACATTAATATTTTTAATGTGATTGTTGATAGTAATTATTATTTGTTTTATATTTATAAGAAGAATAAAGTTTTTGAGATATGGTTGATTATTATTTCGCACTTTTAGTAAATTAAATATTTTTAGTAAGCTTTCGAAGATTTCTTAATACATTTAACTCTTGTTCATATTTATGCATTAAGTAAATCCATATTGTCTTTCGAGAAACTTAAGAGAAAAATTGTCTTATAAAATCATTATGTTATTAACCATTTCCAAGGTAATTATTAACTGTACTTTAGTTACTTAGTATAAAGATATATTTTAAATCAACTTAATTGAAAAACATTTAATCAAATTTTGGGCAAAATTAATTAGAAAACAACTTACTAAATTCAAAAAATCAAATATTCAAACTACTAATATAATTTACACATTATATTCCAAGAGATAAAGATTAAAGAGTTTTCTACTTTCTAAATATAATTTAATTTTCATAAAAAGTTAAAAAATTAAATGTTTGCACATATATTTGAAGAAATAAAGACCATCCTAGATCCATTTTAAATCTACATCTACCCACTATTGAGATGGATCAACTCCTATTCTTTTTATTTTAAAACTTTTACATAATTCATTAAAAATAACAATGAACATATATATATAGATTATATACTTTATATTTTATTTTTTTTAATATTTAATAATTTAAATTATTATCCTTAAATTCAATCATTTTAATCATTGAAAATTAAATTTAAATATAAATAATTACAGTTTAAATATATATTAACAATATAATATATTTTATAAAATTAAAAAATAATATATATATATATATATATATATATATATTTCAAAAATCCATCATCCACATAACAAATTGCAACATTACTATATTTAACCTAAATGATAGGTACTAGCGGCTATGGTACCTGCATTTGTTTAAAAACATTACAACATAATTTATATTTTAACGAAGATATAATTTGAACCATCGAAGTAAATTTTCAACATCCTTCTTTGAAATGATAAGGAGCCCTCTAGCAACGTCATATATTTACATTTTGACCATTGCTTTGCTTGAACGAAATGAATAAGATTAACTTCTCCATTATTAATTCATTTGGAATATCAATCAAAGCGTTCAGTAGTCTTGGTAGGCGAATCAAAAACCAATCATGGTAGCGTGACTCCGTTCTAGCTGAAGGGATTTTGCAAAAGGGTGTACACGAATTTACAAGCTCGCATATAAATTCCGGTCAAAACATGGTATTGCCTTCCAATCTTTCATTGTATAGATGGATAAATTCCGTAGAACTAGGGCCAGCGGGTTAAGTGATAATTAAATAATTTTAGGTTATCATTGAGATGATTGATTAACATAATTACAGTAACAAATACTTTCACGCTTCGTAGTTTAGAAGCACAAATTCCATTGTTACACCAAATATGGTAGAGGATCGCAAGTATATGCTAATGTCACGAATCTCAAGCCGAAGTGCTTGCAGAAGGCCAACAATTAGGGCTTTGTAACTTGCAACATCGTTACAACTTAACCACATGCTCGAAACAAACCACGGCAACCTGATCCAAAATAACCTTGCATGCTAGAAGCAAACCACCACAACCCAATCCCACCTATCAAACAATTGAAACTGGAAATGAAAAGTAATGATTTAGATCATAATACCAAAAGTGAAGGAGGAATATAATTTAACTTTTTAAAAGAATTGCATTTTGACGTGAAAAAAGTTATACTCGTTACATATCTGATATATTTCCCCCTTGATCTATTAGGAAAATTCTATAAACCTACAGATCTAGAGGATTTGACTAAATATTTCGAGAATATTTTAGATCTGCGTATTTTGTTCAGGAAATGCGTAGATTTGGTGTCGTACATGATTGATGGGTGCGTAGATACTTCTCCCTCCCTCTACCTCTAAATATATGGTTCTATATCGAGAGATCGAGAGACTTCGCAGCTGGATGTTAGTTTTGGCCGACGGTTTCCGCTCCATATTGGGTCTAGACATTAGATCAAGATCTCTCTTTTCTACGCTCAATGACATTTTCTTCAGAATACAATTCTGGATTGGGGGTCTTTTCAAATTTCTGTGAAAATAAATCTCAATGGGAAATCACTCCTTTTAGTGGTTAGGTCCATAGATCTAGTGATAGATATTAAAGAGAAGGTTCAACGTAATTTGGGTTTATCCACAAATCTACAGAATATGACGTATGAAGGAATATTGTTACAAGATTATATCTGGTTGAAAGATGAAAGTCTATGGCATTGAATGTCATTCCACAATTATCATAAAATTGCGGTTGCGAGATGGAGCTCCAGGAATGAGTATTTCATATGGATCAACTTCATTTTCCAGAAAACCGAAGGGTTCATCCTTTTTCAAGAATGCATAAAAAGGAACGCTGCTACATAAGACGGCCAAACCCCAAATATGTCAATCCGAGGCCTCTACCTAGTTGAACAGAGGGAGCAATCACCAGATATATTAGTAAACTTCTTATAATAAGTGGTATTTTTACAATTTTCCAAGAAAGTTCTCTTATAGGAAGATTTAATGGTTTCTGGACCAGTGTGGAAGATCTACATCAGTGGGTATTCACCAATTTGACCAACAATTATAATATTTATTTGTGTTCTAAGGGTTTTTTAATGGTACAGTTCGATAATCAAGAAGATCTAGATTTTGTTTTGAATGAGGGTCCATCGTTTTGGGGAAGGGCCAATCTCTTCGTAACTCCATGGTTTTTTTCTTTCGATAAAAAAAATGGTGGCTGCAAATATGCCAATATAGAAGAGACTTCACAACCTCCCCCTCCCTTTCTAGCACCGCCAAGTTTTACAAGGTATTAGAAACACACTCGGGAGGTTTATGAAGAAAGATCACGAATGAATAGAAAATGGTATCTTTACTTTTCTAGGATACATATAGAAATATACCTTAGCAAAGGCATACGAGATCACATCAATCTAGTTCATAAATATTTTAAGTAGACTCAAATGTTAGATTTTGAAAGCATGGCATCTAGGTACCATATTCATTAGAGGAAACTTTAGCTTAAAAGTGCCCATGGAATTTTCACGTAATTTCCATGTCATAATATGTAAACCAATCAAAATCCTTTAAATTTCAAAAGAGGTACCTGTAAATATTTTGGAGGGAAAAGAAGAAAAACTACTTTTTTTAGTTGTATTTTTGCCTTATCTCCTTGTAGGTTTACTCAAATTTCAACTATAGACACTTGTTGGATGTGGAATTAAATTCCACATCCAATGGGCACCCATTAGGCATACTTTTGAGAAAACCAACATTGGTAAAAAATGCATATACATTAAAAAAATGTGTCCAACTCATTTTTAACGTATCTGCAATTTTTATCAATGTGGGTATTCTCAAAAGTATGCATAATGGGTACTCATTGGATCTAGAATTAAATTCCACATTCAACAACTACCTACACTTGAATTTTGATTAAACCTATAAAAGAATAAGTCAAAAATACAATTTAAAAAATAGTTTTCTTCTTTTCCCTCCTAAATTCATAACTCTTATTTATCATTTTAACTATTATTTTATTATTTTTCTTTAGGAGGTCAATTTTAGGATAAATTTCCTCAAATGTGTTTTCTGACAGGGCATTTGTAGAATTCATGCCCACAAGCAAAAAAAAGGACATTGACTCAGGTTGTATCACAGGACTACCTCTAAGAATTCATTTGTTAATGTTGTCTCAACTACAAATTCATACCTTGAAGTTGTTGGGGTGGAGGAGGATCCTCATGTGCTGACAATTACTTAGTTTTTTTGAAATAAAATAAAAATGATATATAAAAAAAATATAAAAATGAATTATAAAATAAAAAAAAGGAAGAGAAAAAAAGATTCAATGGTGAAAACCCCTTTGGGGCGTTATTAGATATTTTGCATGATCGAAAACCAGCTTGTTAGTGATCAACACGCATTGATTTTATCTGTAACAACATTCCAATTATTTTCTTTCTTTAATTGTTGTTGTGTCAAGCTCTTCTATTACATATCCTGTTTTGAATTTCTGTGGTTCATATTTAAATTTAGCTTTAGATATATTTGTATTTTTTTGTTACAATTGAACATATGAACAAGAATAGACAACTTCTTAGTGCTGATCTAATACTATTGTTGTAGTATAATTCTTCATCGAGTATATCAATAAAATTTCATCATTGAATTTGTAACACAAAGTGACTTTGACAACATTCATCTATACAACCCCATGACATCACAATGGTAAGCTAAGGGCAGGTATGTGTCTTTTGTCAATTATTTTTGTAGATTTAGCACTTAAGAAGCGACATGAAAATAATCTGTACACACGTTGAGGAAAGTTGTTACAACTAGCAGGCAGGAGTGCATTATTAAAATGATACATGACGATTTCACCCAAATTTATTCGTCCAATAAATATACACCTCACCCTACCATAATATAGCATGATTAGGCCATTCTAACATCATTACATTTTATGATTAAACCAATGTAACTGTCGTCATTACTACCAATATTGATTTATCATTATTACTTTTTCCTTTATTATTCTTGTTGTTACAATTGGAGATAAGTGCAATCGTGTAGAAAGTCCTTTTGAATTAAAAGCCCTGATTTGGTAATAAGGAGGAGTAATTGTCGATAATTATAACATCTTGACATTCTCCCCTAAGCAAAGAATTTGTGTTCACTGAAGTAGCCTTGTAGCAGGCTCCTAATAGTTTCGAGTAGTGTGGTCAAAGATGAACTTGCCTTTGTTAATGTGTTGTTACAACATCCTTGGAAATTTTTTGAAAGGCTGAATTATTGAGCTACTTTGAAAAATTACATGGATTCAGTGAATTCGTCACTTTATAAGTTTCCCAAGCCTTAACTGAACAACACTCTGTGGTGCTATTACGGAAAAAATTATTCCCAAAGTAACAAGGTTTCCTAGGACAGTATACAAATGGTTCTCAAGGAAAGTGGCCAATCCTGAAGCCAAGGCGATATTTTTACACGAAGGAGAAGATTTGAGGAACATGGGTAGGGGTTTTAATAAAATATCTCTTTCGTACCCTTGGGATGATGTAGTCCTCTTCATCCAAAAATTCATTACCAGCAAAGGTTATTTCGGGATTGTTTTCAATTATCACTTCCAATTGTTGGCACACCTAAGGATGAGTCAGTTGATTAATATACCATACTAATTGTTGAAGTCATTACATGACATGGCAGACACTGTGAAAGGGGGAAAACATCTAGAAAGTTCCATCACCAACCATGCACTCATTAAATTGATTATCATGCATTCACTAAAAAAACAAGAAAACTCCTAGAATGGTTTGATAATGAGACCATGTGCTGGTGCAAGTGAGGAGTGTGAAGAAAGTGTTGAAGCAACACCTAGCACTGAAATAACACCTCATGTTGAAGAAACACCTCGTGTTGAAATAAAACCCAATGTTGAAACAACACCCAACGGTGAAACAACACTCGTTGCTGAAACTGCTACATCTTCCAAGAGAAATACAACCATGGACTCTAAGTGTATCATATCTGATACACTTATTAGGATTGGTCATCAAAACCCTAAAATATGGAGTTCTGTTAGAATGACTCCTACTTCATCTTCATGAGGGAAAATGATGTAGGTAAAAGAACTTGTGGAGTTTTCTAGTGACTCATTAGAGTAAAATCAAGGTGGGTTCTTGATTGAAGAGGAAGTGTTGGAGGAAGAAATTGTTGGAATGAAAAAAGTGATTGAAACTAGAGCTAAGGAAGTAAAGACTCATGAAGGGACTAGGGGTCTAAAAAAAAAGGTAAGGGTAGAAGAAAGGAAATTGAGAGGGCCAATTGATGGGAGAACCCCCAAGAAGAGGCTACAAGTAGCTATTACACGATAAGAGAATCATGAATTTGAAAAAATTACTATTTCAGTTGAGGAGGAATGTGTTGATGAAACTAAACCTAATGAGGCTGAGGAACAACAAGACAAAGAAAAGAATGACAAGTCTACAGAAGAAGGCTCCTCTACATCTGAAATCCTGGCTATCACACTAGAACACTGAGAAGAACCAAAGAAATGGTAGGAGAAAGAAGAATAAATAAGAGAACTAGTAATAGAAGAGTAGACAGAAGAAAAAGAGGTTGTTACCTCACCAGGTAAGACAAAAATTGACCCTCTCATTAAAATTGAAAATTTGAGAAGGGAAAATGAGGAGTCAAAGAAACAACTTGCCTCGATTAAAGAACAACTTCATTTCAAGAAGAGAATTGGATAAGATATGTTGGGAGAGGTTGTAAAAATGACATCATCTACTTTCAGAGAGAAATTTTGTAAGAGTTTCCAAAATATTCTTGATGAAGCCGAAATCGTGGAAACTGTTATTGTTTTAGTACGAGTGCAAGTCGGGGAGCAGAATGAAGAATTTCGACCTGCTGTTCCAAAAGAACCTATTGATGACATTGTTGTTACACAAGAACCAACAATTGAGTCAAAGCATGAAAATGAAAAATAGTGCGCTAACCCACAAGAACCTGTTTATGATACTGTTGTTACACAATACCAACATCTGAAATAGAGTGGAATAAAGATAAAAATACAATTCTTCAAGAAAAACCTATCGACGATGCTTCTATTACAAAATAACCAACATTTGAGATAGAGCATAAGGAGGAGAAAGGGGATCAGAAATAGGATGTTGAAACAACATCTGAAACAACTTACTTTAAATTTGAATATTTAATGAGGGTAGCAGAGTAGTGGGAGAAATTAGTAGTCTTTCCCAAAGATGAAGTCATCTTCCTAAAGCAGCACGAGGAAATGGTCAACAAGCTTAAGAGGGAGTGGGTTCAGAAACTAAAAGTTGAATATTTTGTAAAAATTTAGAAGGACAAGAATCAAGTAATAAAGAAAGTGGAGGAGATGCAAGGAGAAGTTCAAATTTTACTGCAAGAAAGGAGCTCATCTATGAGCTCATTAATGGTTTATTGTGTGGTAGGATTCCTTATCCTTCTTACCCTTTATATTTACAAGAGAAACATTACCTCTTCTAATTAACAACCCTTAAGGAAAGCGACCATACAAAACAAGGCAAATACAAGACTTATTGGAAACCTTTCAAAGTGTTGATTTCTCATAACAACATTTGTTGTGTGATTTGTACTTGCATTTTCTTGCCTGTTTTGGAGATCAATCATATAATTTTAATGTGGGATATGTAAAAATCAGGGCCTTTGTTTCTTTTATGCAAAATTAGATAGCCTAGAAAGTTGCCTATGATACTGTAAGAACCAATGAAGGACAGGTAAAATTGTGCATTAGAGGAGAACCTGGTGCAATTGAAATTCTTACACATAAATACAATAAAATATGGTGGTTTCCAACCTCTAAGAGACAGTTGCTAATGGATCTTCAAGAATTAGTTCTATGGACATGTCATAGAAATATACAGTGGTTGAGAACTTGTGCCTTGGAGGGAAGCAAGTTGAGGTGGGATTTGTCCCAATAATAATTGAAGGAGGATGATCCCTACTGCTATCATAATTTTGAGCTAGCACTTTCTAGAGTTCATCAGTATGTTGATTGTATTAATAGAAGTGTTACAGGTTGGATAGCACTTAGATTCAGATTCCCTCTTGTTTGGGTGCCCTCTTATCAATATCAACATCCATATGTATTACTCATAATATTTTGGAGTTAGAGTTAGTAATTTATCAAGAATACGAGGCCAAAGGTGAAGAAATGATAGGAACTTACAGCCTCACACAACTTCACTCTCACCATGTCAGGGATCAGTTACATGAGTCTGTATGAGGACATGTAAAAGCTTAACTTGGGGTTAGATGTTGGGTCACTTAATTATCATATATTTCCTAACTATTTTCATATTTCTTTTACTCATTTTTTACTAACAGGACCATATCTTACTACTGTAATAACCCTTATTTACTTAAGTATGTCCCTTTTCACTTGTCACTTTCTTAGTCCAATTCTACTTATCATTTGACATTATAATTATCATCTTCAACTACCTTTTATCATAAAACTAATCTATGGGATGTTTTGGGTTTGAACGGTATGTCGAAGGCTGTTGTTACAAGATTACATTTCAGTTCCTCTACCGATTTTGATTAAAGGCTCTATGAGTTGTTTCTATTACACATACATTTTGTCTAATCATGTGCTACCTTTCCTAATAAGACAGATCTAGAACCTTGTCAAAATCAAAAGAAACAACTCATTACTAGAAGATATTTGTGGAGCATACTGAGCATTTAGTTGATATCTTTAGTAAATTTATTTTTAATTAAAGGAAATTGTTATAGTTTCACCCCTTCCATGGAAATCGTTGTGTAACTCTTGAGATATCTTTTTATTTTAAGATCAAATGAGAATCGAAAGATTCTCATGACAACCTTCTCATTGTAATTAAGATATAAAAAAGAGAATACTATTTGCCCACGAGGACTAAGCTAGAAAGAGCGAAGACTAGAGAATAGAATTAGAAGAGGGAAAAAACCAAAGATTTGTAATCCTAATACTTTTGTTAATGCAAAATATATACCTTTTGTTTCAATAATTTCCTCTAAGTAGCTTGTGTTCTTTTTAGTGCACCAGCTCCTGTTGAGGATGAAGGGACCTCCTCCTTAGCAAGGATCACTGGTTAGTTAGAGTAGAATACTTAATTTCATAAATTCTTATTAGTTATGTGATTGTTGTTACTTCTACCATTACACTTAATTTTGCGTGTAATTTAAATCATTACAATAAGCTTTGGATGTTGGGACAGCTTAAGTCCTGGACAAGTCTCATATTAGTGTGGAAGTGAATTATTTTCTTTGTTGTTACAATTTTGATTCCACTTTCTTTTATGTGTGGGGAATGAATGAGTGATGGGTTTTAGGAGTGTTGTGAGAGTGGTTGATGACAGAGTATCTTATTCTACAATATTTCCTTGCATTTAATTTTTTTGGTGTGTAACAACTTTGATGATTGCTAAAATGTGCAACGAATTTTGGTTGAGATTATTTTATACTAGTTATCATTTTCCTTAATATAGACTTTGTGCAATAGTCTTGTAAAAATTAAGTCTACATAAATCGATAAATAAATTTAAGAGTGGATTCGTTGCTCCGATTAAAAGGAACAATTCCTTCACCTGACAAAAACTATAATTGATAAATGAAAAGTAGCATTTTTTTATATAGATCTTATTGCATTAATATTAGAAATTACAATTCATATGTAGAGATTAACAAGGCCTTTCTTATGAAACCAAATGTAAGGAGAAATGATTGTTTTATTCTAACAAATTATGCCTCCAATCCCCTTTGGGGATGATTTCTTGTTCCATGCCAACAACAAGATAAATCCCTGGATGCAAATGACCTTTTTCTTCATGCTCCCAAGTTTCAACCATAAATATAATATCAATTTTATTAGGGATCCAACTTAATATAGGCACTTTTCTCCATGGAAAACCATGATAGTTCCATTTGAGGACCTGGAATATACATAATTCCAATTTATTATTATGTTTTTGGTCTCTTACCCTATAACAATTTTTCAATTATTAATTGTTTCATATTTTTCTTCCCTCCTGGATTTTTTTTAACCTTGTAAGATTCCTTCCTTAATTCTGCCTAGTTTTCTAAAATGGAGCCTTTGTTTATAAATATTCCTAGCTTAGAAATTTTGTTGAGTA
The DNA here is from genome assembly GCA_031772625.1 of Pinus tabuliformis. Classification (NCBI taxonomy): domain Eukaryota; kingdom Viridiplantae; phylum Streptophyta; class Pinopsida; order Pinales; family Pinaceae; genus Pinus; species Pinus tabuliformis. The sequence continues at coordinate 234,349,013 of CM062820.1, read as the reverse complement.
TGTTATGTTTATCGTCATTAGAGTTTACTTATGTGAATCAACCTATTTGTATGTTCAATTACTTTTACCAACCTCTTTTCTTTTATGAAGTAAGTTGTTTCTGTCTTGATTTATTGTTTAGTTCTTTTTTCATTATTCCTAGTGTATCTTCATCTTTCTACTCTTTAATACCAAAAATTATGAAGTTCAAGGCTCTTTTATCATAATCATGGTCTAAATCTATGAGTTTATTCATTTCCTCTTTGATGGGTTTGATATCAGAGTTACATTTCAAAATATTTAGGGTTATATTGTTTCATAGTTTTTCTTCTAGCTATTTAATTTTGTACCCAAAATTAATATTTTCTTTGACCTCTTCTGTTTGTTTTCTCGACTTTTTTTTCTACAACTTGTAATGTAGCTTCATGGGATAACCCTAAACCTGGTTAAAATTTCATGGGATAAAAGTTAATAAAGGAAAAATAATACCATGATTAAGGGACACTTATTGCAAGCTGAATGTTGGGCAGAGATATCCTAGTGGGCATCACTCGATGTGTTTATGACTAAGGGAAATTGGAAAAGGAAATGGATAAGGCATTAAAAAGGAAAAAAAGGCATTTTTGGCACATTTATTTATGAAAAATAATAGAAATTAGGAGAAAAGGAAGGTGAAAGGTCAAAAGTTGCATGTGAGGAGGAAATTGAAGGAACATAATGGAAAATGAAAAAAATAAAGGCCTCATGGATAAAAAGGCTTTTGAGGATAAGTTTGTAAACTTTTGTCCATTTAGTTTTTGAGCTCTGTCATTATTTTCTCTCTCTCTCTCACTCTTGGACATTTAGAGTTTTCTTGGAGCACTCTAGCTTTGGAGCAAGGAAGGGAAAAGCAAGGAAATGAAGGATAAGGAAATGGAAGGAAAGCAAAGATAAAGTAAGGAAGAGTAGGATCAAGTAGCTTCAGTAGGAATACCTACAGGTAACCTATTGCATGTGTGATTTCCTAGCTGATTTTGACATGAATGGATTTCCATGTTGGTGTATGGTTATCTTGTTGTCGGATGACATAGTTTTGCGAGGTTATAACAATGGTTTTTAGCCTAGCCTTGCCTTCTTCCGGATAACCGCAATGTGATGGGATTGCTTTATCGGTTTTGAACTTTAGAATTTTTGGATGGTTTCAGAATCCAGGGCGGATGTGGTCTCAAGAAAATTCCCAAAGGCCTAGGAATCTTATGATCAGTTTTTACGAGATACATGGTAAAGCCTGAGGGTGGAGTCTTGGTTTAGGGCATCATGATCTGGTGTGGATTACAGTAAATACTGAGAGACTGGTGTCTCGATTTAGCGCCTAGTGATACGGTATGGACTGTGGTCAAGCATGAGAGGAAAGTAGATGGAAAATTCCTCAGGGATAGAGATGGATTCTGGAGGCATTCCTATCTTCGTTTGGTTTTGTGAACTCGGTGTCAGTTTTGGTGAGATAATGGTTTGGTGAGGGTGGAGGTGGTTCAACCTCTGGATTCCATTGGTTGTTTCTGGATTGGTTTATCCATGAGATCCCATATTCATGATTGGAATATGGCACGGGGGTGGCTGACTTAAAGAAATATTTGGTTCAGCCATGTCTACAGTCGGGTGGTACATGGAAGTCCCAAACCTGGTTGGATTTGCCTATGTTTAATAAAAGCTAACTTCTCTTTATTTTATGCTTGTTAATATGTGGATTTAATGGTTGTTATCTCATTGTTATTTACATGGTTTAAGCATGGTTACATGACTGGTTATCCTTATGGTTATTTCATGTATTTACTCGTAATTGAAAGGATAATGGATCCAAGACCTAATTAATGTCTAAATAGTTAAGGGAAGAGGGTGGTGAACCTTCTTGTCAAGTCTCATATGATTTATCAATCATTTATGATCTGTCTTGTATTCATTTCCTGTACATTGCATTGATGCCAACTATTTGACAGAATGTCAATCTCGGTTGTGGATGGTCAGGCCTAGTCCTGAAATCAATTTTTGATTTGTAAGTCTTGTCATCATGTAAATTATGGATTCTTAAAGTGTCATTGAATTATGGGTAGTGACCTAGACTCTAGGCCTAATAAAGTTGCACAACTCTCAGGGATGAAAGCATAGTATTGGGCAAAAAAGTCCCCAAATTCTAGCATACCCATGTTGTGCACACGTCCAGAGGTCCACAAACACAACCTTGCCCATATCAAGGGAGCATCCAGGGGTTTAATGGTCTAAAAATTAAACGCGTCCTAGGTTACTTGAGTAATTGGGATGGTTCTTGGGAGTCCTATTGCTGATGTCGATGGTCTGTATGGTGTGTTTCCATTGATTCCACTTCCTTAAGGTGAATTAGGAGGTCAAATCATATCATAGTAACTTTTTGTCACATGTTCACCTCGTTTGTTTGGTTACTTGGGTAGATGTGGGAGGAGGGTGTTACAGAGTGGTATCAGAGCATGGTTCACCCCTTGGACTGGATGGGATATGTGTTAGTCATGCATTCATGTCTGTTACATGTGTTACTCATCCTTGTGGTTTATATGCTTGTTTCATGTGCATGGTGTCGATCATGGTTTTAGTGATTTCACGATGTGAAAGACGGTGTTATTATTGTGAAGTGTGTCATCATGAGTGTATGATTGGTTATGCATTGCTATGCATGTCTGTGCTTACATGTTTTTAAGTGTATAGTGATATGGTTTTTGTTGTCATGCATGAGGTCATGGTATGTGTAGTTGATATGGTCATGCATCGCTGAATGGACTCTGGTTAAAATGATGGATATATGGTTAAATGCTTATGTGTTATATTTTTATATGTTTTCATGATTATCTCATACACGTTGATTTGTTGATCTTGAAGAGAAGGTATCCTCCCAAAATTATTTGAAAATTCCTAGATCTAACAATCTCAAGAATCCTACTCCAACCAACTGTATCTATTTCACCTAGATTGTAAATTACATTACAAGCTTATTTCATATCTTCTTGAAACATTGAAGTAAATTGATGACGAAACCTACACCAAATTAAATATGATTCTGAAACATAGAAATTGAGCAAGGAAAATAGAAACACATAGGACACAATTAATTTTGGGAAATAGTCCCCAAAAAAACCCAATGCGGCAAAACCAGTGCAACAACTAAGGGTTTTATTATAAAGCAATAGTAATTTTTGAATACAATCTCTAGATCCCTTCATGGCTGTACAGTTATAGAGAATATCACTGATGCAAAGATAAGTGAGGTTACCTCACACTATCTGTTTCAGGGAAAACTAGTGTGATTCGAACTACTAGTCCCACTAAGACAGGTAACTATCTTAGAAACAAACAATGAAATCTTTTCAAGAGTTCCTTTAAGTGTGATAGATGGAAGAGAAGAAAATATGACCAACCTGGATCTTCCGCTTTGATCCTAACTTGATTTCTCCTTTCCTTGATAGAATTTTCCACTCTTCTCCTACTTGTCCCGCTTTAAAGAATACTTGTAGAGTCAAAGTAACAACAAACTATCAAAGCATCTCTATCTAAAACATCATAAACAATGAGGAATTAGAAACACATTGACCATACAATTGCATTTATAAACAATAAGATTCACAAATACGAGATCATATGGAGGAACACTCAAAGAACTTTATTAATAGTAATGTAAGAGAGGATTACAACCCAACTGTCTGATCCAACATCATCCTCCCGGTTGTAG